>JAGSMR010000018.1:332500-667500 GCA_029286605.1 Sericinus montela | reverse complement strand
TTCACCTTTATCCCCGCTTTTATAAATAGGAATAATAACAGATTTTTTTAAATAATTAGGAAATTCTCCTGTAGAAAAACAAATATTAGCAAAGTGACAGATGATGGGGACTACAACATTTTTTGATAATTTTAAGAAATTAGTAGATATATTATCCCATCCCGCAGCACTGTTTGTTTTTAAATTCATTAATATGGTATTTACTTCATTATAATCTGTGTCCATTAAGGTAAAAGATGAAGGCCGAGCATCGATTGTTCGAACAGAATTAAAATTTTTAACTGTTAACGTATTACGTACTACTTCGTCGGCAAGTTCTCGTCCAATATTAGAAAAAAAGTTATTTATAGAATTTACTGATTTAAGAGGGCAAGGTTCTAATTGTACAGTAATTACGATATCTTTTATAAGTAATTTTTTGTATTTCATCAAAAGGATTCATAATTTTATATATATATATATATATATATATATATATATATATATATATATATATATATATATATATATATATATATATATATATATATATATATATATATATATATATATATATATATATATATATATATATATATATATATATATATATATATATATATATATATATATATATATATATATATATATATATATATATATATATATATATATATATTACTGTATGTATGTGTCTGTCTACAAAAGTATCGCTGAAGTACGTCAATTTCAAGACTTGAAAACAGATATTTGAATTTATATTAATAATTTAAAATTAAACTATTCCATAAGATACTAAATTAATTGAAAGGAAATTTTCAGTTACATAAGGTAACTCGAAATTTAGGATTACTGTAATAATAATTGGCTCTGGCAACTCGTTGTTTCATCCGTCTTGAGCCATATCAGGAAACTGATATGAATGGGTGGAAACGCAAAAAGTTCGATACAGGAAGATGACCGTTCACACTGCCGTCCGTTTCTGCAAGTGAAGACCCGAGAATATTCTGAAGACACTATATATCAGAAGTCAAATGACATTGACAACAAATAGTAGTCAAATCCGCTCTGTGACTTCCTGTGTCGACCTTACTCAAGCGCACTACTCGACGATTCCGAAGACTTTTAATAGATGGAGTTGTAACCAAAATTGTTGCCTTATCTTGATTCTGCGACATACTAATTCTCCTGTAGGAAAACAAATATTAGCAAAGTGACAGATGATGGGGTTTACAACATTTTTGATAATTTTAAGAAATTAGTAGATATATTATCCCATCCCGCAGCACTGTTTGTTTTAAATTCATTAATATGGTATTTACTTCATTATAATCTGTGTACATTAAGGTAAAAGATGAAGGCCGAGCATCGATTGTTCGAACAGAATTAAAATTTTTAACTGTTAACGTATTACGTACTACTTCGTCGGCAAGTTCTCGTCCAATATTAGAAAAAGTTATTTATAGAATTTACTGATTTAAGAGGGCAAGGTTCTAATTGTACAGTAATTACGATATCTTTTATAAATAGGAATAATAACAGATTTTTTAAATAAACACAATTGTGTACCTCTAATGCCGATTCTTTCCAACTTCTGTAATAAAGTTGGTATGGAAACGGTATCAAAGCCTTTTAAGGTCCAAAAATATAGCCAAACATTTATTTTTACCATCAAGTTGTTCCACTACATTTGATGTTAGATCCAAATGACGTCCTGAGTACACTTTTTTGCCTAAAACCATACTGAGAATCGGATAAAATATTGTACTTATTAAGATAATTTAATAGTCTGATATTTATTAATTTTTCTACTATTTTTGAAATAGCCGGTAGGATAGAGATTGGTCTATAATTACTAAATTCACCTTTATCCCCGCTTTTATAAATAGGAATAATAACGGATTTTTTTAAATAATTAGGATATTCTCCTGTAGGAAAACAAATATTAGCAAAGTGACAGATGATGGGGTTTACAACATTTTTTGATAATTTTAAGAAATTAGTAGATATATTATCCCATCCCGCAGCACTGTTTGTTTTTAAATTCATTAATATGGTATTTACTTCTTTATAATCTGTGTCCATTAAGGTAAAAGATGAAGGCCGAGCATCGATTGTTCGAACAGAATTAGAATTAAAACGTATTACGTACTACTTCGTCGGCAAGTTCTCGTCCAATATTAGAAAAAGTTATTTATAGAATTTACTGATTTAAGAGGGCAAGGTTCTAATTGTACAGTAATTACGATATATATATATACATATATATATATATATACATATATATATATATATATATATACATATATATATATATATACATATATATATATATATATATACATATATATATATATATACATATATATATATACATATATATATATACATATATATATATATATATATATATATATATATACATATATATATATACATATATATATATATATATACATATATATATATACATATATATATATATATATATATATATATACATATATATATATATATACATATATATATATACATATATATATATACATATATATATATATACATATATATATATATATATATATATACATATATATATATACATATATATATATACATATATATATATACATATATATATATATACATATATATATATATATACATATATATATATATACATATATATATATATACATATATATATATACATATATATATATATATACATATATATATATATATACATATATATATATACATATATATATATATATATATATATATATATATACATATATATATATACATATATATATATATATATATATATATATATATATACATATATATATATACATATATATATATATATATATATACATATATATATATATACATATATATATATATACATATATATATATACATATATATATATATACATATATATATATACATATATATATATATATATATATATATACATATATATATATATATATATACATATATATATATATATACATATATATATATATATACATATATATATATATATATACATATATATATATATATATATATACATATATATATATATATACATATATATATATATATATATACATATATATATATACATATATATATATATATACATATATATATATACATATATATATATATATATACATATATATATATACATATATATATATATATATACATATATATATATACATATATATATATATATACATATATATATATACATATATATATATACATATATATATATATATACATATATATATATACATATATATATATATATATATATATATATATATATATATATATATATATATATATATATATATATATATATATATATATATATATATATATATATATATATATATATATATATATATATATATATATATATATATATATATATATATATATATATATATATATATATATATATATATATATATATATATATATATATATATATATATATATATATATATATATATATATATATATATATATATATATATATATATATATATATATATATATATATATATATATATATATATATATATATATATATATATATATATATATATATATATATATATAGTGAGCATACGAAAACTGTTGAAACTCTTATTGTAATACATGCTGGTACAGTTAAATTTCCTGAAATTTTATTTATTCTATTTATTAAATTTTATTTATTTATTCTTTCTTTCAGATTTAATGAAATCAAAGAAACAAGCCTTTAACAGTGAAACGCAATTTTATTCAGGAAATCAAAAACCGTCATGCCAATCAGTGAAACCTTTAGTAGAAATCTTTACAAGACACTTTGATGAAATTTAAAGTAATAGAATTTCGAAGGAAATTATATGTGAATAAAATAATAAATATCTTCATGCCATTCCCAGTACTGGGGTAGACAGATGTCTAGACAGTTAAGTCTTTCACCGAACACATTTTTTGGGACAACGTGACAGGTAGAGAGCCTGTCATCATCTTTACGCCATGCGATGATATAAATCGTACATCAGTTTTTTGAAAAAAATCATTGATACGAGTATACCAACTCGGGACTCTTGACCCGAATTCCGATCACCTAACCACTCGGCTATCGTCACTAGAAATTATAAATTAATAAAACAGAAGTATAGTATCTTTTCACAAAAGTTTTTTCATTTCTATTTAAAGATATTTAAGGGCTTAAATTTCATCCGATACTATCCAATGCTGTAAGCAATAAGAAAGCTTTAGCTCACATTCATGAACCTACCAGCACTGACCGTCATTGCTGGCCCATAAAGAACGTATTCTATTCCCTCATAGAACACGGATGCGTCTTCCTACTCGACTTGCAATCATTTCATTATCAGTAATTGACCCTCCAAATCCCAAGTTTCAGGAAGGAGGATTCTGAACGAGCAGTCATACAATTTGCCAATTGGAGGCAGAAAGAACGAAGAATTCTATTATCTCTTTTACCCGCGAAGAATCTCAGCGGTACTCTCCTGCCAGAGTCTCCGAAAGTTGAAATACATGGAAAATCACAATGCCAAAACTTCTCTTACATCCCAAAAGCCATCTCGGTTGTGAAGTGTAAGAAATGTGGTATAGTACTATGACTACAGCGATACTTTGTGGACAGACACATACATATATATATATATATATATATATATATATATATATATATATATATATATATATATATATATATATATATATATATATATATATATACATATATATATATATATATATATATATATATATATATATATATATATATATATATATATATATATATATATATATATATATATATATATATATATATATATATATATATATATATATATATATATATATATATATATATATATATATATATGTGTGTGCGTGTGTGTGATTACTGTATGTATGTGTCTGTCTACAAAGTATCGCCGAAGTACGTCAATTTCAAGACTTGAAAACAGATATTTGAATTTATATTAATAATTTTAAACTTAAACTATTCCATAAGATACTAAATTAATTGAAAGGAAATTTTCAGTTACATAAGGTAACTCGAAATTTAGGATTACTGTAATAATAATTGGCTCTCTTGGCAACTCGTTGTTTCATCCGTCTTGAGCCATATCAGGAAACTGATATGAATGGGTGGAAACGCAAAAAGTTCGATACAGGAAGATGACCATTCACACTGCCGTCCGTTTCGTAAGTGAAGACCCGAGAATATTCTGAAGACACTATATATCAGAAGTCAAATGACATTGACAACAAATAGTAGTCAAATCCGCTCTGTGACTTCCTGTGTCGACCTTACTCAAGCGCACTACTCGACTATTCCGAAGACTTTTAATAGATGGAGTTGTAACCAAAATTGTTGCCTTATCTTGATTCTGCGACATACTAATTATCTATATAGACGAAAAGTTAAATTTAGAGAGGAGAGTGAAAAAATTGCATTAGATATGGAGATTGGGATTATATCTTTAAGTTATTATATTTTATATAGGTAAATTTTGAAAGAAAGAAACAAAAATAGAGGAAGAACTAGAGTATCGTGTCATCCATTATCAAGCCCATTAATTACTAGCTTCAGTAACTGGCTCAATTTGTTCGCCTCTTATGGTATTTTTTTTCTATTTTCTATTACAGTATCGATACTATAACAATTTAGTTACAGTAGTTTAGATTTTAGTAGTACGAAATTATTCCGGAATTCGTTTCTGAGAATTGATTAATTCGAGTCAGACTCTGTACTCATTTAGTTACTTAAGAGTCTATAAGAGTTGACTGCGGTGCAAAGGCCTGGATACCTAGCCTCCATAATCTTATTAGTCGCAGATCATCAATATTTTTTAATTTTGGTCTGGAAAACCGACCAATGGCTCTGGCAGCGATAGGTTACTAAGTCTCTTAATAACCTATCTTGTTAGTCATAAGTAACATACAAGACCATCATAACATTACGGAAAAGACTTACTCGAATGAGCCGGTATAAGCGGGATCGGTAAACCTCCTTTGTACTATACCACATTTCTTACACTTCACAACCGAGATGGCTTTGGGATGTAAGAGAAGTTTTGGTATTGTGATTTTCCATGTATTTCAACTTTCGGAGACTCTGGCAGGGAGAGTACCGCTGAGATTCTTCGCGGGTAAAAAGAGATAATAGAATTCTTCGTTCTTTGTGCCCCCCAATTGGCAAATTGTATGACTGCTCGTTCAGAATCCTCCTTCCTGAAACTTGGGATTTGGAGGGTCAATTACTGATAATGCAATGATTGCAAGTCGAGTAGGAAGACGCATCCGTGTTCTATGAGGGGAATAGAATACGTTCTGTATGGGCCAGCAATGACGGTCGGTGCTGGTAGGTTCGCGAATGTGAGCTAAAGCTTTCTTATTGCTTACAGCATTGGATAGTATCGGATGAAATTTAAGCCCTTAAATATCTTTAAATAGAGAAATGAAAAAAACTTTTGTGAAAAGATACTATACTTCTGTTTTAATAATTTATAATTTCCTAGTGACGATAGCCGAGTGGTTAGGTGATCGGAATTCGGGTCAAGAGTCCCGAGTTGGTATACTCGTATCAATGATTTTTTTCAAAAAACTGATGTACGATTTATATCATCGCATGGCGTAAAGATGATGACAGGCTCTCTACCTGTCACGTTGTCCCAAAAAATGTGTTCGGTGAAAGACTTAACTGTCTAGACATCTGTCTACCCCAGTACTGGGAATGGCATGAAGATATTTATTATTTTTATTCACATATAATTTCCTTCGAAATTCTATTACTTTAAATTTCATCAAAGTGTCTTGTAAAAGATTTCTACTAAAGGTTTCACTGATTGGCATGACGGTTTTTTGATTTCCTGAATAAAATTGCGTTTCACTGTAAAAAGCTTGTTTCTTTGATTTCATTAAATCTGAAAGAAAGAATAAATAAAATAAAATTTAATAAATAGAATAAATAAAATTTCAGGAAATTTAACTGTACCAGCATGTATTACAATAAGAGTTTCAACAGTTTTCGTATGCTCACTATATCTTACTTTATACTTGCAATTAGATCTAAAGTTAATATAAACTTCGATCTAGAACTGTGGCTATATACGATTTAAACAAATTCTACTTATGGGAGTGGCCTTGGTTGTTATAAGCTGTAAGACCACGCTAGTAGGCTAATAAGCCTGACAAATAACTAAGTTAAATGATAGAAGTAGTGCATATTTTTTTACATTATTTCAGAATTTATATCTCCTACGATTTTAAGTAAAAAAACTTTAGGAAACGAATTATATGCTTACCATAACTTTCATTCTATATTTAAAAGATTCCAGTGGTTTTTATTATTTATTTGGAACAAGGAATTTACAGCTATTACTGAAATTTTCCAAATGGAATCAAATTCTGCTCACTTTATGGAAAATTAATTCGTTCAACGGCAAGCATTAAGATTTTAAAAACATTGGGATTTTTATAAGATAACTTTATAAAATTTTGATGTGAAACATCTATAGCCGCACGTAAAACCGATTTCTGGCGTGGCGACGCATGCCGTGGCTATACAAAGGTATACTAATTTACACCCTATTACCTGAGAATTAAGGTTTATAACTAAACACGGAAATCCCTTTTTTATATTTAATTAATTATATTCATATTATTCATATTAGTGACTATGTAAATTATATTAAGATTTCATTTTTACATGAAAGGTCATTTCCTTAAAGTCAAAAAGGTTCAATAATTTTTAAAACGAATAAATATAAACTACCATTAAAATTAGTTGGAGATTTTAATGTAAATTTGCAAGAGCTGAATCAATGCCATTAATGACATTTCTTCAAAAAGAATTTCAATTGCAAATCAACAACAATCCAAAAGAATCTACTACCAAATATGGAACAACTATAGACGCTGTAATTGTGAGTTATCTTGATAATGTTTCATCCAATACTTTTGTAACGTAATAAATAAATATATAAATATCTTCACGCAATTCCCAATACAGAGGTAGACAGAGGTCAAGTCTAGACAATTAAGTCCCTATGACCCACCTTCCACCGAAGATATTTTCGGGACAACGGGACTTTACTACTACGGGACTTTTGTAACGTAGTTTAGTTATCATCGACCAATCGTCACAGTAATACCGGCAGAGGAAACATCGAATATAACTATGACTGAAGTCACAGAGAGAGAGAGAAAATATGTAAATTGTGGCCACTTGATATTAATATCGAATTTTTATATCAAATGTAAATAAATGCTTATTAAATAAAGTTACCATTTTCTGTAAGAAATTCGTAATACTTCATTTTTTCATTAGTATTTTCTTAGTACTTCCTTTTTTTCATTCCTGTAGTAATATTCTCTTTTATGCATATTACTTGTACACACACGATATTTCACATCTGCCAGGCGTCCCATGACGGCTCACATTTTTTATATAGTGGATTGATTAGTGATTATTTTAAAATAACCGGCAAACGAGCAGGTGGCTCATGCGATGGTAAGTGATTACCGCCGCCCATGAACACCCGCAATACCAGAGGCATAACAGGTGCGTTGCCAACCCCCCCCCCCCCCCATTTTAGACAATAATTTTTATTCGTTTTTGTTTTATTTCTATTTTGTTTTATTTATATATATATATATATATATATATATATATATATATATATATATATATATATATATATATATATATATATATATATATATATATATATATATATATATATATATATATATATATATATGTATATATATATATATATATTAAACCACGATCTTGTGTCTGTTAAGTCAGTTAAGTCACAAAAGAAGGCTATATTTTCAAAACAAAGTTTCTAAAGGAATTGTAACTGCGACTGGTCGTAATCCTAGTGACTAGAGAGCTGGTTCATCTCTTGAGTTAAATCTACGTGGAAATGCAGCTTGCGTTCTCCGTACAATGCTAGGAGGTGGCTCAGAGGCTATGCTGGGGCTCTACAAAAATTGTAATTGTTAGTTAATAATAAATTTTGTTTTTATAAATAAAGTATTGAAAAAGAAATATCTAAAAGTAGAAATGACAAAATAGAAATAAAACAAAAACGAATAAAAATTATTGTCTAATCGGTAAAAAAGTAGGCCAAGACAATAATAATTTTGTTTCAAGGCGACAAAATAGACCGATGGCGCCGAGCCGGAAGGCTGAATGGTGAAAGTAATTCCAAATCGCGACGTGGAAAGTTCACTATATTTGGTAATTATTTTAGTTTGAAATTATGATCCAAGATTTTATAACTGAACTAAAATGACTAACAACATTAAAAATTTAACAACATTACAATTTTGTACCAATAGGTTTTCCAAAAACTTATGTACTAATTATATAGTTGGCTTGGATATAAAGACTGCGACGGGCTCACCACCTGTCACGTTGTCCTGAAAATATCGTCGGACCTCTGTCAACCCCTTTATTGGGAATGGCGTAAAGGTATATATATTTTGAAATGTAAGGCGTTAGCGAGTTCTGCAACCTTACTGCGATTAAGTAAAAAAAATTGGAATAAAATGTCGGATTTTGTGCTGGGAAATGGAGAACATTTCGAAAATAAGATTCGCATGGTATGAAAATTGAAGGACTAGATAATATAAGAAACAGACAAAACAAGAAAAAAAATCCTGACTACATTTCTATGTATTGCGGTTTTTCTACAGGTACGCCTAAATTGTAAAAATTCTATGTAGTTACTCACGCACTCCCGAACGTACTCGTAATTAACTTCTCAAAAGTTTTAATTCGATAACTTTAAGAAGTACATCAACGTTTAAAATTTTGTTTGAATCCAATTTTGTTGGAATCCAATTTCAAAATATAATAGAAATAAATTTGTTGTAAGTGTAAGTTTGGGGACATAAATTGTTTCCATGATTACAATGAAAGGAAATTTAGCTGTTGAAATATTATTAACCTAACCACGTACTTCGACCAATACCATATTGGAATACTTGATTTATCTAAATACTATCGTTAAGACTTCTTGCCACATGAAAATTTACACCTAGCATATAATTGATACACCTTAATATAGTATTTGTAATATAATAACAACAATGTTTCAATAATGTTTTTGATGAGATTTAACTTACCAAAAATGGTTAACCGAGTATATTTCATCATCGTTTACATCATCACATTTCGAATGGTTCAAAAATGGGCTCCCAACTTCTAAAGAACAATTGACAAATAGAGCTCGAGATGAATGACACAAGCGTTTTTTTTTATGTTATGTCCCTATGATCATCTAAGTGGAATATAAATTATTCTACTCGTATTCTCTAATGAAAATATCTAATGTAAACTAAATGTGCTTAGCAAGCTTTTGTTCCTAATTATAATTGAGTAAAATAAAAATAAAATAAATAAATAAATAAATATCCTCACGCAATTCCCAATACAGTGGTCTAGTCTAGACAATTAAGTCCCTTCGACCCACCTTCCACCCAAGATATTTTCGGGACAATATGACAGGTGGTGAGCCCGTCCCCGCCTTTATGTCCAAGCCAATGATGTAAGTCGTATATAAGTTTTTGATAAACCCATTGGTTCAAGCCTGCCACCTGGGGATCGAACTCGGGTCTCTCGACTCGAAATTTCGTCCACCCAACCACTCGGCTATCGTGACTTTTTAATTGAGTAATAAAAATTTATCATGTAGATACCTAATAAAATAAATAATATAAGAAAGAATACCCTATCTACATCGGTACTATTCTCAGTATCTTCGTATCAAATTTTTTGGAATGTTTGAAAGACTAATCTGACCATATTCATCTTAGTTTTCATTTTTAGTGTATGAATTTAATTAGTTTAATTTAAATGTATACAAGTTATGTAACATCTTTGCTTATTTGTGAATACTATAGCAGGATTCTCAAATATTTTATTTTCATTTTTTCCTATCGAGAAACCAAAGTTTGCAAAACTTCCATTAAAATATATGGTAGAAAAAACGATTGGTGTGCAAATAAAGGAAAAACAGTCTTTGTCAACCATAAAATTCAAAATGGATCTGAGTCCTAACATCTACTATGATGGAAGAAATAAAATCCCTGCGCTACAATAAAATTTACAATAAACTAGATATCACACGAGAGTAGATGAGACTTCACTGCAGCGAGCTAAACTCTTATTACATTTTATAGGCTAGATTTATTTTAGGATTTCTTTATATTATACGTATAAATTATTGTTTCTAAGGTTTTTGTTTGAAATTTTAAAGTAACTTAAGTATACAGGACTATATTAGTGTATATTGGTTTTTTGTTGAGTTTGGGTCTTACTAATGTATTATTATTCCTCTCTTCCATTTTTTGGGGCAAGTAAGTGAATCTCGTAATTATCGTAATAATCTCGTAATTTTGAATATCGTTATAGTAACAGACAGACGGTCGGATAAAGCTCTCGAAAAATATCACATTAAAATTAATCAGCAGGCCGGTGCAAACATCGGCTAAGGTGTGAGGTGTCTGGTAAAACGATTGCCAATCAGCTTGCGAGTCTGACTGACTCTGCGGTCGATAATACATTGTTCTGAGACGTGTTTCGCCTCAAAACAAGGTATTATAGCGTTTTCGTTGGTGGTATATGTTTCCTGGTTTGAGTGTAACGGTGGTGGTGCATCCAGTAGAATTTGTACACGCATCTGTGGGAGGGAGGATGGTACACTTGTTCTCTTCTCTTCTCTTCTCTTCTCATTTTACTCCCTATACATGTTAACCAGAACTTGCCAAATGTTGTTTATATCTCCACTACTAACGGCTGCAATAACGATTGATATGTTAATCAATATGTGCTTTACTTTTGTAAGAAAAGTAACGATAATTCTTGGCTACTGCGGACTACTTTTACTATAATTACTGATATGATACATAATATTTAATCGATAGTTTTCACGTCACATTTATTTTTTTATTTTTATAACTAATATTTCCAGCCAGTAAAATAATACTATTCTTTGAAAAAATAATGCGAATGAATCAAAAATAGAGGTGACGCAGATTATAATTATGTAACGGAGTAATTTTTCGGAGAAAGGCGAATCATAAAACACTTCAGATGAAGTGGAGAACGCATTTGTGAAAGGGAGGTCCTTTTACTCTCTTCGGACTAGATATAAGATGTTTTTGTCACTTTTTCGTATTATTTTTATTATTTATAATTTTTTTAAAACAATTGAATTGTTTAAAACAATTTTTTGTCAGCGTCTTTATAAAATGTATTCCGACCGATTTTTATCGTTTGTTTGTTTGACCAAAAATTAGACATTAAAAGAAAGACTTTTCAAAAGAAGAAAGAAAGGCATTTCTCTTTTATCTTCTCTCTTCCCTTCGTAAATTGTCATTACAAACGTTACACTTAAATTAAACCGAGAATGTTCTAGGGTTTGCAGACTGTTTACTTATTTTATGACGAAATACATTATAACTATTGGATTATCAAAAGTCTAATGAAATAGTTTGTGTAAGTGTAATAACTGATATTAAAAGAAAGGTTAGAATCGGAAATCTGTGGAATGGTGCTTTTATAAATAGTCTGAAGGTGTTCCAATTTGCGCGATTGGTTGTGCATGAAGATGTATTGGTGTCGATACCTATATACCGTAGTGAAGGTGGGGTAAGGCAAAAAAGTATGAAAGCAGAATAATAGCATTAGACAAGAGAGCATTGAGAACTTTTATTGGTGTGAATGCCACTTACATTACAATGGCACGTTTAATACTCGTTTAGAAGTATTAGAGAACGCTGTAAGTGAAATACATTTAATAACAATATTAATGAAGGTATTTTTGGTAATGGTTTAGGCAGACAGAGAGAATGATGAACGGAAATTTACTAAAAGAAATACACAAGGCGGCGGTTTATAGAACTTTTCGAAAGAGAAAGACAAACCTCCCTCGATACGTCGAACGTCCCCCAACTTCAACGTCAAATTAAGACGATCGAAATAGTTCGAATTAATGAAGGTCTAGTCCCCTGTTGACAGAAGTAACCATTTTTAAGAAAGCACCAAGCGGAAGGCGGTAATCTCTATCTTTTCCAATGAGAACTGGATGAAATATGTGTAATTTTATATATATTTTAGGTAATATTAAAGTTTTTACTTCATCTTTTACGATCATAGTGAATTAAAATTGCTGTAAAATATTTTATCTATAAATGTAAACCCTTACAAACACTTTACAAAGACGTAGATGGCAGAACATTGATGAAAATATCCTGTAGCGACTTTGTAGTTGTAGATGACTAAGCATAGTCTGGTAAATTGTTTTTGTGCCCTAAGGCGTGAGGCTACGTCTAGACGAAAGGCAGTGAAAAAGTTTCTAAGCCCCCCTGTATTTTAAATATTTATTCTTTTTGTTTATAAAAGACGACAAACTGTGAATTTCTTTTTATTATTGGAAATGTTGCATGCTTATTTTGCGGCGGAGCAAATGGCGTAGAAGTAATAATCGTTAAGATTTCTTTCGGATTCCTTTCGTCATTCTTTTGGATTTATTTCGGATGTGAAAATTGTATGACAATATTCAAAAGGATGCAGAGGGTAATCTTAAGAAATTAGGAATTTATTGCATTTGATGCCATAAGCCACTACCCCCCAAAACGGGATCCGGCCTTGTCGTAGCGTTGGGGCGTAGTAACCCTTGGACAGCCACGGTGAACCAAGAGGAACCCACATGACCGACCGGCCGGCCCGAGGTGGCCGCTCCAAGTGGGCTTGGTCAGCCCATTTCGGATGCGTTTAGAAGCCAAAAAGGTAGACGCGTCTGTATTCCGGCGCGTCTAGCGTGGTGGAAAAAGGAGAGCAATTAGCTCCCGGGGAAGGGCTGCCTTGAGCTGCCAGCGCATGTAGGATCACGGATGTGTGTGAAAGCGTTTCCGTGGCCCTGCCAATATGCGGCAAGGCGGAAAACCGTGGGGTTTTCCAAGGTGTATGCCCAATATCACAAGTCCTTGCCCCTGCAAAGGCGGGTATTCTTTAGGTATTTCTACACCCATAAAAAAGGACGATTTACTTATCTACGATCACATCGTTGCAAGTAGATTGAGCAATCGGAATCTCTGTACTTCATTGGCATCACTGGAGGGGTCTAGATCTAATTTCATATAAATAGGCAAAGTAATTAACCGAAGATATAAGTAGGTAACGCACAATTGTACTGGCTGCTTGTAATAATTGATACTGTATTGGGAATTGCGTGAAGATATTTTTTAATCATATATTAAATCAGAATGGGTAGATTGCCAAGTACCATAATCCTTACGTAACTCTTTTGCTTGCTTCAAATTCATCGTTTTCTTTATATACGCATGTCTAGGTAGCCGAATACTCTTCACCGTTTCCTTTCCTTAATGTATTACTGACATAATGCATTCTGTTATTTAATTTATATTTTTAAAGACCTCCTACTCTTCGTTATATTGTGAGTTTTTGGGTTCAAAATGTTGTAAACTTTTGTGTTATCACAGAGGGATAACATTTTTGTAAACTTTTTGTTCCATATAGGACTTCGTTCCTTTAAACATGGACCAGATTTCATAGCTAAATATCCTGAAGTTAGTCAGAAAGCGTTTTATTTTGTTAAAAGTAGTTAAGGAGTTGTTCCCCGCTGGAGCTCTAGTTGGTGCTCTTTTTACTATATATGCAGCAGAGGAATTGGCTATAGCCAAAGATTGAAATGTATGAGTAAAGAAATCGCGTTTGAGTATAACTTGAGAATCAAATCTGTCCAACCATAGAACTGTCTGACGAACTCATAATAAATTTATTAAAATCTTATATTTAGTATAGATTATCTAAACACAAATCATAATAAATCAGCAACTAGCAATAGAAAGTAAACACTCCAGGCATATTAGAAAATGTACAAAAGTTCTTATTCCTTTCTTAATGATCTTTTTCTTCATATAAAAGCAATAAAAGTGATCTATAGCACAATTTATGAAGCAGGTCCCTGATTTATAATTCTTACTATGAAGATATTGGAATTTCTCGTATTTTACTTTGTTTTATTAAATATTCATTCAGGATTACAAATATACATATGACTAAACATAGTTATACTCAAAACAGAAGTTATTACTGTATTTTTACTATTTTTAGCCGATACTGCGCGTGGTAATTTAGTTTAGTCTACGTTGTTGTATGATGGATAATTCTTAAAATTTTATATGCAAAACGATCACAAAATTCCAGTAATTCTGTATCCAGAATGAAAATAAAATTCAATCAAAACAAAATTCAGAACCAAAATACTTATCAAATTTAAAGTTTCTGAAATTCCTATATTCCATCAGAAAAGAGGTGAATTCTTGAGATGCAATTCAGATTTTTTGTTGTTTTTATATTTTTTGGCTTGGACATAAAGACGGCGATAGGGTCACTACCTGTCACGTTATTCCAAAAATGTGTTCGGTGAAAGGTGGATGTTAAGAACTTAATTATCTAGACCTATCTACCCCAGTATTGGGAATGGCGTGAAGATGAAAAATAATAATTTAAAAGTACTTTATAAATTTAATATTTATATCTACTTATAAATTTAAAATATAACATTACAAATACTACACTCCAGTGCAATGAATCCGGGTCACCTAAAGAAATATATAAATCTTGGAAACTAAATAAACGGTATTTAGTAGACAATATATACCCCTTAAAGTAAAGTAATCAAATTTATAAGTTACTGCATTTTATTTATTAAAAATTAAATAAAGTGAAAAGAAAATCTGCTGATCTAGACTTAAAGCAAAAATAGGAAGCATGACATTTTTCTACAACAACATGATTTTTTTGTATTTAAATACTTTGAATTGCCTCCTTGTGGTTCCATTACTGCGTTTGGCATGCTGTATACTAAGTTTCTATTTGCAATTTTGAGCTCACGAAGCGTGATCGGGGGAGGGTTTCGTTGTTTTACGCATCGCTTTAGCTCGTCCCATGCATACTCGATCGGGTTGATATCCGGGCAGTGTGCTGTTCACCCCATACGAGTAATATTCACTCACCCAAGTTGATCATAAATGGCCCAACGTATTCATTGAGGATTTCTTCCTCATATGTTAAGTTAGGTAATGTTTTCTATGAACACCAGTTCTGTGTGACTCTCTGATGAAATTCCAGCCCACACAAGTACATACCCACTACCGTAGTACATAAGAATATCGACACCTTTAATTTCGTATTAGTTTTCAAAATTATAAATGAAAAAAGAAATAATATTTATATTTTCGAATTTCAATACTCTGATGATGCCCTAAGGCGAAACCGGTCGGTTAATTAATAAATAATTAAACAAAGTGCATTAATTGTGTACATGTTTTCAACAATGATTTTTTTAAATTTAAGATTTGGAAATCTTCGAAAATCGATTTATCGAATATTGATTGGCTTAAGTTGTTGGAAGGGAGAAACGCCTTAAGACAAATCTTTACGTTGCATTTTTGGTCGACCTATAATATTTTTTCCGTGCTCCATCATATTTATAATATTAAACTTTTTAATACTAATAGCTGTCACTTTGTCCTAAAAAATGCCTTCAAAGAATGTGACGCAGTTCAGAGCTTACAAACATAAAAAAAATAACCGAAATAAAAACCTCCCTCTTTTGAGATAATTAGCTAAATATTTAGCGCGAAAGTTAACAAAGAGGTCGAGGTAGGCCAAGACTAACTTCCGAATAACATGTGAGCAAATTGCTCGAATAGGAGAGGGTCAAGAAAATCGTTTTGTGAAGGGAAAAAATTATGCTCTGTTTAAATTCAGTACGTGTTCAACTTTATTACAGATTACGAAAGTTACTTTGAAGCTTTAACTTTTCATTTTATGGTTACAAGTATGTATATTGCAATAAGTTAGTCTTATTCACTAACTTCTTTAAAGTCTATTTATAATTCTGTTGAATAACATTTACTTTCTTATGGAAACTTATTGGTAAGATATCTATTTTTTATATACATTACCCTGCTCTTATCTCTGAGAATATGTGAGAGAAGTCCTTTGTCCCGCGGTGGGCATTTACGGGATGCTACTTTAATTTTCTACTTTGTGCATTTTACCAACCGAAAATTATCGAATGCAATTATTTTAACTTAATGTTAATAAAATATTAAATAGTACGTTGTCTACGCAAGACAAATGAGAAGTTAGTTAATTTGATTCCTATATATCAAATACAGCGGAACCATTTACACGCTTGCAAAAATGTTTCACGACGTCTCACACGATACTCTTAAATCAAGCTTAAACGTAAATCTACTCGGCAACGACGGCTACTGTGCGTTCCTCCTAATCAGCAGCATTTAAAAAATTTAAAATATTTTTCTAGTTTTAATATTAAAAATTTAAGCTTTGTACTTTACTTGCTTTCAAATACTCCTTGTTTATCCTAGATCACAGGGGTTCACGTAATTAGGAGATTTTATGGGAGATCTAGATGACCTCCACCCATAACGAGTTAAGCGACTGTTATACTGTTACTGTACGCACAGTACAACGAATGATACCCTTGGAATCCTCACTAAAATTCAAACTAGAGTTAACAATTTAAAAACATTTTTGTGAGCCCTATCTTCACGCCATTCCCAATACAGAGGTAGACAGAGGTCTACTCTAGACAATTAAGTCCCTTCGACCCACCTTCTACCGAAGATATTTTGTGAGCAGTAATATGTAATAACAATAATCTTTTAATTATTTTAATCTGTATAAAGGAGGCAAACGAGCAGGTGGCTAACGTGATGGAACACCCGCAATGCCAGAAGCATAGCAGATGCGTTGCCGCCCTTAGAACGCCCCCACCCCCCAGAATTGCGGGAGGGGGGGTGTGTGGGCCTCCGGTTACCTGCACTCACCAGACGAAACTCAGAAGTTTGTTAGATTTCTACTTCACGCCGGTATTCTGTGAGGTCGTGGTACTCAAGCATCGCCATGGTTCGGCAGTTCGCCCGTATCAGTTTATTTTGTAAAGGTTTAATTAACTCCTTATGCAAAATAATAAAAAGCAAATATATAAATTACATTTGCTTTACATATATGTTTACCAAACCATATTCCATGACATATCAAAGTTATCTTACTTTGGTTATGTACATACATAAACACCTTGACTCTATTCCGTATAATTAAGCAGATTCTGACATACTTTTCTCGCTTCCTCTACTTTCATCATTTTTGATACATACACAGCTATCTTAAATTTGAAGGCTCTCTCTCTAGTTGTTGTTGGTAGTAAGTTTCGTGGTCCGAAAGGCCAGATAGGGACTAAGTAGGCATGAGTAACTGGGCGAGGAGAATAAAATCACTTTTGTTCTTAATCACTTGACTATAATTTAATAAATTACTGAAATATAATCGCTATCGGATTAAATAAAAAAAAAAAAAAACAAAACAAAACATAATTACACAAATTAAACTAAGTTGGGTTGTCGGGTAAGTCGGGGTTGGCGCTCGGACTTCCCCCCAGTGGGTGGTCATTGCTGCTGATGTTAACGCTGGGCGTGACGTGTGCCGTCTGGGTTGTCTGTGTCTGCGGAGAACTCGTCTCGTCCTCCGTCTTCGCCGCTAGCTCCCTGGGGAGCGCCTTGCCCTCGGGGGGTCGAGCGTGCAGCGGGGCGATGTTCTTCAGGTGGGCCAATTCAGAGGCGTCGGCGCGCTCGAACATAGTCGAGGCGAGAATTCCTCCAGTGTCTCGAGTTTCAGGTCCCGCCTGATGGTGGCGTTCCGTACGCACCAAGGCGAGCCGACAATGGCTCGCAGGGTGGAGTCCTCTTGCTGTGATAGCTGCTTCCTCGACGAAACGCTGATCAGTGCCGAACCATGCCGGCGCGGCGTAAGTCAGCCTGGTACGCACGTACAGCTTGTACACTCCTAGTTTTGCCTTTAACGGCAAACAGGACCTGAATACCGGCCCCAGAGGAGCTCTGGTGGATCTGGCCTTTGCCACTGTCTCCTTGACGTGGTGGACGAGGCTGAGTTTGCGGTCGATGGTCACGCCCAGGTATTTGACCGTGCTCGACCTAGCTATGTCCTGTCCTAGGAACTTATGTCCAGGTGGCAATTTTAGTCTGTGTCCCAGCAGAATGGCCTGCGTTTTGCCGACGTTCACCGACAACCTCCAGTCGGTGAGCCATTTAGGAAGAAGATCCAATGTCCTTTGTAGCTTTGCCACTGCAAGCGCTGCACTCACTGATCTTGTTAAATACGCCGCATCATCAGCGTACAGTGCAAGCAGGAAGTGGTCCGGGTTCGGTATGTCGATGCCTCCAGGCAGTTTTTCCTTGGTTTGGGGAGCATGATTATGCGCCCCAGTTTCCACGCTGTTGAGAAGTGCCCCATACGCTGGATGCCGTTGAACAGCTGCGCGTATTGTTATGTTCGCCGTCCACTCACTTTTATCGCACCAGAACCCAGTGTTGCGTCAGAGCGGATGTAGTTACAATTGCCACTCTAGAAATATTCGACGTTTTTGTCTTCTATAGGAAGTTCGTGTCTTTTAGTAATAAAATGCCAAGCGAAGGTGATCCAACCTCATTATGTTGTCATTTTATCTTCTACAAAGCTGTTGAAATTGCTTATTTGCAAAAATACTTCAGTTTTTCTTATATTTATTCAACATGTACTATCCATTGTGAAAATAAGACGCTCCCTTAAATAGCAATCTAAGTTCAGTAACGAACTTCGCCGGTTACTATAACAATATAATATAAAATTTCAAAGTTCTTTGATGATTCTAACGACTTTGTACTCAACATAAAAATTATAACTAATATGCCAAAGCAAATTTAGAACAAGTTTTAAATCAAACATAGGGGAAGTTATAAGTATTTTTACATCAAATACATATTGTAAAAATTAATTGGAAAATATTTTCAATATCATTATGTCTGTAAAATTAGTAATTTATTGAAATATTATAGGACATACAAAATTATAATTTAATTTTATATAGATTGTTGTTATTTATATATGTTGTTAATTTATTGTAAAGGGATTTTCTGAATCTTGATAATAGTTAAGGATTACCCGACTGAATATTAAGCTCCCTATAAGTGGTACTCATCTTCAACAGGATGTTTGAAGTTTGTTATTGTTGGGCAGTTTTCTAGTATCAATAAGTTTCCTATTACTAGGGGATTACCCTGAAATAATGTAGAGTAAATATATAAGCAATGAGACCTACTCTCTACTGTACCTCTAGACCTCTGTATACCCCTATATTGGGAATAAATAAATAAATAAATATCTTCACGCAATTCTACATACAGGGGTAGACAGAGGTCTAGACTAGACCATTAAGTCCCACCGACCCTCCTTCCACCGAAGATATTTTCGGGACAACGTGACAGGTGGTGAGCCCGTCGCCGTCTTTATGTCCAAGCCAGCGATTGAATTCGTACACAAGTTTTAGAAAAACCCATTGGTTCGAGCCTGCTACCTGGGGATCGAACTCGCGTTTCTTGACTCGAAATTCCGACCACCTAACCACTCGGCTATCGTGACAAATCATTAAGTTGGTCGGTAGGGGCTGGTGTCTTAGTGTTTAATTACTTTATGGTATGTCGGCTATCATTCGACTTAAGGAGTATACTCCTAGTAATACGAAAGTATCCACAACTTTGCAACTAAAGTTGATTGGGGTCACATCGGTGTGGTGTGAAGGTGCACTGTCTATGTGATAGTCATATTGATGCTTACGGCTATACCCTGTAATGCATCTTGGGACGGAGGCGGTGTTCACATTACATCAGCGCATCGTGTGGTTCTAGTCGATGGAGGTTTGAAGTGTAGATGTCTGCGGTAGATGCAGGGAGACATTGTGATGGCTTGTGTCCGGCAATAGCTGCATTGACGTGTGTTTGCTTTTCAGCAACATTGGGCGTACGGCGGTGGCTAGAAAAATAACGCTTATCACTATAGTGGTGTCCTACGGTTCGGTTCGATTCAAATCTCAGTAGTTTTTCCAAGCCGGGTTTCTTGATGACGGGGCTGCAGGCTGCCTGACCTCCATGAATTTCACTTAATAAGATATTTGGAACTCTTTGTAAATTTCCCTCCATTTAAATATATGAAGGCAACTTGCAACTTGGACCCTGGTGGGTGAGACAAACTCGACTAAAATGCATTATACTGAACGTCAGATACACTGATCCTCTCTGATGGTTTACCGGTTACCTGCACTCACCAGACGAAACGCAGAAGTTTGCTAGCCTTCTACTTCACGCCGGTATTCTGTGAGGTAGTGGTACTTCCCCGGTCGAGCCGGCCCATTCATGCAACAACAAAAGCTGATGCGTGGCTCTACCGCTGCTAAAAGTGTTTAAGTGCCCGACTTTATTCGACGTGTGCCCGAACCATATGACGTACACTACTATAGCTGGATTTGTCGTCGGCTTGAATGACGTTTACACGCATTGACATGCGCGACTTCGGTCGAAGTTTATGCTTACGCACTGCCAAGCTATTTTACTGGTTCGCCAGTTTTGCAATGGACTGAGGTCCTTACTCCTTAACTTCAAGTCCCTCTTCGGTGGGAGCGCGTGAATAATGGACGGCGCTCATGGCATGCGGCGATGGTGAAATTGTTTTCATTGGGGCCGTATGCCTAACCCACATTTTTTTTAGAAAGATGTGGGGAACGATGACCTTGTATTGGATAAACATAATGTGAACCGTTTTCGACAGAGAAGGGGTAATTTATAAATAATATTCTACACTCTTTACAAGAGATAAAAAGGAGTATACTATACTCGGATCCTTCTCGAGTGATTTGGCCTTAGATAATAAGAAAGCATTCTAGCACAATTTACGGCTTACACCGCCAGTAGTGAGCATTTTGTTACAGTTGTAGATCGAAAGGCAAATAAAACACTTGAAAACTTATAGAAACACTTCATATTTGAACAGCGTAACGACGTATAGTTCTTACAAAATAATAATGACCCTTCTACAACCATTTGGCGCTATTTTATACTGCCTATTTTGACACTCATAAATCGAAATAGTCATAATAACAACTCTATCATTGATTTACAACTATATTACTATTATTTTAACTATAATTTTACAATGTCCTATACTACAATAAAAGTAAACGGCATAATCTTAGAAAGATCATAAAGAAAGATCGTCAAAAAATTGTCTTGGTCGTTAGCAATATTATAAATGATATATTTATTTATAAATGATAGAAGAAACGTTACAGTACCAAGAATGCTAACTTTTCCACGTTGAAAGGTTAGACTTAACCTTTGAGCCATAAAAGAACCAGCCATGGACACAATACCTTTAGAAATTCCTGTAGACCAATGTTACTACGACAAATAGAACAAAAATTCAAACGATTCTATGTTAACATGAACGAAATAAACAAAGACGTAAACTATCGGCATATAGTTGTTAGCCGATTCTGTTACGGCGCGTAAGACGGCCTGAGTTCTGACAGCAAACCAGTTGCTAACAGACTGAAAGTGGATTTTATTACTTATTCTACAACTCTAACAAATAAATCCTTGAAATACGCTGATTTATATTTTATAATTTAATAACATTCTGTCACTAGCTTTACTTAGCGCTTCAATTAATATTCCATTTCTATAGGTATACGCAAATAGCTAAACTAATTAGCTTCGTAGTAAGTAACATCATTTTGATTTCTTTAGACTACAGATATATTGTAGTTTAATTACAGCCGTTAGCATTATATTTAAAGCAAATGAGACAGATATATTATGTGCGTATTAGAAGTTGTTAATTATTTTTTCTATTACTATTCCGTGGTCTCTCGTACCACCGACTTCTTTATTTGGGGGGGGGGGGGGGCAAAACAATTAGTATCACAGTCCTTCGGACCGTTTTCGTTCGTCGTGTTCGTCAGTCGTTTGGACCGCGTGTTCCAGGATACATTGTTGGGGCAGTAAAACCTATTTAAACAAATCGTGTCAACGTGACCACTATCAGAGGTGCAGCCTCAACGACTTTTGAGGAAAGGCGCAATCTATAATTTAGCCCGAACCCCGACCCGAATCGAAATTTTGGCATTTGAAGATACATAAGATTTTATTGATAGCACTTATTTGCCGTGAACCCCGTGTCGATATATAGTTTTCCTTCAAAGGCTCATATTTGGGCCACTTAGCCAATTTAGCTGTCACTGATGCCTCCCTTCTTTTCAAAGTACCCTTAATGTAAGACGCCGCTAATGAAAATACCACAAAAAAGCTTGACGAAAGAGCTCATCTCCCAAGGGACTAAAATCAAGCCTCTTGGTCTCCTGCCGTCCTTCCAAAATATTCCACAAAACTCTAAAACCGAGAGAATATTTACGAAATCAAGAGCCATTCGGATGACGTCATTTGAAGAGCCGAGAGGAGACAATATGTAGGCTCAGCACAAGAATATCGATTGACGCTCCTGATCGGATTCCTACATTTATGCGTAAGCTTTTGTTATCAAGTATTATGATTTTGCTATCAAGTATATATATTTATTTTTGTTTTTGATAGAGAAACTTTTTGTTTTGAGGTAAAGTAAAAACTTGATATTCTATTGGAAAATCATCAATCAATCAAAAGGATCTCTTTATAAGCTTATAAGCTTTTTATGTTCAACACGTGTTCAGCTCAAAGCCCAAAGACTTCAGAATTTAATGTATTTATAGGTGAAATTCCTTCGAAAACAGACATTTTTTTTTTTCAAACAAAAAGTTTTTATATATTATGTACTCTAAACTTTTGTCATAATAATAAAAGGTTTTAGGGAACAGTATTTAAGAAAATTTTTATGAATCACATGCAATTATATTGGTGTAGACAGACGTCTAGACATTTTTAGTCCTTTTGGCCCTCAATAAGATTCCATGAAATAATTACCATGGGATCTTATTTTAGGACACCATGACAGGTGTTGAGTCTGTCACGGTATTTTTATGGATGATATTTAAAATTTAAGTCACATTCACACTGGAAGAAGAACCTGCTAAGGTCCACAAAATGTACAGTAAAAATGCTTAATATGACTACTCAGCATTTATTGATTATACTAAAGCTTTCGACACAGTGAGTGACATAACTCTCTAGAGTATAGGTGACATAACTCTCAAAATTCAAATTTTGTAAAACTTTAGAAGACAACCTACAAGGCTAATCTTGATTAAAATGACTATTTTTAATAGGCAAAACCTATTAAAAATAGTCAAGGTTTTTAATTCAGTTTTGCTTATTCTATCTTATTAAGCTTCTTTTGTTTTATTAATATAAATTTAGATATTGGCTTGACTCCAAAGAGTAAGTAACTCATTAAATGGGGTGGTGTGTACGCTTCTACAAAAAAATCCCGGTAAATGTACACAGTTTGCCTATTAACAGGTTAACACATTTATAAAAGACATGAGATTTAGTAAGGTATGTGCTTGAATGATTACCGAGCCCACCCGGCACTGCATAGTGGGTCTGGATTTTGACTATGCCGTCAACCACCGTTCAGCAGCGGAGGGCAGGTAGAACGGCACATCGAAATATAACACTTCTCTCCCTCGCGGCTATCAGCTGTGTCAGCGGTACGGCCCGAGTTGTAGATCGATAGGAAACATGTACCAACATTCCTCTTCCAACGCAACTTTACCTCGGCAGTGGGTCAAGAAGAGGACAGTTAAGGCAACAGAGCCGAAGTAAGCTGTCCATGCCCACTTAGAGCTATGTTCATGTCATATCAGTGGATGGCGGTATAATCATGTCGAATAATACCGAACATTTAGGACACCGGTGACGGGCAGCACAGTCTAAGGTGCGAGGTGTCTGATACTGAAATCGCAAATTCAGCAGACACGAGAGGCCAATGTCTTGCATCGGAATATTACAGGCCGTTACGTATGTATGTATTTACCTAAAAACAGCCGAAATTTGACATAGACTGTCAAATTTCGGCTGTTCGTTATTGTTTCCCGTACAAATATCCTCACCTTTTTTTATATAACCTTTTTTGTTTAAATTAGTTTTTTTTTTATTATATATGACAAGGTGGAAAATGAACTATCGGTTGACCTAATTGGCTTGCAATACAGAGAAGAAGGAAAAGGAGGGGATATGGGTCAGGGATCCGGTTACCTCACTCAGCACATGAAACTCAGTAGCACAAGATGCCTTTACTTCGCTCCGGTATTCTGCAACGCCGCGGTACTGTCTCGATCGTGCTTGCTTATTGATGTAACAGCAAAATCAATAAAATAAATCTATGGAAATGTTATAATGAATTACCTCGGAATTCTCTCCTTAATGTTCGTCTACGGTACTCAAAAAGTACTTGGTAAATAATTAAATAAACTTTATTTTTATGCATGTAGATGAATTTCTTGCATGCAAATAAAGAAAAGTATTGATAGATATCTACATGCAAGCATAGGAAGTGGCTGGCAAAATCTAGTTATATCCTAAATGTTTTCTTTTGTCTTTAGACGTGGAAAGTCTTTTCACAAGTGTCCCTTCGAAAGAATGTTCTCGTATACTTGCAGATCATTTCACTAAATTTCTTTTACATCCCGGGGAAGCTAATAACTTACTTCACTTGACGCCTATCTGCTTAAAACAAAATTATTGCTGGTTTGATTATTTACAATAAGAAGGTTATTTACAATAAGAAGGTTTAGCAATGGGGTCCCTTTGAGTCCACTTATGGCGGATATGTTTATGGACAACTATGAAAGACAAAACATAGTTGTCGAGATAAATATTTTATATTATTATAGGTATGTAGATGACATAATTATATGTTGGACCGGCACCAAAAGACAACTGGACGTTTTCTTTAACAAATTGAACAAGGTCCAGTCCAAAATGAAATTCAAACTTCAATTGGAATAAGACTGCTCTCAATAAGACTGACTTACCGTAAACCAACTTACACAAACAGCTTTTGAACAAAATGCTCGTCCTTTTAAACTAATTGAATGAATATCCATTAGCCGTTAGCACATCAAGCGTAAAACCAACCATAAAAGTTTTAGTAATTCCATTGCTCGTTAATAAGCGCCTAAGCGATTGTACACATATTTTGTATAATATTTTATGATGTTATTTTATAATTTATGTGCAAGAAGATTAAGCGTAGATATGTTGTAAAATGATGTCGGGTAATTGTAATTTAATATCGCGTATACATATATCTATATATAAAATTATTCAATACAAATTTTAAGTGCATATTAACAGTGGTAGAGCAACGCATCAGCTTTTTTTGTTGCATTAATGGGCCGGCTTGAGCGGGGAAGTACCACGACCTTACAGAATACCGGCGTGAAGTAGAAGTCTAACAAACTTCTGCGTTTCGTCCGGTGAGTGCAGGTAAGCGGAGGCCCACACACCCTCCTCCCCCAATTCTGGGGGGGGCACTCTAAGGCCGCCAACGCATCTGTTATGTCTCTGGTATTACGGGTGTTTATGGGCGGCGGTAGTCACTCGCCATCACATGAGCCACCTACTCGTTTGCCTCCCTATGCTATAAAAAAATTACAAATGAATGGAAAGTATCTGGAGATGTTCTAGTTATAAAAAATCGATTATGTTTGCCCCTACATAAAACATAAAAATTGTTTTAAATATTTATATAAAAAACTAGATGTTTGAATAACAAGAAATGTAGAAAGTATGTTTGGTGTCGACCCAAAATTATTAAAGTACTAGCGAGCCCGGCAGACATAGCCTATAACTATCCTATCTTAGTCACGCTACCAAAACACGTAATTTCGGCGTTCATCTTGAGCTATAACCAGAATTATATATAATATATTTGCAATGGGTTCATATTTGGAAATCCAGTTCCTGAACAATCAATCATTTCCTATATTTCTACCTTTAGGGTTACCCCTTTTTATAATGAATGTGGCACCAACTTTGAAATATATACAATGCAATAAAAAAAAGAATTATTGAAATCGGACTACTGAGCAAATAGGTCATACATAAAAACTTGCAGGTTGACTTGAGAACCTTCCCCGTTTTTTTCGTCGTTTACACGTTAAGGTTAATTTAGCATGTTGAAATTTTGAAATTATTTACTCGTTCACATAAGTCGATGAATATAGGTGGAACAACTATAATTGAATATAATTAAATTATAAATTAATTTAAAATAACATTGTGTTAAAAAATCACAAAACACTACACTATGATCCTAGAGCGGTTAATAAGACGGAGCGGAGAATAGACCATGTTGAGCAAGTTCCAATTACCAAGACTGTATACGCAGATAGGCAATATAACAAGCGATCTGCTCAATTGTATAACGTATTAAATAAATAATTGCAAATCAACTCTAAATTGTACAGAAAGTGCAAAAAAACATTCCTAAATGGCTTTATTTGTTAAGAATCAATAAATTATACATGTAATATTAATAGTGAAATACATAGTGATAAAATTAGTACATTTAAAATATATTGTATACTATCGCAAAAAAACACATCACCTTTTAACACATTCATACGCTTCACTCTCTCTCTCGTCACGCATATCCATACAGAGTTCATAGGTTTTTTTTTTTTTTTGACAAAATGTAATTTTTTGTTTTTCTCTAATGTTTGTTGTTTATTTGATGTGTTATATCATATTTATAAGATAATTTTATGGAAGAGCGGTACCTCCTGACACAGGCTAGGCCGTACACTGCTTAAATATATCACTATGTAGCTTCCGAAGTACAATTTCCATTGGACGAAGGATGCGCTATATCATCTGCGTAGATGATACTATACATACAATTTCCAAAAATTTATTGGCGACATTTTACTGCCAATTTCTAATAAGTTAATGCAGTCATTAAATAATGCTGGCAAAATATATTCTCCTTTTAGTTGGAAAAACTCTGTTATTACTAAGTTACATACAACATGACTCATTTAGCTGGCTTAGTATAATATTCTTACATGAACTACTGAAAACCGCTCTGTTTCTCTCTGAATGAAAAATCTTTCAAAATTCTACTCATGACATAACTTAGACTTTCTTAAAATAAGGTCAATGACTTTATTCAATTTCAAATGTAAATATTGTATAAATGATGCAGGGTTGGGCAATGTGCTCCGAACATAAACCCTTGATTTCACATATTCATATGCATGGCTTCGAATCGATGGGTTAATTTATGACTATTGGGATTCATTAATTACAAAATTTATCTTAAGCCAATCAAGCAGAGACTTTACTTAATTAATTATATTTTATGATTAGTAGTTCAACTAGTCGGTACCTAAATCTTTCCTAAAAATACAAAATATGATTATTGAAAACAACCCTTCGGGATTGTTTTTAAATATGATTATTAAAAACAATCCCGAAAATATCTTCGGTGAAAGGTGGGTCGAAGGGACTTAATTGTCTAGACTCGACCTTTGTCTACCCCTGTATTGGGAATTGCGTGAAGATATTATATTTATTATTATATTATAAAACAACCCTTTAATATTTAATGATGAGATCTCCAATAAGCATTATTCAGAAAGAACAAATAATAAAAGTATGCTTAAGCAAACAAATAGTCGTGTTGAGCTGTACAATCTTAGTCATAGGGACTAAGCAATAAAAAAATTTAATAAGTAATATAATGTATTAAGAGCTGAAGAAAATAAAAATAAACATAAAAAAATGAAAAATCTTACTACAATTTGAAGGAATACTTTAATGAAATTTTAAGTAATATAAAAATATGAAACTACCATAATATCTGTCACGCGCTCATTTCAATAAAAATTTTATTTTTATAATTTTTTTATATATCACTTAAATTTTAATTAAATAAATAAATATCTTCACGCAATTCCCAATACAAGGGTAGTCAGAGGCTTAGTTTAGACAATTAAGTCCCTTCGACCCACCTTCCACAATTTCACTTATTAGCAACATATGCTATGCCTAAATGGGTATTATGATATTGTACTAAACACTCTTAGACTGTCTTATGTTTACTCATGAATACAACAAAAACTTTGACTTTGAAAAAAAAACTGAGATTTAGTATATGGCAAAAATAATTTACCATATATCTTTTTCAATTTTCAGGTATGTGATACTGAGCTGAATGAAAGATTTATAAAAAGTCTCGTATAAGTATTTTATAATTTTATATGAAAGACGGCGGCAGGCTCACCACTTGTCATGTTGTTGAAAAAAAATATCTTCGGTGAAAGATGGGTCGAAAATACTCAATTGTTTAGACCTCCGTCTACTCCTGTATTGGGAATAGGGTGAAGTTATCAAATTATTAAAAACGGCTTAACTCACGTTACGTCGGTTGATTTCGGTAGATTCCAAGAGCTTTCGCGCCACAAAGTTCTTTTCGCGGGCCAACACTTTCACCTTGTCGAACCTAATATTATGTGAGGCGTCGGAGCTGATGGCATCCTCTGCAACCGCTGAGGTTTCGCTATCCCTTTTGCGAACGCTGCGAATGTGCTCGGTGAGCCTAGTCTTAATGTTGCATCCTGGGTCTATGCTATCTTAAGGGTCCCAATCCTTAGGCGATCGTAGAAGTATTCTAATTTGTCGGGACTTACTTGGCTTGCCGTATGGCTTACTTTTGCCGTAATTTGGGGACGGAAAATTGTCCTGATGCTATATATACGGCTACGGGGATGTGAATCCGCACTCAAATCAACATTTTATTTATTTATTTATTTCACTTTATTGAACCTTATAAATTATATAAGTACAAAAGGCGGACAAAATTATTATAATAAGCTCACGGGCTCACCACCTGTCAGGTTGTCCTGAAAATATCTTCGGACCTCTGTCAACACCTTTATTGGGAATTGCGTGAAAGTATATATATTTTGAAATGTAAGGCGTTAGCGACGGTTCTGTAACCTTACTGGTTCTGGAAATGGAGAACATTTCGAACATAAAATTCGCATGGTATAAAAATTGAAGAAATAGATAATATAAGAAACAGACAAAATAAGAAAAAAAATCCTGGCTACATTCCTATGTATTGCAGTTTTTCTACAGGTACGCTTTAATTCTAAAAATTCTATGTAGTTTGTTACTCACACACTCGCGAACGTACTCGTAATTAACTTCTCAAAAGTTTTGATTCGATAACTTTAAGAAGTACTTCAACGTTTAAAATTTTGTTTGAATCCAATTTTGTTGGAATCCAATTTCAAATTATAATAGAAATAAATTTGTTGTAAGTGGAAGTTTGGGGACATAAATCGTTTCCATGATTACAATGAAAGGAAATTTAGATGTCGTGTGTTTGTCGGAGACCAAGCGGAAGGGCACTGAAGAGCTCCCTGGCGGGGCGTTAGCTCTATGGTCCGGAGTCCCGGAGAGCGTGAGCGCCAGCCAGGGAGTGGCGGTGCTGCTGTCGTCTCGGTTGGTCGATGTTATGACTGAATATAAGGTTGTGAACTCGTGACTTCTCTGGGTTCGCTTTAAATTGGGACTGACGAAGTTATTCCTTTTGGCTGTTTATGCGCCGGTAGCTTCGTCGTCCAGAGCTGAGCTGGAGGAGTTTTGGGAGAATGTAAGAGAAGTTCTAGACTTTGAAAGAAAGAAAGAAAGAAAGGTTTATACTCCAAAGTGACGCCATCAGGGATAACATAAAAAAACACATAATTTACAAATAACACTTGGCTTTACAATACAAATTACAACATACTACATATTACAAATTAAACAATACCTATACTCGTATGTGTCAAGGCGTCATCTGGGAACTGGAGCACACTCAGCATAATGCCATGAAAATTTTTTTTCCATGGCGCTGATTTTCAGTGTGTCCAACTAGTGACTCCCGAAATCTTTTAATTTCGCATGCAAAAATAGTAAATGGCATGTATGAGACGAGAGTAGTGCCCTTCTTTTCGGATTGGGTATCCGAAACCACTCTCCCTCCCGCAGATGCTTGCACTAATTCTACAAAAGCACTACCACGATTAGACGAGACGAAACACATCACGTGTTACTATCGGCGATAGCGTATCAAATCAAATCAAATCATATTAATAAATATAAGAAAAATATACACATTCATCGATTGTCATTTTTAAGAAGATACAGGCGAAAGAATCCATTATTATTATCATCACAGCCAGAGATTCTTCTTTACGCCATTCCCAATACAGTGGTAGACAGAGGTCTGGACAATTAAGTCCTTTCTACCCACCTTTCACCGAATTTTTTTTGGGACAGTGACAGGAGGTGAGCCAGTCTCCCCCTCCCCCACCCCTTTATGTTCAAGCCAACGATGTAATTTGTACTTAAGTTTTGAAAAATATCCCAGGCTAGTACCAATAGATACGCCACCTGGGGATTGGACTGGGGTCTCTTGACAACACAACCACTCGAATATCGTAACTCTTTTTGTAGTTTTCGTAAAATTTAGGATGTATTAAAAAAAAGTTAAATAAATTACTGTAAAAATATACGCTTTACTTTAACAATCGCTTAAACATAACATTAACATTTAAACACCAATAATATTGATAAGTTATGAACGTGAAATGTTATCAATAATAAAGTAATTTACGAGTAAGTACGCTAGCAAAGTCTCAATCTTGCAGCGACATGAAAAGCGTGAAGCTGTTACTTTATTTAGCTACGTAAACATGACTAACTAATTAAAAAACTTTATACTCCTCTAGGTTATTTAGCTTTGACTGCCCGGGAACTTTATTAAAATAGATTTAAAGAAAATTTGCTTCAGCGCGGAAGATTGAATTGAATATAAGGGAAAGTTACAATACATTTTTATATAACATTATGTTAACAAGACGAAATATGGTTATAAAAGAAGTGCATAAGACTAAGTATTGTTTTATAATTATTTGTTATTTCAAATATTTAGTTTAAAAATTGTTATACCTATTTTAAAAATGTTCTCTTAGGCATGAACTCAATTCTCCACCCCAACGGTGGTTGAGATGTGTCTCCATCTCAGTCAGCGACAATGTGATAATAATTTTAAACCAGTAGTGACAGAAAGCTGATCTAAAAACTCTCCCTAATATTTTTTGAGAACTCCGTAATTTATGCTATCTCTGCTAGGTTGTAACGAAGTCCTAAACTCTAATTCGAAAATTGTTTTGATTTCAGGTCTCTATATTTTACTCATATGTTGAGAACAAGCTATGTAAGTATTATCATAATTGAAGTTATTGTAATTTTTTTTTCATATATCTTGAAACATAAAAGCTCAATTCAGTGCTCAATCCATTAAACCTTTGTTCCTTGTATTCACGATTAAATTTTTCTCTTCTTTTGTTACTTACGCTGTGTAGTGTTCCTTTTGAATTCCATAGTTTGTTAAATGTAGAATGAGTAAAAGAAATAGTTCTGGGAAAAACCCACATCACAGGCTGCAAATGCGCTATATCAGTTAAAGGAACTGTGACTACTTTTGTGTTAACTTTATATTATTTTCTGTGTCAAACTTAAGTCATCAATGACATAAGTTCTAAAATTAATAAATACATAAAAATAAAATAAAAAACTCCATGCAAGAATGCTATCGTAAGAGGCGACTTAGGGAAAAGCTTTGTAATGTCAATGGCTACCCACAGATGACGGGATAACCATCTCAAAAAGAACCAGTTAGTCTAGTCAGTGCCATAACGTAGTTGTGTTACTACGTTATGAGGTGTTGCTTGCCAAGCATGGCGATTATGGCAAATCCTCCTTATATGAGAGGCTTATGTCCTTTTGGCTGTAAGTGAACTTTTACAGGCCGTTTAGTAAATGAGTAAGCCACTTACGAGTATGCTAAAATATATCCTATTATATTATGATTTAGTTCTTGCACAAATGAAATAACGTAATAAGTCACGATTGCCGAATGGTTGGGTTGTCGAAATTTCGAGTCAAGAGACCCGAGTTCAATCCCCAGGTGTCAGGCTCGTACCAATGGGTTTTTCAAAAACTTATGTACGAATTATATCGTTGGCTTGGACATAAAGACGGCGACGAGCTCACCACCTTTCACGTTTTCCCGAAAATATATAAAGTGGAAGGTAGGTCGATGGGACTTAATTGTCTATACTAGACCTTTGTCTACCCCTGTATTGGGAATTGCGTAAAGATATTTATTTATTTATTATTTATAAATTGAATAACACAAAGGTATTGATTTAAAAAAATCATTTACGTACTCGTTATACATAATTACACAAAAATAGGACACCGTCTTAAAGCAGCAACCTATGTTTTTTCATCTTCACGCTTTTCCAAATACAGAGGAAGACAGAGACTACCCCTACAAGGGTAGACAGAGGTCTAAACAAGTTTCTTAATCCATTCGACTTGAAAGAAATATTTGTTAAAGAATTTCTTTTTCTCAGGTTTAACTTTTGAAATAAAATAACACTAATTTGAAGTAATCTCAAAGCATAAAGATACCTCTAATGTTCAGGCATATCGACAACTAAAATAATTTTGTACGTGGCCTGGAAAATATTTTTGGGGGTTAGTAATATTACTTATAAATATATTACGTAACCTTATGCGATAGCCACTGCCACAAATTCTAAAATAACAATTACCAAAAATAGCACAAAAGATTTAAAAAAACGAATAGATTATGCTGACGCCTGCTACTTGGATGCTATAGAATAAATAAAAATAAATATCTTCACGCAATTCCCAAAACAGGGGTAGACAGAGGTCTAGTCTAGACAACTAAGTCCCTTCGACCCACCTTCCACCGAAGATATTTTCGGGACAACGTAACAGGTGGTGTGCCCGTCGCTTCTTTATGTCTAAGCGAACAACATAATTCGTACATAAGTTTTTGAAAAACCGATTGGTATGAGCCTGCCACCTAGGGAATCGTACTCGGGTCTCTGGACTCGAAATTCCGACCACCCAACCACTTAGCTTCGATTTGATGTGGGTTCTAAAAATAGTAAAATTCGAACGACCAAAAGAGAATCGATCGCGCATGTAAGACGGTGATGTTTGTAGACGCAAGATATTAAAAACCACACAAAAAATCGGATTGGGGAGCCACTTGATTGTATAAATTTTTTGACGTTTATTTAGAAGCTTCTCAGTAGCATCCGAGTCGCATATTTAAGCGTATGGGCAAGAGAGATTTTAGTTCATACGGGCTACAATCCTTAAAGGTACTTTAGCGTATATAAAGAAAAATGAACCTAGCGACTAACTTCACTGACATGGCCATACCAGGACAGATTACAGTCAATTGTTACCCCAATATCCTTAACAATCTCAATGTGAGTTATGATAATGCCATCTAACTCTATCGTTGAAATAGCAAAGAAGTCCAATAGGTTACGAACATGCCTGCTGCCTTCAATTATGGATTGCGATTTTGTAGCATTGATCGCTAGTCCAAAAGATTTAGACAATTCATATATGCGGTTTATATTTCTATTTACAAAACTGATAGATAAATCAGTTTTAGCGGGTAAAAAATAGTGATAAAGTTACAAGTCGTCTACGTAAACATTGTTTCGATTGCGTCGAGTAAAGGAGAGAGAACGCCACCGTGAGGCACGGCTGCAGGTAGTTCACTTAAATCAGAAAAACAACCATCAATACGAACACGTTGTAGGCGGCCCCGAAATTAAGAATAGAACCACCTTATAGTAGTGGGAGAAACATTTATCTGTTCCGAATCCCTAAGAGAACATCAAAATCAACACAGGAAAATTTGAAGAATCATTGCTAAATAGAAAAAGAGCGGAAAGGTAAAATCGAAATAGTTTAAAAATAGGAAAGCATGGTAGATGAAAGTATTCATTTTTATATAAAACATTAAAATGTCAATGAATCGGGTACAAACATTCATATTCATTACACAAACGTTTGATCTTAGCGGCATTCCAACATAGATCTTTGATAAAAATCAAAATATTGCTATAATTAACCAAAAATTATAGCTGAAATTTGACAAAAGTCGACGTTTGGACGCGCCAGCCTAATTAGTTTTCACTGTTTTTTGCTAACTTTATTCAGACTTGTTTTCATTATTTGATATTTTACAATAAGGCCTACATAAAAATAAACCTTTTAAATAAAACCCAAAAATTAACGTTAAAATTAAAAATCATTATCATATGTTAATCAGCGAAAAATGTGTAAAGACGGGCTTTTAAAGAAACACCCTAAAGTAAAATGACTTTGTAGTAAATACTTAGTAGTTTCTCTTTTTATTCTGGTCAACTATATTCCAACGTGATATATGAATTTTGCAGGTTTTTCACAGTATTTGACGCTCGTTTAAACATTAATATTTTTCTGCAACCTTAGCACTTAGGCTTTAGATTTGGAAAAAATATCTTCACGCCATTCCCAATACTAGGGTAGACAAGAGCAAAGCAAGAAAGCGCTCCTCTCCCTGGACATCCAGAAGTCGAGTGGGCCCGATGGTGTCCCCCCTATTGTGCTGATGATGTGTGCTCCAGAGTTGGCACCGGTTCTAACGCGTCTTTTTCGGTACTCCTGCTCTGAAGGCGTCGTCCCGATGACATGGAAGACAGCTTTGGTGCACCCGATCCCTAAGAAAGGTGACCGCTCTGATCCAGGTAACTACAGACCGACCGCCATCACTTCCTTGTTCTCCAAAATAATGGAGTCCATTATAAACTGCCAGCTCTTGAGGTACTTAGAGGAGCACCAGCTGATCAGTGACCGCCAGTACGGCTTCAGTTTAGTAAAGGGTGAGGCCCTGGCAGTTAGTTTGGACATAGCGAAAGCCATTGATCGGGTATGGCACAAAGCGCTTCTTTCAAAGCTTCTGTCATATGGGCTTCCTGAGAAATTTTGCAATTGGGTCACTAGTTTTCTCACAGACCGGAACATCAAGGTCGAAGTTGACGGTGCATGCACGGACTCGAAGTCTGTGAATGCAGGTGTCCCACAAGGCTGTGTGCTATCGCCAACCCTGTTTCTTCTGCATATCAATGATTTGTTGCAAATTATGCTATGCATTCATTGCTATGCAGATGACAGCACTGGTTGTGCCCTTTATACCGGCCGTGCCAATATTTCTCGGGAACACGTCGACGAGTATCGGAACAAACTTGTGTCTGAAGTCGAGATTTTGTTGGACAAAATCTCGGACTGGGGCCGACTAAATTTAGTCCAGTTCAACCCTAAAAAGACACAAGTTTGCGCGTTTACCGCAAAAAAGAAACCCTTCGTCGTATCACCTCGTTTTGAGAGCACTCCCCTAGTTGCCTAAGCCTGCATCGGAATCCTTGGCGTCGACATATCGAGCAACGTTCAGTATCGCGGTCATTTGGAAGGAAAGGCCGAATTGGTCTCTAAAAAGCTTGGTGTCCTCAGTAGGGCACGACAGTACTTCATGCCGGCCCACCGCTTGCAACTTTATAAGGCGCAGGTTCGGCCGCACATGGAGTACTGTTCTCATCACTGGGCGGGGGCACCCCTGTGTCAGGTCCTTCCATTTGACCGTATCCAAAGAAGAGCGGCTCGAATTGTCGACGACCATTCTCTATCCGATCGGCTAGATCCCCTGGCTTTGCGAAGAGATGTTGCATCTCTTTGCATTTTCTATAAGATCTACTACGGGGAGTGCTCCGAGGAATTGTTCGGATTAATCCCAGCCGCTGAATTTCACCATAGCACCTCACGGCATAACCAAATATTTCATCAATACCACCTTGATACTTGGCATTCCACCACAGTGCGTTTTTCGCGGAATTTTCTGCCACGCACTTGCACTTTGTGCAATGAGTTGCCGTCAGCAGTTTTTCCGGACCGATACGACTTAGGGACCTTCAAGAAAAGAGCCTATACCTTTCTCAAAGGCCGGCAACGCATCCGCTATTCCTCCGGTATTGCAGATGTTCATGGGCGGCAGTAATGACTTTCCATCACGTGTGCCACCTGCACGTTTGCCTCCCTCTTCTATAAAAAAAAAAGACAGAGATCTAGACAACTGAGTCCTTTCGATCTACCTTTCACTGAAGACGTTTTTGGGACAACATTTCTAATCTGATATTTTTCGAGACGATTATGTAAAGTAGTAAAAGTTTTTTATCAAAAACTTATGTACGAATTTCATCATTGGCTTGGACATAAAGGCGGCGACGGGCTCACCACCTGTCACGTCGTCCCGAAAATATCTTCGGTGGAAGGTGGGTCAAAAGGACTTAATTGTCTAGACATGACCTCTAGACTACCCCTGTCTACCCCTGTATTGGGAATTGCGTGAAGATATTTATTTATTTTGTAAAGTCATTAACTAGGCTTACCCTTTGTCGCCTCTTGCGACATCCACAAAAAAAAGACGGTGGTTTATAGAGGTAGCGTGTGTGTCTTAATGGTATACCCCTGGAGGTCGTAAATAGTACGAGTATATGATTTAATATCATAAAAAATTGCATAATACTTTTATTAGTTTTTTGTATATTCTGCGCAACCTTTTATATATATACAATTATAGTGACCTTCCGAAAGTTCGGTTTCTATTTCGGTTTCGGTTTCGGTTGAGTTTCGGCAAAAAACGGTCTTCGGTTTAGTTTTTGTTTCGGCGTCAAACCTGCCGAAACAGGACCGAAACCGAAACTGTCATTCTGTAGAACTACAGCTATATTATTTATCTACAACAGCGGCTTTAAAAAAAGAAGATGAGCTTTGGGATGCCCATGATAAATCCATAATAGAAAACTTTAGTGTGGAGAACAGTGATTGTTTATGACAAATTAAGCTGGCTTTTCAACCATACTCGTAAGAGCCTAGGCTACAGAGAAGTGAAGATATTTATTCTTATAGAATCCCATTCTAGACCATTTCTGTCTTTGAGAAAGGTTACACTGAGTTCTTTTTAGGTCTACCGACGAGTGTTTGCAGTTGACATTACATTAGTTATTTAGTGCTGCTGGACAAATTTATTCGGACAGAAGGAGAAATTAGCGAGGAACAATGTTGATAAACTATTGCTTCTTACTTATAATGTAAGAAGGTATAACTATGACCTCCGGTTACCTGCACTCACCAGACGAAACGCAGAAGCCTGTTAGACTTCTGCTTCACGCCGGTATTCAGTGAGGTCGTGGTACTTCCCCGGTCGAGCCGGCCCATTCAGGCTACAACAAAAGCTGATGCGTGGCTCTACCACTGTCAAAAATATGTATAAATGTGTATCTAAAGTATTATATTGTTATTGCGAAAATGATTAACTAAAAATCATTAAATTTAGTTTGCTGAATCCTGGGTCGCTTGGTACCAGGCATGACGAGTTTTTAGTTGCTATGGAACGTCACTCAGTTGACGTAACGTGTAACAGTGACGTGAGATCTGCTAATCTTTCGCAATTAGTTGAGGAACCGACACATTTCACGGAAAATAGTGAGACTCTCACAGATGTGGTATGCACCGATGTACCCAATGTATCGGTAAAAATAGACCACATTAGGGAACTTAGTAGTCATGCTATAGTGGTATGCGAGTTTAATATTCAAATACCTCGCCTAATACCCAAATGGGTGACGTACAGACCAATAGGGACCATCGATACGGATCTGTTAAATAGTCATTTAAGACAAGTAAATTGGCTTAGTATTACGAGATTAGAAAACGTTAATGAGATGGTAGAAATTTTTAATAATACTATACTGAACATATTTGATTTACATGCTCCACTGAAATCTGTCTATTTAAAAAAGAAGAGTTATCCATGGATTACGTATAATATAAAACATGATGAAAACGCGTGATGAGGCACAAGTCAGAGCTCGAAAATCAAGGCTAGAATCTCATAGGGCTTATTACAAAGAATTGAAAACAATAGTAAATACAGCAATTTTATCAGAAAAAAGCATATTTTAAATACTACGTTAATTCAAAAATGAAACAGCCAAAAATTATGTGGAAACATATAAAACAAAATGTTCGTATACAGAGCAATGATTCTTGTCTACCTTCCCAATTCAACGACGCAAACATAATAAATAAACATTTTCTCAATGTCCCTGGAAAGAGTGATGTCTCTATGTCCCATCTCACTTTCCTTGAATTTCATCGCATGTCTGACATCTCATTTCAATTTAAAAGAATCTCAGAAAGAGAGGTGGCTAGTATATTAAATTCTTTGAAGTCTAGCTCTAACATACTAACTGCTCAAAGCAATGGAGAGGCTACGATACTAACTTTGCTTGATTTTTCTCGCTGCATTTGATACAATTAATGTTTCATTACTTCTTTCTAAGTTATCATTTTATGGAGTAAGCACAAATGCAGTTCAATGGTTTCATAGTTATTTTCTAAACCGTTCACAGCGAGTCGAACTGCAACAAAATAGCAAAAATAAAATAATTTATGAAAGCTTACATGTCGAACGCGGAGTCCCGCAAGGGTCAGTGTTGGGCCCATTGCTTTTTATATTATACAGCGCAGACGTCATCAGCAACATAGAACATTGTAAGTATCATATGTATGCTGATGACTTACAAATATATGTCTCCTTCAAGCCTAATGAATCTAACATTGCAGTCGGGAAGTTAAACACTGATCTTCATCGTATATCCTTGTGGTCTGAGCGTAACGCCTTAGTATTAAATCTGAAAAAACAAAATACATAATCCTAGGGACACCTACCCAAAATCAAAAGGTTAGTAGTAGATTTCCTGCTGTAGCAATGAACGATGAGATAGTAGTACGCGTCGCTGAAGCAAGAAATTTAAGAATTGTCATGGATGAGAAACTGCGATTTGAAAAGCACATCAGAGACATATCACGCAATCGTTTTTATAGGCTGAAGTTATTATACAAAATTCGTAATTTTTAAGTGAATCCTTATGTATTCAGCTTTGCGAATCACTCGTCCTCTCCAAATTTAATTACGCAGACGTATTTATAGGACCACGTTTATTAGCACGTACCAAACGGGCAATACAACGGGTCCAAAATGCTTGTGCACGCTTCAGTTTTAATATACCGCCGCGTGCACATGTGACACCTTTTCTCAATAATGCAAATGTATTAAAGATGGATTATCGTAGCCGACTTCACTTTGCTACCCTTTTGCTTGGTGTAATCAAAAATAAAGAGCCTATATACCTCTTCAATAAATTAACTTGGTCTAAAGATCAAAATAATAAATATAATACTAGATCATCTACTTATAAATTAATATATACTTTTCACCGTACAGCTGCGTTTAGAGGTAGCTTTAAGTTCAATGCTACGAAGTGTTGGAATAATCTGCCGCCTCCATTGAGTGCTCTCAAATCACTTACTACTTTTAAGATTAAGTTTAAATGTCTAATGTGTAATGAGCAAATAAGTACTATATAATAAATAACAACCGCATTGTAAGAGTTTAAGAAGTATGCAAAAGGTAATTATTTAAGCAGCCTTTATTGTTTTGTTTTTTTTTACATTGTTTTTTTTATAATATACCTTTATAACATTTAATCGGACGCAACATCAACGATTAGTAGCTATAGAATTAAGTTTGAAACTTTATTTAAAAACAACAAACAAATAGCTTTAGTATATAAATGTAGCTGATAAATACTTATAATAAAAAATACTTATGATAAGCTGTCCGAGTTCCCATAAGGTAAGGGTCGGACTGAAAATCAGTGTCGGGTTATCCCGACTACAACTGAGTTCAAGCCATTTCGTGGTCGTATGCTGCAGCACGGATTGTCATATTTGTTGTTTTAGTTTAGCTTGCGTTATTTTATTTTATATTGTCTTCGTGCTGTATTTGGTCCACGAATAAACAATTTTCTTTCTTTCTTTCTTCTTTCTAGTCACCATTTGCAATATTATAATTACGATAATTTTATAATTTAGTCGTTTAGCTTTTGTTTTTTGTTAAAGTGTCATACAAATTAAGAATTAAGTTTAGAAGAAGTTAATTAGTTCTAAAGATAAAAGTGATTTACTTTGTTTTGTTTATTACTGAAATTCTAACTACCTAAAACTATTGTGATGTCAGGTAACAACTTAAATAAGTAAATAAATTTTAAATATTTTTAAAAACCCATGAATAATATTTAAAAGTCACGATAGCCGAGTTCGATCCCCACTGCCCGTACCAATGGTTATTTTTTAAACTTATGTACTAATTATATCGTTGGCTAAGACAAAAATACGGCGACGTGCTCACAAACGATGACGTTATCCCAAAAAATGTTTTTGGTGGAAGATGGTTCGAAAGGACTTAATGTTATAGTACTGGGAATGGCGTGAAGGCATATTTTTATAAATAATATTTAAAAGTAGAATCTAACTACTCAAATAAACATATCACCTATTTTAACTGAATGATTGTATTAACGTTTTTTTTATTTTTCCTTCAAAATATTACTGTGATTAGGAAGTTTCGGTTTCGGCCGAAACTGAGAGCGTAGCCGAAATTCGGTTTCGGTCGAACACTACAATGCAGAAAACACAAATATTCGACATTTTCTCGGCTCTGGGTGTTTGTGGTACTTTCGTTGTTTCTGATTCCATAATATGAGAGTTTCAGTTGTTCCTATGTGTGCTTGTATTTATTATTATTATATACATATATTAATATATATGTGTATGTTAATATATATATATATATATATATATATATATATATATATATATATATATATATATATATATATATATATATATATATATATATATATATATATATATATATATATATATAGTCGTCAAAAACTTTTATTGCTTTTGCCGCCGGATTAGTCTCCGGATACTTTTTCACGTTTCTGGAACAGGTGATTAAACTTTTAATTACGAACTTTTCCAATTACGTTATATCTTCATATTTTGCTTTAAAAGTCACGATAGCGGAGTGGTTGGGTGGTTGGAATTTCGAGTCAAGAGACCCGAGTTCTATCCCCAGTGGGCAGGCTCGTACCAATGGGTTTTTCAAAAACTTATGTACGAATGAAATCGTTGGCTTGGACATAAAGACGGCGACGGGCTCGCCACCTGTCACGTTGTCCCGAAAATATCTTCGGTGGAAGGTGGGTCGAAGGGACTTAATTGTTTAGACTAGACCTCTACCCCTGTATTGGGAATTTTTTATTTTTTTTTTGTTTCAAAAAAAAGGGCACGCGTTTCCCAATACTAGAATAATCAGACGTCAAGTACGGTTCAAGGCAATCTAGGCTTTTCAACCCTCATTCAATTACACCTTATTTAGGACTACAAGACAGGTGGTGAGACTGGCCGTTTAAGTGTCCAAGCTAACGGTTCAATTTAATAATATACATGAATCGAGTACAAACACACAATCGCACAAATGTTTGCCACTAGCGGGATTGGCACCCGCAGTATTTAGCTTCTAAGGCAGCGTCACTTCCAACTCAACTATGGGATTGTCTAACTAATAACGATAAAATAATAATCATTAAATATGTAATACGTATAAAATAAATATTTTCTCTCTACTCTAAAAATTACTTACATACTTAACAGTTTTTAAAATTCCGCTTATTCTGCTGCTTATTTTTGTCTGTAATTTTTGCGGGTAGTGATTCCGCCATCTGACATATAAATAATAAATGTAGGGATTATCCCGATTAAATGAAATAATTGGTTTTTCAACTCACTTCAGTCTTTTATTTTCACTTTTACTATTTTAGAATATTAATTTCGTCTTATCACTTTCTTCTTCCTTTCACGTACGCCATTCGTCTACTGTCTCCCTCACACATCATTCTATCTCATCTGTCATATTCTATCATTCTGTCATATCTTCCCTCTTAGTCTCACTTATCCTTTCTCTCACTCATTTACACATCCTACATAAATTTATAAATATCTTAACGCAATTTCCAATACAGAGGTAGACAGAGGTCTAGTCTAGACATTTAAGTCCCTTCGATCCAACCTACACTGAAGATATTTTCGGGACAACGTGACAGGTGGTAAGCCCGTCGCCGCCTTTATGTCCAAGGACATATGTTTTTGACATATGTATAATTCGTACATAAGTTTTTGAAAAACCCATTGGTACGAGCCTGCCACCTGGGGATCGAACTCGGATCACTTGACTCGAAATTCCGACCACCCAAACACTCGGCTCACTTCAAAACACTTAAGTACGAATTATATCGTTACCTAGGGCATTAAGATGGCGACGGGCTCACCACCTGTTACGTTGTCCTAAAAATATCTTTGGTGGAAGGTGGGTCGAAACGACTTAATTGTCTAGACCTCTGGCTACACTAGTATTGGGAATGGCGTAAAGATATTTTTACAGATTTTTTCTTTTATAAAATAAAATAAATAGCTTGAAAAAAATAAACAAGTCAACCAGAAAAGGTATAAATAAGACACTTTAAATAAAAACCAATATTTTATTGTTCTTTGACACCCATTTATTCATTTTTAAAATACATGCACATAATACTTATTTTGGTTTTATAAACAGAATGAGTATTGCAATTCTGTTATCATTTTGACAGTCTTTTATTCCATAGAAACGTAGGAAGTATCGCAGAATTCTGAAAAGAGAGGTCATTACCCAAAGAAAGAAGAAGAAATGATTTACATTAATATTTTAATTTGTATTGGAACTATGTTTCATTATATTTACTAACAAAACAAAGCAAAAGTTTTCTCTTATATTACCATTAATCTAAACATTTTTATGACATTATTTCATTTAATAACAAACATTGTACATATTCTAAATATTTTTTTTATTTTTTAATGAATCAATACAAAATTATTCTTAATTACGGTAAAATACTGTTTTACTTTATAAGAATGTCTATATAGGCCAACAATCGCAATTCTAATTGTAAAAATATTAACCTATTACAAAAAATACAAAATTGGTTACGATTACAAAACATAATTATTTGATTTAGTTACGTTACTCACATTTTTACACAGTGTTTTGTTAATTTTCATTACTTTTCTAATAAGTTTCGATTAATATCTCAGGTATCTTATGTCTATATTAAATAAATATTCTGAAAATTTATTTTACTGCCATATCGAACCCGAATCTAATGGTCATTTCTAAGGACAACTATTCAAATCTAAGAACATACATGAAACACATACACCATTCTAATTAAATATATATTACATGACATCTTTATTTTGGAGAAATCTCCACATGAACAATATTCAATTCTTTTTCAAAAGTCACTCTTAAAATTCATCGTGTTAATGTTATTTCTGTGTCACTCGAGCTTCTTGAGCTTTCTTTAATAACATCTAATTCTCTGTTGGATAGAGAAGAGTTTTGAGCGAATTTATGCATTATATATTCACTTTTTTCATCAACACAGTTACGAAAACTTCCATCAACATGGTCCTTAGATTCTGCAGTACCATCTTCGGCCATGTCATTTACTTCTATTTCCAGTAAATTTTCATTATCTTTTGATCCATGGATATTAAAAATTTGCTCATGACTAAGACTGCGCGTCCGGTCTATATTGTGTTCTAAATGTTGTATGGGGTTACTGTCTATACACAATGTATCTTTGAACTTCCATTTGATACTAGAATTAAAATGTTCAACTCCAGGATACATGCTAATGCTTTTGCTTCTGTGTCCGAAAACCGGACAATTTTGAAATTCTCACAAATCTGAATGTCATCCACTACAAGCTTTGTTTAAATTTCCCTCGTCTAAACTTAAATTTGAACGGGAACGGTCAAATTCAAGTTCAGGATTAGGTCGATATAGGCAGAAATCAGAGGTTTTCATTCTGCATTGCCGTGAACACGACTCTATTTGAAATGCCGAGCGATCTAGTTGCCTATATTCAGTAGGTCCATATCCATCTAAAAATCTAATATCATGTTTACAGCTAATGTTAGGACATCCTTTAAATGACCCAGAACACCGAAGTACATCTCTATGACAAGCCTTTTGAATAGCATGTAATGAAGTTGATGAAACCGTACGCTCTAAAATTTCACCCCAATATTTTTCTCCTAAGCCTTCGAATTCACCCTTTGAATGTAGACCATCTGATGTTATTGGCGAAATACAACATCCTGTTGCTGTCTCATAAACAGCAAAATTTTTCTTTCTTCTGCAGCAAACCTGTAAAAAAATAAACAGACAAATAAAAGCGAAACCATAGTAAACCTATAAATCACTTTAATTTTTTAACTTACATAATATTGGACTATGTCCTTACTGATTCTTCTGAAATGACCATTTAGGAGCCAGTACAGAAAAGGATTCCAAAAACTATTACTTAAAGCTAACCAAGTTACAATAAAGTCCAGTGATGGTGGTACCTGCAAAATTAGAGAGTTTATAATTTTTATTACAAAATGGCATTAAAAATATGAAAATTAAGTTGTTTCTTACTTTACATCCTGTGCATGCTGCTACCACTTCCTTTATAGTAGCAGGTGTAACCATAACAATAAACCCTAATGACATTGCAGCCATTGTACGAGATGTACTGACACTGTGCGTTCGAATAGGTGCTTGAATTTGCTGAAAGGAATGAAATAATTTTTATTATTATTTTATCACCTAAATAATCATATGAATGACATATAAATTTGAACTATGAGATTTTTTTATCTGAACGCAATTTCCCATACTGGGGTATGCCTAAAAAAACTAAATAAATAAATATCTTCATGCAATTCCCAATACAGGGGTAGACAGAGGTCTAGTCTAGACAATTAAGTCCCTTCGACCCACCTTTTACCGAAGAAATTTTCTTGACAACGTGATAGGTGGTGAGCCCGTCGCCGTCTTTATGTCCAAGCCAGCGATATAATTTGTGCATAAGTTTTTGAAAAGCCCATTGGTACGAGCCTTTCTCGAAATTTTGACCACTCAACCACTCGGCTATCGTGACTTATTGCGTTATTCTATTTATGCAAGAACTAAATCATAATATTACAGGATATATTTTAGCATACTCGTAAGTAGCTTACTCATTTACTTAACGGCCTGTAAAATTCCATTGCAGGACAAAGGCCTCTCATATAAGAAGGATTTGCCATAATCGCCATGCTTGGCAAGCAGCAGCAGTCAGTACCATAACGTAGTCCTATGACTAGGTTATGGTACTGACTAGACTACTACTAACTGGTACTTTTTGAGACGGTTATCCCCTTAGTCGCCTCTTAACAAAGCATTCTTGCTTGCAGGAGAAAGGGTTTTTTTATTATATTCTTACAATAAAAAAAACAACAAACAAAAACAACTCGGCTCTCGGGTATGTATTTAAGATATTTAATTCTATCTATATTTACTTTATAAGATATAGTAAGAGTTTTAGTTCAATTTGAAGTCATAAAAAAACCATTAATTTTTCTTCTATTATAATCCTTTAAATAAGTTTTCGTTTCGATAAGTTAAGAAAAGAAAAAAAAATTGATTAGGTGCAATTCAACACTTATTATTTAATTACTTACAGCAGTTCCCAGATCTACGTGTGAACTTTTTGGACAGGTAGTAGTTATACCATTTGATCTTGATGGTTCTTGATCGCATTTATTGCGCGTTTTACTAACATGAAACCCTGAACCGTAGCAGTACATGAGTGCCATGGTTGTCGGAAAGTAATACGCGCAGCAAGACAAGATTCTGTAACAGTTTCTAAAATTAAATAATAATAGTAGAAAACATTATAATAAACATTTACAAAAAGAATATTGTTGTAAAAATTTTGTTTTGACCTAGAGATTTTTACACATACATTACATACGTTTAAATTCGTTCAATATTAAGAAGGCACAAGTAATATTTCTAATACCTAAAGGCTACTCTGCTATGGAATACATCACAAGCCATCAATCCAGTTGAATTAAAGTAGTATCCAGATCTCGGTAGAACCATGATCGCAAACAATGATACAGATAGAATCCAAGTTATACTTATAACTAAGACGCAACCCTGGAACAATAAAAAATATCTCTAATGATTAAAATACAAAGTTATCCGTCCAATAGTAACATTTAGGTTTTGTATTATTAATTTACCCATTTACTTAACGGTCTGTAAAAGTCCACTGATGGACATCAGACCCCCCCCGTAAACAAATCGACATACTTGGCAAGCAATATGGCGATCAAAGCACTTAACACCGCGCAGATTAAACGATGTTGATCGCCACCGTTAATTTTGGTCTGTTAGTTTTCAAATAATTACCTCGTTATATTCGTTCAAGCTTTTTTCTTAGTCGCCTTTTACGTCATCCACGGTTAGAATGGAAGTGTTATATTTTTAGTTGATATGTCACAAAAGACTGTTTCTTATTATTCTGGTTCTTTTAAACTAAAAAACATCAGTTGTTACGCTGCTGTTTGGCCGCAGAAAATTACCAAGAAAATTTTATCGACCAGGCGATTACAAAGGCAGAGACGAAAAATAACAGGGAAACTAGGTTAGATGTTTGATGATGATGATGATGAGACTAGGTTAGAAGTTGTCAATATCAAATTAAATATTATACGAGTATATACTGAATGTTTCATGGAATCGCCTCCCTCAGAGGCAAACAATTCAAACTTTGATTCGATATGTGTATTTTTGTATCTTTGTAATAGTGACAGTTTATAATAGTGAGTAAAATAGTGGATATTAAGAAAGTTAATTAGAAATGTGACTGACATCTTTGCGACCGCTTCGGGCCCTTCGGCAAAACCTAAAAATATATTTGGCGGCTCGTCATATTTACGCCGCTTAGGGGTCTTCAAAACATTACAACTAACTTAACTTTTATCCCAATGAAAACTACTACACTTACTTCTACTACAATTAGTAAAAATTTTACTTTTTTGGCAACAATTCAAAATTTTCTCTTAAATTGGATAAGAAATTTTTTTTATTGTAAGACTAGTATTATCAATAGATTCAGCGAACAAAATTATAGTCACGGTATAGTATTTTACAAAAGGTAAACGTTGTCCTGCCTTTTTCGTGAAAGTTATGGATACATGTTGTAGTTTTGGATAAAATATTTAAAAAGTTAAAAAATTAATTTTCGACTATACCTCCATACATAAAAATATCTTCACGCAATTTCCAATACACGGGGTAGACAGAGGTCAAGTCTAGACAATTAAGTCCCTTTGACCCACCTTCCACCGAATATATTTTCGGCACAACGTGACAGGTGGTGAGCCTGTCGCCGTCTTTATGTCCAAGCCAACGATGAAATTCGTACATAAGTTTTTGAAAAACTCATTGGTACGATCCCCAGGCAGCACCTGGGGATCGAACTCGGCTCTCTCGACTCGAAATTCCGACCACCCAACAACTCGGCTATCGTGATTTCATATCGGATCCAAAATTATCCTACTATCCTACTCACAAAAGATTAAGCAATATTGCCTCATTATTTAGATTTCTGTGATCCTTCTTCTGAAGTTTGACCAAGTTACAAATTTGTGCAAAACAACATTGTTTGAATAGTTTTGGAGATGTGTTTGAGCGAAAATGGTGAGGTATGCTGTGATAGACTGTCTACCAATATTAAAACCTTTTTTTAGGCTTGGCAGGTATGTATCAATGTAACGGAATAAAAAACATAATTTTTCACCCACTTTAAATATTCGATTTAAATTGAAACTTCGCACAATTATCAAGAACCGACAACAATACAATAATTTGATAAATTATATGATAAGAATAATTTAAAAATAACTGAAAAAACAAAATTTTGTACCTAGTCGAACTAAAAAGTAGAAAACAATTTTCTATAACTTTAAAAAGAAAATTTCATGCCAAAATGTACATATGTTCAATTAGTCCGTGGGGTCCTTGCGCGATGGCAGGTATTTTAGGGTACCTAGGATACTTGACATCGCGCGCCACGAGGTGTAAAGCTTACGGCTTAGTTCAATAATTGTATTTTGTCGGTAATAAGTATTGTAAATCTAATTGAATTATTCGTCATGTTTTTTTTACTTTTACATTTTATAAAAGTGCCCTCACCTTTTTACTTGAATGCTTGTGGTAAGTTGCTGGATGTAGTAAGTACAAATACCTGTCTATAGCCATACACACTAAAATAACAGCGCTTTGTTGACTTACAGCTCCTCTTAACAGTGCCTGTAAGAAAATTTTTAAAAAGTTAAAAAAATAATAAGTATTCACGCGCACTTAGAACGTACCATAAAATAGATGTATAACCATAGTTATCTAATACCGAGTGAACATTCAGCTAAATTATTACACTTTATCTGAATAAAAATCGTTCTATTGTTGTGTCAATATATTTAATGTAAGAGCTACGTCGTATAAACTCTAACGTATTGTTAACAAATCTACAAAATCAAACTACAGTAATACAGTCAAATCTTTGAACCTTCAGAAGAATGCAAAAAATTAAACTGATCTCAATTTTTAAAAAACCTAAATTTGATTCGAATAAGAAATATTTAGATGTCTTTTTCACTATAGTAATCTGTGTTGGGAAATACAAAAAAAAATCATACACAAGCAATAACAATAAAAACAATAAAAAATCAAACACATACACAAGCACTAATGTAATTTATGAAAGTCACAGGAGAAGATAGAATCTATTTGGCTCGGTCTATTATAAACCAAATTTAAATTTTGGTTTAGAAAGAGAGTGATAAATGAAACCGGCAAATAATTGAAAAGACATAAATTAAAATGTGTTGATCTTTAATTTATATGTCTTTTCTATTATTTGCCAGTTACATTGCAACTTTTTTGTAAAAAATCGCAAACATTGCTGCTCACATCGAAAGCGCATATGCGGTATATAGACATCGTTGCAAAATCAAAATCTTCCAGATGATATGGAAGCAGAATTTCATTGACACAACGTTCAATATAATATTGTAGGCACCTTCGCAACCTGCCAGCACCATCCGACTCAGGTTCGGGCCCGCCCTTTGACAATTCTCGTAAACCGCTCCAGACACAAGCATGTTTTTTGTTTTTTTTTTTTTTTTTTAATTTAGCCTCGTTACCATTACATGAAATGGATTCTTAATCAGTTATAGTTTTTTTATAACTGTACAGATGTATAAACTGTAATCGATCATCCTTAACTGAATGTAAGCGTTGTGTAATATTATTGTAAATAACAGAGTACGCCTTATGCTCAAACTTTAGCGATTATGCTTTTTGTACGCTATTGGCTAATGGTTCATTTAATGATTAAGCAGAAAATATACAAGGCTGTTGAAGTTTCGAATTCTTCGACTTCGTGCCTTATCTGCCACTAAAGCAGTAGTATTGTTTAAGAGCCATCAATTTCCTTCTATGATAATAACTTTTACTTGAAAATTAATAAAGATAAATAAAATTTTTAAATGATGTTTTAGATATAAAAAAATATTCACTACTTCAATTATTTAACGTGAGGCAAACTTTTTCAAAGAATAGCAGTAATGCCCCATTACACTACGAAACTGCCTTTATTGAATTTCTGTAAGTCTTGCATCATATATTCAGTTGCTGATGTAGTTTGCCTTATTTCCGTCTGGCTTCCTTGAGCTTAAAATTGAGATCGAAAATCTTTTGTAGCTTTTCGCACGGCGGAACCTATAAAACCCTATCTCTCACAATATGGACAGTTCCCACTAGCCTGAAATTTGCATTGTTCACTGTCGGTTTTCAACTCAGTTCCCTCGGCAATAGAAGTAAATACCTATATATATATATATATATGTATATATATATATATATATATATATGTATATATATATATATGTATATATATATATATATATATATATATATATATATATATGTATATATATATATATATATATATATATATATATATATATATATATATATATATATATATATATATATATAATAACCATGAACCTAATCTAGGGCGTTCGAGTCAAACCGCTTTTGAAAAAGCAGTTCTTGTTTATGTAGAATCGATCATTTTACATAAATTTTTACAATTTTCAACATTCCAATTACCACGCTTCCTTCCAATATTATATATTGGCATCCATACGTGAGGTGAAGAATATCCACAAACCCTGTGACTATTACCAGCACTATAGCCAAAATAAGCGAAGCCGCCAGGAACTTACAGGTAGGGTAACTTATATATTTAAAAATATATTTTTTTTGGCAATGCTATTAACGTTTCTAACATTCCAGTTATTTTAGAGACAGCAACGGGCTCACCACCTGCCTCTTTGTACCAAATGGGCCCTGGTGAAATTTGGGTCAAAGGGTCTTTATTATCTGACCTTTTTATTACCTCTGTATTTGGAAATGTGTAAGGATAAAAATAATCATGTTAACCACTCAAAATAAGCTTCAATGTTTATATCTGGAGTGGTTCCGTCGTATCTCCAACGCGTATTTCGCAGCGCGCACTCTAACCAGTTAAAGTATTGGCGGCTTACTTTAAAATAAGGAAATGAGTTATCACATATTATATGCCTGAAAGTGTTTTAAGAAAATTTTATTCAAACTACTTGGGACAACATCATTCATATAGCAGCCATAAACAGATATACATACTTATTTTTCATATTATACATACTTAAGATAATATCATTCCATATTATCACAAGACCTAACTTTTCTCATTTTCTTTTCGCATTTTTACATTTACTTCTTTAAATTAGTTCAAAGTTAGTTGAAACAAATAAAGAACGAAGGATGAAGAATGAATCATTAAAATATATTTTTTTTCTTACTGCTCAGTTTTAGTAATGAAATGTCGTTGTGACATCCATCGATTTATTTGTGCTTGCTAATCTTCAAATTTACTAAACAACTAACTTGTAATAAGCCTTACTACAATTTGTTTCTTTAGATAAGTTAGTAATGACTGTAATTTTTTTGACCTTGGTTTATTTTTTAATGAGAAAATAAGAGTTATGTTAGGAAGTGTAGGTTTGTAACGATATAACTAAATTATCGAATTCTCAACCACCATTATTCAAATAATCAATTATTAATAATAGTGACTTTATGATTTGTAACTAAAAATAAAATATAAAGAAAAGAAAACTAAATTACAATAGAAATTATTATTAATTTGGTTTACGCAAATGTTAAAAGCTCGATTAAAATTTAAATATATTTATTATATTGACGACCTCCGTGGACAAGTAGCGTAAACACTAATTTTCAAGGTGTCGCCCGGGTTCGATTCCTGATCGGGTCAATCTAGAAAAACCACTTTTTCTACATTTTCTCGGGTCTGTGGTGTTTGTGGTGCCTTCGTTATTTCTGACTCCCATACCTCAAGTGATATAGCATCTTACATTGGGATCGGAGCAATGTAAGTGATGTTGTCCCTATCTATAACTAGTCAGGTCATAAATTCTGTCACATGTTTAATATAAAATAATTGAAACAAGTTTATTCATTATGTAACCATTTATATACCAAAATGAACTTAACAAAACATAGATTCTTATGACACTAAAGTTTATTCAAAATGACCTCCGTGACTTTGAATACAGGGCTGGCCCTCCTCCAGTTTAGATTTGAATCCGTCTTCGTGCCGGATGAAGTCGATTTCACGCGCCTCCAGCCAGTCTTGTGTGCTCTTCGCTCTATGAGCTCGCGCCGAATCTTGTTGAAATACCCAGTACCTGTTATTGAACATGGTATGAGAAACAGGTTCCACGGGGTTCGTCAGGACTGTATTTTGATACACAACTGCATTCGTTTTTACACCTTTCTCACAAAAATGTACCTCTGTTAAACCCCAATAAGAAACTCCCAACCACGCCATGCGAGGACGGAAAATGACCTCGTTGGACACGCGGAATACGGTTGCTCGCTTCTTCACTACTGTGTGCGTACATCTTATCATTTCGTTTGTTGTTACAATTTCCCGATATTTTTTTCCCGCGTACCGATTCAACAAAGCGCGGTATCTCTTCAGTCTCAGGTCCATTAGACGAGCATTCAAACGATGTCCAGTTTTTCTTCGATATGCCCGAAGCCCTAAGTCTTCATTTAGCACCCTTTTCACCGTGGTTCTGCTTAACCCCATCTGAAGAGCCAACAGTTTCTGCTTATGTTTGGGATTTCTTTGAATTCGCGCTTTCACAGCTTTTATCACTGCTGGAGTCGTTACAGACCGAGGGCGTCCACTACTTGACTTGTCATCTACACTAGAGTCTTCATAGTATCGTTTGATGGGACGATAAACGCATATTTTGGTAATATTCAAATTTTTCAGTTTGTCAAAAATTTTAATTGGCGCGTAACCGCAACGATGCAACGTAATAACTGCAATACGGTCTTCATTAAGCGTCCACTCCATATTTTAAAATGAGTAAAATTCTAAAATGTATACAGTTTTATTTTCATGAACAATTCGAAATTTGAATTCAATAAACTTTTTTGTGGCCAACATTCTAAAAAAAAGTTTTTACTCTGTGACAATACTTATGACCGGACTGTGTATATACATATTTATTTATATGTATTTATTATTATATTACTTATCGTCACTAATTTATAGACAAGTTACAGATAATCATACAGATAATGGTTTCTTTATAAGTGTGTCAATAAAACTTTAAAAACTATAATTAAACTTACCTGTATTTGACAGAATATTTCGCCGTAAGGCCAGCACTTGTATAGTGCTGGCAGAAGAGCCACGGGAGCGATAAGTATACCGGTGAATAAATCGTTTAGTGCAAGTGATGTTAAAAGATACCTTGGCTGCAAATTAATGAAATAATTTTTTATAATTTTATGCGTACGACTATGAACGGAAATAGTTTTAAGGATATGACAATAGGGTAGGATTTGGTGTAACAATGATACTACTAATACTAACCTGGTTGTCGATGTATTTAATATAACGTCGATTATTTAGGACACAAATCAGTACAAGATTAGCAAAAACTATTCCCATAGACAGTGTAAAAATAAACAAAGCTTTAAAAATATCAGCTGGGGCTGGTAATGTAGAAGGCCAAACTTTTCCATTCGACCAACAAGAGCTATTGGAAAGAGATGGCGCTATCAGAAATGTGCCTTTGGTCGAGTCAAACATAGTCGGCGCATGCAGACAGCAGCGCACTCTTCTTTTAAATAAGACATTTAGATCATTTGCAAAACAGTACGTCTCTCGTTTCAGATTCCTTGGTTTGTTTATACATAGCTATAATATATTCGGAAAATAGTAGTTGCTCATTTTATAATTATAAAATAATTTTCCCTTGCAATACTTTATTATTTGCCTTTATTTCCGATAATTAACATGTGCCAACGTATTATTTCCAATTCTGAAACAAAACCACAGATTAGGCGATATATAAATTTATTTAAATTTATATATATATATATATATATATATATATATATATATATATATATATATATATATATATATATATATATATACATATATATATATATATATATATATATATATATATATATATATATATATATATATATATATATATATATATATATATATATATATATATATATATATATATATATATATATATATATATATATATATATATATATATATATATATATATATATATATATATATATATACTGCGATACATAACGTTCCAGGTTTGGGCACGTCATTCGACTATTGTCGTAAACCATTCCAGACAGAAGCATTGCAGCTAAGTTGGAGTGATTAACATGAATACTCGTACTTGTAATGTTATTTGGCAATGCTAGTGTTCTTAAAAAATATTTATGAAACTAAAGAGACAGGATGAGGCTGCAACTAAAACATACAACACTAAGTACCGCTCTTATTTCATTGTATAACCTTTTTTCTTAAAATAAACTTTGAATGCTGTTTTAGTATGGACTCTATTAATTTGTAATATAAATTATAGACTACGTGGCCTCTAGTAATGATAATGATATGAGAGATAAGATGAAAGAGAGGTATAAGCTTAGGTCATCAGTATGAAATAGATTGAATGTGCGATTCGAAGTCCTCACGACTGGGACAAATTTCTTCTGCTGTGCAATTTGCGCTGAGGATGGGGATGTCACAGATGATTGGTAATATGCAGTAATTGCTCATTTATGTAGAAGTTCAGTTCACATTTGGACTACGGGTGCTATGGGGCGATCAGCTTGGCCAGTTTAGCAAGTATAGTTTTGACGCGTAGGGTCCAAGAGAAATCGGGAAGATTTCTATGGGAGGCATAATTCGGATTTAGATCTGGAAGATGATGCATGGATAAAATGTTTTCTCTCCGCATGATTACGGAAAAGCTTCTAGCTGCTAACCACAGGATTTTCTGTGCCTTTGTAGATCTTGAGAAGGCATTTGATAATATTGTAAGGAAGAAAATGTGGGCACTGTTGCCGGAGTATGGTGTGAATGTATGAAAGAGGAATGTGATTAATTTCAGGTCTCCGTTTAAATACTAACAAAACTAAGGTTCAGGTATGTGAAAGGGACGAAGAGAGAACGAAATGTGAAATATGAGTAAATCAGAAATATCTAGAACAGGTGAATGAAATTGTATTCTTGGGGAGTGCTTTTAGTCCGTATGGAAGATATGATAAAGATGTGGACAGGCGTATCGATGCCGAGAACAAAGTCAAATGTGCCCTGACTGCGTTAGTCAAAAGGAAACGCGTAATGAAAATGAACACGCCTTGCATTACGCCACGCAGTGTTGGTACCGACTTTGTTATATGGCAGTGGCAAACCTTGGTATGCCAGAAGAAGCATAAAAGCAAGTAAAATGCAGTGGAGATGCGATCCCTTCGTAAAATATGCGACGTGGTTGATCGATGACCAAACGAAGAGATTCGCAATATGGCAGGTCTTAAAGATGACCTTATCACTAAAATTGATAAGAGCATGGTTCGATGGTTTAGGCACGTTGAGTGAATGAGTGGAGACCGAATGGTGAACAAAATATATAGGCGCGAAATTTTATATTAAAAGGCAACACCTTTTACACCGCGACACACGGCGACAAGTAGGCCGAGACTAACTTTCGAAGATCATGTGAGCAAATTGCTCGAAGAGGGGAGGGTCAAGAGTACTCGGATACCTAGACGTGCATGTATGAAGAAGATGATAAATCTAAAAGAAGCAAAAGAGGTATGTAAGGATCGTGATACTTGGCGATCTATCCTCTCTGGCTACCCCGTCAGGGATTGTGCGTGAAGATAAGTAAGTATACATTTGTGACAGCGACTAAGAAATGTTTTGAGATATTATAAATGAGGTGTCTGGATTATTTTATATTATATATTGTATGTTATAATTTATGTTTATTTATAAAAAGTTATACAAATACAAACTTAAGTAACCGAATTTTTATTATAATTTGCCTACTTATAAGGCCTTTATACTCTATATTTCTGTAGGTGTACTACGAAGCTATTTATTCATAAAATTGCAATAGCTACCAATAAATCGTGGAAATAAATAGATATTTCATTTTACATTTACTGAAAATGAGGATATCACATAAAGAACAAGCGATATATTCAATACTGCAATCGCCAATCCGCATAGTAAGGATGGATATCATATTATATGTAGTATGTTGGATTATGTTGTAGAAGCGTACACTCTATGAATGAGTTACTTACTATATTGAGTCTAGTAACTGTCGTTATAAGCTTCTGTTTGTTCCTTGTATTAACATTGTGTATATCAGTACTCTTTTTAAAGTTGTTAGTTTTAATGTCCATAAGATCCAATTTGTAAAGGAAGATATATATATATATATATATATATATATGTATATATATATATATATATATATATATATATATATATATATATATATATATATATATATATATATATATATATATATATATATATATATATATATATATATATATATATATATATATATATATATATATATATATATATATATATATATATATATATATATATATATATATATATATATATATATATATATATATATATATATATATATATATATATATATATATATTGTGCATATGGAACTAAAAACCTAATGCCTTAGATATTGACTTTATCTATTTGTACGCCTTCACAGCTTTTTCTCTGAATGAATCCGCTTCGATAAAAAATAAGGAAAGTTTTGTTCTTAAATGTGCTTTGACTGGATGGCATGGACTTATACCATAAAAATCAAATTATTTTTTGGGGACGAAAAAGAAATTATTGTTTAAGCTCTTCAACTCGTTTAAATTTTACAAATTAAAAAACAAAAATACCAAAATGTTTTGTTTTATTATTCTGTGCCAAAAAAAAGTAGAAACATTTTGTGCATTATGCATATCCAATGAATAAGTTTAATTGATTTTACTAAAAGTAATATTTTTGACATCCATTAACTTTGCGTTTATTTTCCTTAGAGCACATTCCAGTCTTGGAATGTTTTGTTGGCATCGACCCAATTCTTTATGCATTTATAAGCCACGGCCTCGTGACCTCGGAGACGCTAAGAATTTTTTCCCCACATTCAAGTCACATATATCTTTATTTTACTTGTGGTCGAGAATCACAGTTTATTTTTGCTAAACTTCTAAACTTCAAAACACTTAATGCTTTGAAATTATCTAGTAATTTCAAGTAAAATTCCATAATCTCTGAAATATTTAAATAACTATCAACTCTTGTACTTATTTAAAAATTGGTGAGACCCTTGAATAAATTGAATAATAAATTTATATTTACTTTAAAATTTAGGCTAATTTACGTCTTAGCAGTTGTTTAATGGTTTGTGCTATACCACAAGGATAGATAACTACATATAATATGATACCCATCCTTACTATGCGGATTGGCGATTGCAGTATTGAATATATCGCTTGTTCTTTATGTGATATCCTCATTTTCAGTAAATGTAAAATGAAATGTCTATTTATTTCCACGATTTATTGGTAGGTATTGCAATTTTATGAATAAATAGCTTTGTAGTACACCTACAGAAATATAGAGTATAAAGGCCTTATAAGTAGGCAAATTATAATAAAAATTCGGTTACTTAAGTTTGTATTTGTATAACTTTTTATAAATAAACATATATTATAACATACAATATATAATATAAAATAATCCAGACACCTCATTTATAATATCTCAAGATATTTCTTAGTCGCTGTCACAAATGTATACTTACTTATCTTCACGCACAATCCCTGACGGGGTAGCCAGAGAGGATAGATCGCCAAGTGTCACGATCCTTACATACCTCTTTTGCTTCTTTCAGATTTATCATCTTCTTCATACATGCATAAGATCCAATTTGTAAAGGAAGATATATATATATTTATATATATATATATATATATATATATATATATATATATATATATATATATATATATATATATATATATATATATATATATATATATATATGTACTGAGAGGCCATTACTAAAATATATAAAGCAAAATATCTTCACACAATGTGCCCTACTTACGGCAAATAAAGAATTTGATTTTGAATTAGAAAACACTGTATGACATTATGCTATGGAAATAACTAAAATAAACAATTCTAGCTGTGTTTACATCAGTAAGGTATTTTATTTACCTTACTGCATATGCTGCAGAGCTAAGTCTGTTTGCAAGTTAAGATACATACAGAAATTCAAATTTTTAACAATCAAGTCAAATTTGCAATTCAGAAATAATTTCAATATTTTTTTCCTTTAATTATGCCTCCCGTAACTTAATAAAAAAAATATCTTCATGCAATACCCAATACAGGAGTAGACAGAGGTCTAGACAACTATGTTGTTTCGACCCACCTTCCATCGAATATATTTTTGGGACATGTGATAGGTGGTGAGCCCGTCACTGTCTTGATGTCAAAGCCAAAGATATTATTCGTATATAAGTTTTTGAGAACACCCATAGGTACGAGCCTTCCATCTGTGGATCGAACTCGGGTCTCTTGACTCGAATTCCGATTACCCAACCACTCGAATACTTACTTACTCGTGACTTAACCCTTTTGCTAAACGTAGCTGAACAGCCACCTAAAAACAGTGCTCCATATTACTTAATTTTCTTGTAATTCACACACAATTGGTATTATGGCCTCTCTTCTATTATAGACCGCGGACTTTAAACCACTGCCTTAAAGAATTAAAAAAAGTAATTGTACTCCCAGTTTATGGTTCAGAAGATACTATGAAGCATGGTGAACAAATTGAAAATATTTCAGTTAGAATTACGACAGCCTTGTGTAGTGGTAGCCGAGGTGTGTGAACGTCTTTTTCTTTGCATTTTGTAAGACAGTAGATGTTAAGATATTTGTGGACTCTATTATATCTATTATGTCTCTATTATACGTGACCACCAAGATAACAAAAGAATCTTTTGGAGAAGTTACAACGATTACTTATACAAATATAATCTTCATTTCAGTGAAAGAGGATAGTATATTAAATGAGCATGTTTTTTTTTTACCACTGTATAAACGATAAATAGCTACTGAACCGCTAATACTTTGGATATATAATAGAGATCCGTAGGTGGAAATTTGATAGTTATCAAGCTACTAATTTTTAAGATTAACTTTTGTGATATTTGCAGTGTTAAAAAAAGTAATTTAGTAGCCCCACCCCAACTTGTTATGCAGTATATTATTAGGGATTGACGTAGAGCATAATAAATAATATTTTTCTTTGTACAGTTGACAGAGACACACTAACTGTCTTTACTGCATCGTTTTCTAGCATTGTGAGAATTCTGGTGCATTTTACAGATGTAAGCGACATTATGATAGGTTTAATTATAAACATTGAACACAAGAATCGCCGTTATATAAGGTTTTATATAACAAAATAGAAAGAAATTAAAAACAGAAACAGAAAAGAAAATAAAGAGTAATGGAAGAATATTTTGTAACTATTAACAAAAGTCTAATTTTTAGATTTTGTAATTTTTTATGGCATAGCTTGACATTAACTAAGATTTTATTACTTTCATTCAAGAAACATTTAATTACCTATAAAACACAATTTATTTCATTAAGCATTCTCAGTTTTGCTTATCAAATATTTTTAGATATCTTTACCTGACCCGAATTCATTGCTTTTGAGTGTATTTTAAAGATTTACTTTCTGCAACGATGGAAAAGAACATGCAATTTGATATAAAGATTTGAAAGAATATGAAATAAGAATAAAATTAGTACAGATAGTTTACTTACTCTATTTTTATAAAAATGTGACCATGTTTTTAAAACACAGTTACATTTAAAAAAAAAGATTGTTAACAATCTGCTTTAGAATATGAAGAATCATAAATAAAAATAATAAGAATACGACCGGATTTTATGGAGTAATTCCCTAACGTAGTTATTATGAAATAATAATATAATAAATACCGGATGAGACCCAACATTCTTTATCCAATTAATAAAATCTTTTAATACAATTTTGGCAAAAACATATTTTGTTGGTTACCGTTACAGAAAACAATTTAAAATAATCGTATTGCATCCTTTTGTGTTACCGCATTCAAGAAACTTGGTTTAATTAAAAGGAGAAGAAACCGCAACTCGTAATAGAGTGCACATGTTGAAAATGGTAGTCGTGTACATCAAAGTAAGACGTGAATTGTTAAGTAAAAGATTCACTAAGCGTGGTAACACCGGAGTGCAAATAAAGCTAAAATATAACACTAGAAATCTCAGCCGTGGCACTCTCTCTCATATCTCTCATTTACGGCACTTTTGTGGTTAGCTATGAGTTTCAACATGTAGAAATATAATTAAATCTTTAACAAAGACATTGTTGTAATAATTAATTCAATTGTTATATGTAATAATCAATTTAATTACGATATGCAATGCAATTTTTAAGATTATTTTTTAATAGTTCACTTAAGAAATAATTTTACAGGCAAAACAAACTAAAGCGTATTATATTATCGTTATGTTTCATGGGTTTATCTATATTGTTTCAATGCACATTTCTCCGGAGTTTATTTGGGACAACGTTACGCGTTATGAGTAGCTATATAATATAATAATATAATATAATTATTCATAAGTTTCGAAAAAAATTCCGCAATTACAACTATATTGCACCATACAAAAATAAAAGGCGTATATTACCTTACCTACCTATATATTATATACAATATAATTTTCGCTTGCGAAATGGTGCAATATAATTGTATACTAACATTTTTATAATAATGAATTTCAGTAAAGTAACGCCTGAGTCTATTAACTATTTATGAAACTTTTTTGTTGAAACAATTTATTTTATTTATTTATTTATTTATTCTTTATTGTTTCCACCTTATTTAAAGATATGTAACAATAGGCGGACTTAATGCCATATGGCATTCTCTACCTGTCAACCTTACTTGATGAGCAGCCTTGACGTCATCAGGAAGAGCGTTCCAGAGGTGTATGCCTTAACTGTGAAAGAAGAACTGAAGAAACCCGTACAATGCTGCGGGATATGAAGCTTTAATCTGTTTAGTGAACGAGGTTCTCGAAAAAGAGTTGAATGGAGATTTTTAAAGTTATCCTTTAAATAGGACGGTGAATTAGGATCTGTTAAAATAGAATATAATGTTAACAGAATTCTGAAGCCTTTGACGAATAGTTAGCCATTTAAGCTTAGAACGATACGAAGAAACATGGTCATACTTACGTAAACCGAAAATGTAACGAATGCAATTGTTAAGCAGGCGCTCCAATTTATCGAGAAGATTTTGTGTTAGGTCCTGGTAGCACACACCTGCATAATCAATTATGGGTAAGATAAGAGTATAGACAAGTATAAGTTTGGTTTTACAAGGTATAAAATTTTTTAAACGGCAACGCAGAGTGGCAATAACTTTACGAGAGATCGCAGCAACCTGTGTCTCCCAGGTCATACACTGATCTATATGCAGGCCGAGGTTTTTTACGGAGCTTGAAAATGGAATTTGTTTTTGTTCCATTATAATGTACAGGAATAATGCTACCATAATCGCCCTTGGCCAACATCTTTGTGCTACCTACGATCATTGTCTTGAATTTAGCGGGATTTACCGTAATCCCATATCCATTAGACCAGTTACATATGGCTTCAAGGTTATCGTTGAGATTTTTTAAATTATTGTTATGTTCATTAACACTTGTTTGCACATAAAGTTGGAGATCGTCAGCATACAGATGGTACGAACAATTGATATCTGAAGTAATGGAGTTTATAAATAAAGAAAACAAAATTGGAAAAAGAATACCGCTTTGCGGCACACCGCATCCAATATCAGCCCAGTCTAGTTAATATCATCAATATCAGCTCAGTCAGAGAACTGTTGTCCTACACGAACTGACTGCCGGCGGCCGCGAAGATAGGATGAAAACCAATTCAAGACAGGGGAAAACCACAGATACTTCAGCAAGGAAATTAGGATGTTGTGGTCAACTGTGTTAAAAGCATTAGAAAAGTCAACAAGCACTACCACAGTTAGCTTCTGTTCATCCATGGCTTTTCTTATCTCATCGGTGACCTTAATTAAAGCAGTGGTAATAAAATACAGGGAGATATATTGTTATTTTCGAAGATGCAAATGTTTCGTTTTACTTCACCAATAATTAGAGGGATATCGCTTATAATTCCTTAACAACAGCTGACCCACCTTCCACCGAAGATATTTTCGGGACAACGTAACAGGTGGTGAGCCTGTCGCCGTCTTTATGTCCAAGCCAACGATGAAATTCGTACATAAGTTTTTGAAAGACTCATTGGTACTGCCACCTGGGGATCGAACTCGGGTCTCTCGACTCGAAATTCCGACCACCCAACAACTCGGCTATCGTGACTTATTTCTTTTTATAGAAATCTACTTTTAAAGAAATCATATTAATATGTGATTTAATACTATATAGTATAGTCATAATATTAAACATAATATCATAGAATAAAATTAGAGTTATTTTAAAAAAATAAAAACCGGATTAGGTTTCTAACGGAGTACAAAACTTGTGGACGTTTATTACAGTGGTCAATAAATATATCATTTAAGAATTTAACATTAATACCAGGATTTAATCAAATATAAAAGATTCTATTGCTATTCACGTCTCAGCACGCTAAACTGGTTAGACGTTTCAATGAAACTGTAATGACAAAAATTGAGTTCCATATCAGGTCTCAGAAAATCGTGGTAACTTATCGGACAATACAATTTTGAGACTACCGAACCATAACTTCTTTCCGAAAAAAAATACACACGTGAAAACGTAGCTTAGGTCAACAGTGACATAATTATAAGCACTAACAGGAATACTTTTCTAATGCCATCATTTTCTTTCTATAACCATTGACAAAACAGAAACTCATTAAGGATAGATGATGATATAATGTTAAGTTTGAATAAGAGGATAGGTAAGGGCAAAATTTATTTACATTAAGGTTTATTCTTGCACACTTGTATATATTAATTTTAAAAATTTGTATATTGTACTACGAGGCACAAAACAATAAATAATATCGCTAAATAATAATTATCAATTATCAATGTAAATACGGAATATGCGACAAACAAATTCAAGATAAGCCATATTCTTCACTGAATTGACGAAATTGGCTCTAAGTTTCATTTGGTACGTTCCAGCCACCTGCCTATATGCTAAGTAAAACCAGTAACATTGAAACACTTAACCACACTTGCCAACACTAACAAATGACTGTTCAAGCGAAGTTATTCACATTATTTCATGTTTCAATATAGATCTTATCAATACTTATGTTTTACTTTAACTGGTTAAGAATCTTTTGTTTTTCAAATAAATGTTCTATGGCATTAATAATGGACGAAATAGAGTTGGAGTTACTGTGTATTGACAGGCCCAAAAATCAACACATAAAACATATAGTTAATACTTTTTTATTTTCCATGTAAAAGAGTGAAATTAAGATTACGGAATTGCATTTACGTTATCTAACGGGCTTCCATAGACCACATTTTACCCTATGTGGCATATACAACGTGGCGGGTGGCTAACCTCGATGCCTAAAAGTGTCTCGCACTGAATTAGTATTGTATTGTAGCAAATTTTTGTGCAAACAGTACGTAGTAAATACTACTGGCAATTTCAAACTGTGTAAAATAAGTAACTAAACGAATGAAATAGGTAATAACCAAGTATTTTTATCCACTTCGGCCAGTTGAATGGGTCAGTCAGTCTGTCAGCTTGGAAGGTAGAACACCATGGGGCTTTAGTCGGCGTAAGTCCTTACATCCTAGCCCTTACATCATCCGGGCATTGCCTCCGTGAGAGCGTTTATATGCCAGTTATGTCACCACTCAAAAAAAGCAAAGTAGAACAGAGATTCAGTGTCCCTAAGAATCTTCGAGTTTATCCGCTTTATCAAGTACCGATGTAAACGCTATAAAGCCAGAGAAATATGTAATAAACTGTCTACTGTTTCGCGTGTGCTGTTATTTATGCATCTACTGTCAGTCAGTAGTTATGGGTTATTTAAAACTTACATGCGATTTGTATCGTTGGGTTAAACGTGGCTTGAACACTAAGACGACTATTGGCTTACCAATCACTGTATCCCAAATAGACGACGCAGTATTATGTATAAGGGTTCCTGGATGTAAGAAATTTTATATTTATTTATGTTTCTACAACTTTTTCATATGTTTCCGTTTCCTCACAATTTCCTTATGATGTATTTTTGCATTAAGAGTCATTTAATCATACATATTTTGTATAACACCAATTTACCACTTGCGGGTTAAAATTCCAATTTAGGATCCAGAATGAGCAGTACTTACGAATAACCACAAATTACAGAAGGTTTCGGTTAATATTATTGGACTATTAAATAATGTTATATTTTTCACTTGAAAAAACTGTATGACGCTAAAAACCTATACAAAATGTAACAGAAAACTTTAGGTAAACACAAACAGAGACATTTACTAAATAAATATTTTTGCTAGAAGCGCAAACGAGATATGAAAATCAAATCAAGTAAATCTCATTTTATTGTTGACTAAAGTACGATAGAAGATTATTCAAGCCTGAAAATAAGTACAAAAATATGTTAAGCAAAATATTTCTATTGCAAAATTAAAACAAGGATTTTCGAATTCAGAATAATTTTAGAATATAAGAGTAACAAAAGTGTCTACGAAACCACTAGAATTCTTTTAAGATTGTTTAAACGTTTTCATTTGTCATCAGAATAAAATATATATATATATATATATATATATATATATATATATATATATATATATATATATATATATATATATATATATATATATATATATATATATATATATATATATATATATATATATATATATATATATATATATATATATTTATACAGTCAGGTCATAAGTGTTGTCACACACTAAACACTTTTAGAATGCTGGCCACAAAAAAGTTTATTGAATTCGAATTTCGAATTGTTCATGAAAATAAAACTAAATACTTTTTAGAATTTTACTCATTTTTAAATATGGAGTGTACGCTTAAAGAAGACCGTGTTGCAGTTATTGCGTTGCATCGTTGCGGTTACGCGCCAATTCAAGTTTTTGACATACTGAAAGTTTCGAATATAACCAAAAGATTCGTTTATCGTACCATCAAACGATACAATGAAGACTCTAGTGTAGATGACAGGTCAAGAAATAGTCGCCCTCGGTCTGTTAGGACTCCAGCAGTGATAAAAGCTGTGAAGGCTCGAATTCAAAGAAATCCCAAACGTAAGCAGAAACTGTTGGCCGTTCAGATGGGGTTAAGCAGAACTACGGTGAAAAGGATGTTAAATGAAGACTTAGGGCTTCGGGCATATTGAAAAAAAAAACAGGAAATTGTTTGAAAGCTCGTCTAATGCACCTTAAACTAAAAAGATGCCGCGCTTTGTTTAAGCGGTACGCGGGAAAAAAAATCGGAAATTCTTTTTTCGGATGAAAAAAATTTTACCGTAGAAGAGAACTACAACAAACAAAATGATAAGGTGTACGCACACAGTAGTGAAGAACCGTATTCCGCGTGTCCATCGAGGTAATTTTCCATCCTCGCTCATGGTATGGTTGGGAGTTTCTTATTGGGGCTTAACAGAGGTACATTTTTGCGAGAAAAGTGTAAAAACGAATGCAGTTGTGTATCAAAATACAATCCTGACGAACCTTGTGGAACCTGTTTCTCATACCATGTTCAATAACAGGCACTGGGTATTCCAACAAGATTCGGCGCCAGCTCATAGAGCGAAGAGCACACAAGACTGGCGGCGCGTGAAATCCACTTCATCGGGCACGAAGACTGGTCCTCCTCCAGTCCAGATTTGAATCCGTTAGATTACAAGATATAGCGACACTTAGAGGAAAAGGCGTGCTCAAAGCCTCATCCCAATTGGGGAGTCACTCAAGACATCCTTGATTAAGGCTGCGACAGACGACTGGCCGCACAGATTGAAGGCCTGTATTCAAAATCACGGAGGTCATTTTGAATAAACTTTTGTGTCATAAGATTCTATGTTTTGTTAAGTTAATTTTGGTATGTAAATAGTTACATAATGAATAAACTTGTTTTAATTATATTAGGTTAAACATATGACAGAATTTATGACTTGACTAGGTATATATAGATAGATATATGTCTTCTAACTTTGAAAACTTAATAACTGTATCTGATACTAATAAAATAAAAATTACATCACAAAATATTTTGTAATATATATTGTATTGTACAGAATATTCAATATGTATATATTTACTATTTTGTATAATTCAACAAATTTGAAATGATTGAAAAGTTTCCGATTAAATTTGGTACACAAATTCGTTTAATTAAATTTGAAAATTCGAAAATTACTTTAAAACTTTTCCCATACTGTAATACAATGAATCAATTATAAAAAAAACACATTTTTGTAAATACCTTCATGTTACTTAAATTTATAATTAGGTAAAAATTTGAAACCAGATACGAATATTTTTGATAATAATAATAAGAATAATAATTTATTGCATAAAACATGGTATATACAGATGTTACATTACACCACAATTGAGAGCAAGCATGTTTTGCTACATATATTAATAGCATGCAAAATTTGTGTTTTTTTTTTACAGAAAATATGAATTTTTATTTTTAGAAAGTCAGTTCATTCATCAATTTTTATTTTTAGTACAGTATTTTATTTCAATTTTTTTTATTTACTTATTTAATCTATGAGTTCCTTAACACTATAAAAATTACTTTCATCAAGCCATTGATGCAACTTTATTTTAAATAATCTAAAATTTAACGTTTTAAAAGAACCAGGAATTTTATTGTATATATATACACACATAGCTAAACAGTTCTTATTGTATTTAGCTAGTTTAGGAACATCATTAAATACTAGCCTGTGTGGATCTCGGCGAAGTCGTGGATTACGATCATTTGAAGTAGTTAATAATTCTTTATTCTTAACTACAAATACACATATCTCATAAATATAGAGAGACGGTAACGACAATAAACCAAATTTTTTAAATGTTGGCTGGCACGATTCTTGTGGTTTCAGTCCGCCTAACGCTCTAATGCACTTTTTTTGTGCGACAAATGCTCTTTTGATGTTTGTACCGTTACCCCAAATTATAAGACCATAACGTAGTAGTGATTCTACGTATGCGTGGTAAGATAGAATAGCAGTATTTATATTTGTCACGTTTTTTATTCGTTTAAGTGCATATACAAATTTATTTATTCGAGTCGATACACTATCTACATGTGTTTTCCAATTAATTTCTTCATCCTAAGAACTACTCCTAAGAACTTTGTATTTGACGCTTCTTTAATTTTAGGGATATTAAGTTTCAAATTGAGTTTATTATTATTAGATTTATTAAATTGTATGTATACAGATTTATGAAGATTAATTTTTAAGTTATTTATGTCAAGCCATTTAATTAATTTATCGATAGTATTATTTATGTCACATTCATGATTAGCAATTGTATTATTCTTTTTATTAGTTGTAATTATAATGGAGATGTCATCGGCGAATAATACACATTTGTGATTTGTAACTGTAATTATGTCATTTACATATAATCAAAATAAAATCGGACCTAATACACTTCCTTGTGGAACGCCATATTTGTTGTATTTGTATTCTGATGAGTAAGGTATCATTTCTCTATTTTTATTCATTTTATTGATTACAACACATTGTTTTCTATTATATAGATATGACGATACCCACTGAAGTACAAGTCCTCTAATTCCGATAACCTGTAGCTTTTGTAACAATAATTCGTGTGAAACCAGATCGAAAGCTTTTGACAAGTCAAAAAACAACCCCGTGGTTAGATAATTATTGTTGATACCAGTAAGTATTTCTTTAAAAAGTGAAAACATGGCTAATGTAGTCGATTTATGTTTTTGAAAACCATATTGCTCTTTTATTATTATTTTAAACTTATTACAATATTCGTTTAACCTTTTATTCATGCATTTCTCATAGATTTTTGAAAATACCGATATTAAAGTTACTGGGCGGTAATTATTGATATCGGTTGTTTCACCTTTTTTAAATAATGCCTTAACAATAGACAATTTTAAGTCAGTCGGAAAAGATCCATTTGAAAATGACAAATTTATTAAATAGGTTAAAACTTTGATTAATTCATTAATACAGATCTTTAATACTTTTGTATTTATTTCGTCATATCCTTCAGAAGAGGTGTTACTCGATGACATTATTTCTTGAGCTACCTCGCTTTCCGTCATCGGTTTAATAAACATAGAATTAATGGTCCATTTTAATTTGTTGCCGGGTTTTATATTATTTTGTACTGAGTCGTGTGTTAAATTTATGAAATAATTATTGAAGGCGGACGCTATTTCTATAGGATTAATAATTGTCTTATCATTTATTTTTATATTTTCAATCTCTTTTGGATAACTACATTGTATTTCATTTTTAATTACTTTCCAAGTGGCTTTGCACTTATTTTGGTTTCTATTAATGAACTTTATATTTGCATGATTTTTTGAGTAAGAAATACAATTTTTTAGAATTTTGGAATACTCTTTATATTTAAATTTATTAATAAAATTTTTATTTTTATAAAATTGATATCTCAGTGTACGCTTAGTTTTGCAGCTTAATTTTAGGCCTTTACATATCCAATTTTGTTTAACTCGATTATTTACATTTATTTTAATTTTTAATTTTGGAAAACATAATTTATAAAATAGACATAACTGTTCGTGAAATTCAGTAAATGCCAGATTTGCATTATTTTCATTGTATATGCCTATCTAAGACAGATTTTGTAGACAGTTTTTAAATTTCTTAATATTATCAAAATTATAATCTCGTTTATAGATATAGTATGATGCGAATTTCTGTGATTTTTTATTTATAGAAAAACTTAGTACTTGCGCTGTATCATGATCAGATAGGTGAAGTGGCAGAACCGTAGCTGATGCGTCCGATATATTGCTTAAAATATGGTCAATACAAGACTCTTTTCTTGTTGCTACATTAATGTGTAATTTCATATTATAATTAAAACATATATCTTGTAACTGACGCGTAACTTACTTAGAGGACTTGTAACCTTTCTTAAATGTATTAATGTTAAAATCACCTACGATAACCATCTTCGTTTTGATTTTATACAGCTTGTTTAAAGTGTCTAAAAGACAATTTAATTTTTCTAGAAATAGAATGGGATCAGATTTTGGAGTTCTGTATATACAAATAACTATTAGTTTATTATTTACAAATTCTATGCCGCAAGCTTCGAAAGTATGAATTGTAGCATATTTTTTTGTTAGAGGTAGTTCTTTAAAGAAGATACCTTTTTTTACAAGAATACAAGTTCCACCTCTTTGTTTGTCTCTGCTATAGTTGGCAGCTACTTGGTAATCAAAAATTTTTATATAATTTTCGTATCCTTTTTTTACAAACGTTTCAGAAAAACATAATACATCGATGTCTCTTCCCGATTCCCGTAACACATGCATAGTTAATTCCAAAAACTCCTGCTTTGACAATATACTAGCTACATTTTGGTGAAGTATTTTAAAATTATGTTTTGTAGAGATACGATTATTAGGCTCGAAAAAATTTAACGTTACTTTTTACCGAAGGAAAATAATAAGGTATAGTGCCTTTTTTTATGGTTTCAGCTGGTTTTGTGATGCAATTATTTATTAGGGTTACATCACTTTTAACTTTAAAGTAAAAAGGAATTGTTCCTTTCTTTGGTATATATATGTCTGTATCCGACCCGATATTTGGTTTATTATCAGCTATTCGTTTTCTAAGTATACTCAAGTTCAAATATTTCTCGTTGTAATCAACACAATCTATATAATAATTTATTGATTTGCATATGTTGTTTAACTTAAAATAATTGTAATCCACGAACTGACATTTTTATATTTTTACATAAGTTCTCGATTCTATTATTTAATCTATTGACATCTAAATAGGAATTTTCACAGACTTTTAGTACAATAATTGTATTATTATAAAATTATCAAATATAATTTTTAGTTGTGATAAGACAGAATTCAAGTTATGGTCATTTACACCGACACATATAACGAGCTTATCGTCTATATTTAAGTTTACTCTACGACAGTCCTTAAAAATTTCATTGCATAAAGCATATGGTTTTGTTACAGCGAAGATCTTGTAAGTCTCATACGGTGTATTTCTTCTAGAAAGCAACATAGATGCCGCCAAACTAACACATTGTTGAGTACCGAAGATAAATATTCTTCTTCCACATTCGTTTTTGTGTTGTAGCGTCTAAATTGGTTTCCGTAAATCATCAGTTTTCAATGAAGGAGACTGTTTTTGAGTTAAGTGTGCTATTTGCTACATAAGAGTTGTAATCTCCTGTTTCGCGTTTTTCAATTCATTGTTCAAATCACTGATTTTTTGTTGCAAGGTCAATATTTTTCTTTTGCTATTGGGGTCTTCTTTAAGCGATAATGGTGAAGAAGCCGTAGAGGAAAAACCTTGTGAAAATAAAGAATATTCTATCTTACTATTGCAGCTGCCGGGGCAAGTTTCTAAAATTTTTGAAGAATGGCATAAAGATTTTAAGATTTTTATTTCTGAAGTTAACTTATCCACTTGCCTACGAAGTTCGTTATTTTCGCTTATTGTATTATCTAACTCATTCTGTGTTCTGCAAAGGTTTTTGGTTAATTCAGACATGGTTTCTTTTAATTCAGAATTCGTTACTAAGTCCGATAGTGTGAAGTCTACACTCTTTAAAGGTTAATTTGGTGTGGTGTAAGATTCATCTGATATTTCATAATCGGTAAGTACATGGGAGTCCAGAATATCGGAAGAAATGTGGGATGTCTGCTGTGATTCAATGCATTGAGTATTCTTTGAGAGGCATAATAGTTCTCGAGGTGATGATTTTACAACAGGGGATTGTTTTTTCCTCATAGTAATGTTAGTTACTTTGTCAACATTTATTACTTTTTTATTAGACATGCACAGCTTATGATAATTTTTTATAATAATCTTACCAAAAATACTATAAATTATAAAAACATAATGAAAACATAGTTATATATTTTGTTTACTGAACTTTAAAAAATTTGCCTATAGATACCGATAAAAATATTAGAATACAGTTTTTTTATTTGGTTAAGTTTTTTTTTAACCCTTAAATGCATGTTTTTTTTGCTTTTTGTGCTATATTTTATGGAGAACATAAGCATTAAAATAAAACGAAACCTACATTAAGTTTCAGGTCTCTCTTTAAATCTATATTTAAATTTAAAAGTAGAGATGAGAGAAATGTAAACTATTATGAAACAATGATTTAAAACTGTAATTGTTGTTTATTAATTGTGAAAATTGTTAGCATTATGAGTGGTTATTTGGAATTTTTAATAACATTTTATAGCGTTATTATTATGAAGAAAAATTGTAAACCGAGTGTTGCAGGAAAGATACCACTTTTACTGCGCCCATAAAAATTTTGTGTTAATTTACATTTCAAATATTTATTTAAGCTGTACATCAAAAATATACTCGTATATTTAATAAATATTGTTAGCAGTTTATTGATTGTAATTTTATAACAGATGACATATTTTCGCATACACCTATTTCCGTATACTTAATATATAAAGGCCTGCTACGGTCTTCTGCAGGACATCGGTCAGTCTCATAAGGGATAATTTACCGTGATCGTCGCTTAAACGCTGCTGCTCATCACAGCACTGCAAAATTTTGTCCATTGCGGTTTTCAATAATTTTCAGATAGTCGAATAAAACTGTAAATTATCTTAAGAAATTTATCACACGATACGGAACTATCTATGTAAACATAATACACAAATAAAGAAAGGCAAAGCATTTAACCTTCTTAAATATTAGTAGCATTAGCATTCAACTTCTATTGTAACCTAAAAACTTCTCGTATCCTTCTGGGCATTTTTTTCATAAACGAATACGGTTCATTATGGTCGTTTTATTATTGTCGCGCTTCATTATTTACATAAAGAGATAAAAAAAATACAATCAATCACAACAGAAACTCTGTGACTACAATAACCTCAACCTTTGACAAGTAGGCCTATTTCCATTAAAAGCATTATTTCCTTTTATTACTACGTCTAAATTATTTTAAGGCAAACCTTTCAAGCAAAGAGCTAGGAGCAAGAGAAAAGTTAAACCAATTATACGGCTACGGGCGAAATATAATTTTCAATCTTTGAAATAGTGAACTTGCAAAATCACTAAATGAAGAATCTTTAGCTATGATGAACTATTTCATTTTATTAGTTATTTTGTTACAGTTAAATAAGTATCTTTAACATATTTTTTCTAATATTAATTTTCTTACAGAAATTATGAGAATAATTTTTATACCAATCGCATATATGCTATCGAGCAATAACTAATACTATATTATTATATTATAGGACATAACATAAAGAATTAAATAAAATTTAACATAAACATTAAAATAAAATCTAGGTTTTATTTTATTTTAATGCTTATGTTCTCCATAAAATATAACACTTTTTTAGCCCTTAAATGCATTTTTTTTATTTAATTATAAAATTAAAATTTCAGGTTTTGAGTCACAGATAAAGGGAAAAATAATTAAAAACTATTTTTCTGTAAATAAATATATGTATCCATTTGGCTACACTATGCATCTAGATAGGTGATGAAATGCAACAATACAGTTTCGTTCTTTGGCGTGGCAAAGGGCCACCTGACACTTGGTGCATTCCGTCCGTGAAGACCCCTTGCACCTATTTTTGGTATTTCACCGTTTCTCATTATGTTTCACCCCATCAGTTCTAACGTCTTTGGGCGGAACAGGCTTCATAGGGCCTCGGTGCTTTTTTGCATTAAATTCTCTCTCTAAAGTACAACTATGGTCTTCCTCTTTTATTTTCGGCAGCCTTTTTATAGTTACACAATGTCTCTGCTAAGTCTGACCGAAATTCTCCAAGGTTCATAATTTTTTTTGTCCCTTTATTCATATTCCTTTCTTATACAACACCCAAGAATTTATAACTACCATGTGATAAAAAAGCCGAACCATTTTCGACTTTTTATTCTGATCCTGTACCTTCCTAAGAAACTATCCATCAGATCTGCTCCCCCCATATGAGCATTGTAGTTCTTTATGATTTTTGACATGACAAAAATTGGTTTGTAGACTTTTGGCAACAATGTGCATTTAAGGGTTAAAACTTAACCAAATAAAAAACTGTATTCTAATATTTTTATCGGTATCTATAGGCAAATTTTTTAAAGTTCAGTAAACAAAATTTATAACTATGTTTTCATTATGTCTTTATCATATATTGTATTTTTGGTAATATTGTTACAAAAAATTATCATAAACTGTGCATGTCTAAATCTATCAGAAATATTCGTATCTAGTTTCAAATTTTTACCTAATTATAAATTTAAGAAACATTAAGGTATTTACAAAAATGTGTATTTTTATGATTGATTCATTGTATTACAGTATGGGAAAAGTTTTAAAGTAATTTTCGAATTTTCAAATTTACCTAAATGAAATAGTGTATCAAATTTAATCGGAAACTTTTCAATCATTTCAAATTTGATGAATTATACAAAATAGTAAATTTATACATATTAAATATTTCGTATAATACAAAATATATTAAACTAAACATTGTTGTGTAATTTTTATTATATATAAGTATCAGATACAGTTATTAAGTTAAATAAGATATTAACTTAAGTTTCAATATCGAAATAATTTCAAATTAAGTCAACTTATACCACATTAAAATCAGTATAATAAAAAAGGTAAATTATTTTTAGACAAAGTTTTATTAATTTAATTATCTCGTTCATTATTCTAAAAACAAATACAACCCTTTTTAATATTGTGGTAACATAATTGTAACTTTGTGGCAAACAAACCAACGAAGGTTACAAACGTTATTAATATTAATTAAATTATATTGACTCCGAAGTTATTTAAGTCTTCATTAAAAGTCATCTGGTATATTTCACTCATGGTGTTAGTTAAATATTTTAATATATAATATACACATATGTAATATAAATGGTCTCTGTCTTTTTGCAAATATGTGAACCGTTGTATGAAAAATGTTAAGCAAGGAAAGTAAGGAAAAATTTATTTCTGAGACGTACTTGTATTATATTAAATATTATTATGTCTATAAGCGACAAAATTTCGTAAAAAAAAAATCAATTTCTATATAAAATAAGAAACATTAAAATCTTTTTAAATTTTCTTTGTTGATATTTTACTAGAAACTAAATTTATTTGTATTTAAGAAAAAGTAAGCGAGACGAAAAACCAATGAGAAATGAGTATCATATTACTTACCACATACATCAGTCAATTCTGTCATCATTCTTTAACTATCCACCAGCACCAGAAAAATCCTGACATTACTATATAACTTAAAAAATCACATAAATTAAAGTATGTATCTTATGATAAAATATATAATTAAAAATAAAACTTTGATTTCAACGTTCTTAATTTACTCTCGAGTGTAATATCTGCTGCGATAGATACAAGAACACAGCCTCCAGTCTCCGCGTCTGAATCAGGACTGAAACTGAAATTGCTGAAATATTTGTTGGCTCTCGGCGGGGACAGCAAGCCACTAAGGGATGATAAAATCCGCTTGCACTGGCAATTTACTTTTGATAAAGTTGATTTTAGAACATCTATCTTTTATGTAAAGAGTTCTGTTATTCGACAAGATTATTTACAACGTTTATGTTCCTAACTTTCAGCGGTGAAAACATTTTACTATCAAACAGATATTAGAATAGAATGATACATCAATTTCTTATAGGTTTTCTGAACAATGGGTATCTTTACTTATAAAATTGATAATACTTTGTAGTTTTACTAGCATGCCTAGCAGTCCTAGTCCTGCTTTGGTGTTAACAAAAAATACGTCATACGTGATGAATAAGATATAAAGTGCGTGGTGATAAATAAATAAATAAATATAAATAAATATCTTCACTCAATTCCCAATACAGGGGTAGAAAGAGGTCTAGTCTAGACAATTAAGTCCCTTTGACCCACCATCCACCGAAGATATTTTCGGGACAACGTGACAGGTGGTGAGCCCGTCGCCGTCTTTATGTCCAAGCCAACGATGTAAGTACATAAGTTTTTTTTTTAAAACTCATTGGTACCGCCACCTGGGGAGCGAACTCGGATCTCTTGACTCGAAATTCCGACCACCGAACGACTCGGCTATCGTGGTGATGATATACTAAATACTTTCTTGTTTTAAAGAATTATACCTAGTCCGGCCATAATTTCTATTACAAATGAAAATGCATTTTTTTAAGAAGTAATGTAACATTATTGAAATGTATACTTACATATTTATTAGGCTCAGCAAAAAGTAAAAAAAAAAAAACATTCTATTCAAAATTAATGGCCATTTCGAATATAATATTTTTTTGCCAGAAACAGCCACGAATTTATTGGATTTACGCACGGTTTCTAAGGGTAATTTCGCCACTGCTTGCTCCAAAGATTTTTAAGGGACTCACTCAATATCACCGTGTCCTTTAGAGACCAAGTCCTCTAAAACTGACCATAATTTGAAATCTAAAGGGTTGAGGTGGAGGCTATATGAGGGCCTGTTTTCAGCTCTTATAAAGTCCGGAACATTGGTTTCAAGCCAGGCTTGAGGAGTTTGTGCTTTGTGACCGGGTAAGGTCCTGCTGGAAAGTCCACGGTATATTTTTAAAAATTTTATAACTGAGAGGTTTCACAACATGATCCAAGACTGTACCTTGATACACTTTGGCTGAAGTTTTCACTCCTTTTTCACAAAAATGTAGTTTTGTGAATCCATAATAAGACACGCCCCACCAAACCTCCACTGACGCAGGATAATGACCACCTTGTACCTTACCGACCACTTGAGCAGCTTCTTTAGAACTGTCGCGTACACTTTATTATTTTGCTTATTGTAGTGTTCTTCAATCATGAAAATGTTTTAATCGGTAAAGAGTATATTTCTGTGTCTTTCACCTGCGTATCGCGATAGTAGGCGTTTTGATAAATCCAATTTATTTAATTGTAATTATTGATTTAGGGCATGTATATCGACAATAAGCACCGAGGCCTTGTTTTATAATATGCGACAGAATCCTAGTGAGAATCTTCATTCTCGCGATGAGATTTTTTGCTTCATAATTGGGTTTCAGCGAATTCTGGCTATAACATAATTTACAGCCTTTGTAGTTCTAACAGCACGTGGCTGTCCCGATCTTTTCTGGTCTTTGACATAGAAAGTTTTATTGTATCTGGTGATAGCATACGGCTGATATTAATACTCACTACTCACTACTCACTTTGTGCAAGGCGATCCCTGCAATCCTATTTTCTTTAAAAGCCTATTCCGTATTGTAATTTCATAATTAACACAAAAAATATGTGAAATGGCGCAAAATGGAAAGAATTTTGTAAAATAATATATGTGTTCCAAATACAAAATTATAAAGAAAAGTTTTTATATAACCGTATTTATGGCCTGAGACTAGTTATATAATAGATGTAAAATGGTTAATCATTGCTTTTATTCTGTTATTTTTATGCATAATCTTAATGCAAGATTGACATTCTAGGCAATCTATCAACATGGTTAAATTATTTCATTTTAGGAAATATTAAACCAGTTTCAAAACTCTTCCTCTTTGCTTTTACTTGGCTTTCGAGCCAAGGCCATCGTCATAAAGATACTTGTAAAACAATAGTTCTATTGAGATCAAGTTCTTTGTAAAGATCAAGGGTTATATATTGAGGTGCAAAAATGAATACACTAAAGACACACTAAATAACAACGTTCTGAGTGTTAAGTCAAATTTCGGTTTCGGTCGGTTAAGGCAACGCCTCACATTTTACGAAAAGACCCCATTTCCACTGCATTCAACTTGCTTTTTTTTGGCAGATCCGGGTTTTGCTGCTATATATGTATAAAAAAAGTATATAGGTATCGCACATAACGCAGTGCAGGCTGGCAATTTTTACAATTTTTGCCTATTGACTAATGCAGATAGGGCATCATTGACTTTGTTCCCGGCAGCCACCTTATTTTACGCCTATTTGGAGGTTAAATATGATAAATACTCACTAGTGGCAGTGTAAGCCGTAGACAGTGCTAGAATGCTTTCTTATTATCTGAAGGCTCGCAGTATAGTATACTTCCTTTTATCTCTTGTAAAGGGTTTACAATATTATTTATAATACCCGATACAAGTCCATCTCTCCCCACATCTTTAAAAAAATGTGGGAAGGGCATACGGCTTCAGTGACAACAAACTCACCATCGCCGCATGCGGTGATCGCCATCCATTGTTCACGCGCTCCCCCCGAAGAGGGTCGTGAAGTTAAGGAGTAGGTATCTATGTCTTTTACATTGGCGAATCAGTAAGAGGGCTTGACCCTTGGCGCTACTACTTCGCTAGACCGCCGCGACTGCAGATGTAATATTAGTGTTTATTTTGGCATTACCACCAATCACATGGTCAGACGACATATTTGCCACAGAGCGCGTTGAGTCTACTGCTCACCCCAAGGGTATGGTTCCTCCTCCTGCCTCCAGCTACCATCCGCATTAGGTAAAAGCATATGCTCCACCAACCATCATGAAAGGCAGATCTAGCCATGGTTATTATAATTATAATTTGCCATCAGGAATGTATGTATTAATTTGGCCATCAGATAAGATCATTGTAACTGACGTTGAGTATAATGCATTTCGATCGAGTTTGTCTCACCCACCAGTAAGTTGCCTTCACATATTTAAATGGTGGGAAATTTACTGAGTTTCAAATATCGACGGGTGCAAAGTAAAAAGAGTCATCTACAAAACAGCTACTTTTCAGGAGATCGCATAATAGAAAAAAATGCTCCCATGTTGTCCATTTAAACCAAATTTATTGAAATTTTCGTCATTTCTTAATTGTTTATTAATATATCTACATGTATGTTTAATTTCTTCTAATTATGTTTATTTTACAAGATATTGCAGTTGTCTTCATCTACATTGCGATTAAAAATATGACAACTATGTTTACTACCACTTGATCATTTCTACGTGGGAATTCAAAAATTTTGATTTAGTAAAGTAGGATTAGTATATTTCAGCAAATACGAAAAGTGTAACACTTCCTATTAATAAAATAAGTTATTGACCATTTTACATCTTAAATACACAAAGTTCAGAACATAATTGCGCAGATGTATTATTCTACGTCGTCGGTTCGATGCAAGGTACGCGATTTAGAAGGAGGTTAAATGAAATATTTACTTAGGAATCATTCTTTTATTATCGTATAAAACGTAACTTCTCATACATTTTTGGATATAAAAATAAAATCAATAAAAATTTTACTGATAATTTAATAGGTAGGTAATTCAAGGATCTTTGGTTGAAAATTCAACAGTAAAATTATATATACATCGTTACAAAAAAAAAACAATCAAAATTAAATATAGAAAGTTCCAAACTTTTTAAACTTAAAAAAATAACATGAGACACAATAATCAACTTATAGTCGTTTCGATGACATAGAAAACACAGTAATAGAAATAAAAATAAATCCTTTATAGTACGTTCTATTCGTACATTTTTTAACAAAAATTTGTAGGTATATCACTTATGATAGAAGTACGCAGAAAATTAAATTCTAAACAATAATGAAACTCTGTATCAATACTTAAAAAATTATAAAAGAATATTATTTTTAACTATTTTAAAACCAATTTAAAAATTATTCAGTCTTATTACCGTCAGTACAGGAACTATGTTTCAAATTTTTATAAAAGTAATGATATCTAGGAGGTATCAGATTTTGCTGGCAGGGCTTATTAAGTCTTTGTACTTGGCACTTGTAATAATGATGGGTTCATTATAACATTTTGTGGGATCCTTGAGGCCACGGTAGGAACGAGTAGTTGAACGAGTAGTACTTTTCACACCAAGTCAATTCGCTTGGGTTCTTCATCATTCAAATAATATTTATAAAATATGGTGTAAGGATTCTCTGCTTTTTTCTATTTCTCGAACTTGATTTCACTTAACATTCTCATTGTCGGTATTTTTTGTCAATTTAAAATCATTTAAACACATTTTGAAATCCAAAATTTTGTCTTGTGTAATTTCTATAACCTCATAAGCATCGCCGGAAGATTTACACCACCGAACGAGTGTTTACCATTCTTCAGGGCAAAAAATTAATTTTCTCTTCGATGATTTCTCAATTAATGCGTGGACACTATCGCCTTCTTGATGGGTGTAACCCTTCTCCAAAAATCTTTGATAAATACAATGTTATACTTTTGAGTCTCGTATCAATCCACTTGTCTTTATGTCTCAATAGCCTTTTTTTATCTATATTTTTATATATACTGAATTGACGTCTTTTTCTACCGTTAACGAGGAAGGCGTAAAACATTCACTTGATGCCTCCGCGGCCGAAGAAGCATCACTAGTGTTGCTCATAGAAAATTTACAGCTTGAAAGTGCCATACTCGATGGCCTGCCTGAGTTTATTAAACAGGTATTTAGATTTAAAATAAAACGATTTTCGGATTTTATTTATTTTTGACTTGAAGTAAATGAATTGTATTCTGAGGGCGTTGGTGTATCCGATAATTTGCATGGAGAATTTCTGTTATCAACATCAGAATTTTCAGAATTAATTTGTATTTCAATTGACATTGAACTGGTGTGACCAACCTAGAGTACACAGAACATGGGGACTTATCTTGCGAAGTTAACTGATACTCATTTGTCTTCATCGCTGACACATCAAGGTCTTCTATAAGATGTTCAATAACTTCATCGGCCAAAACAGCATTTCTCTCGAAAAATCCATGGCTTGAGTTCTATAAACTTTCATCTTCTTTAAAAGATCGTTTCTGACTTTCAGAACATGAAACAAGAGTAAAAAATAACAGTAATAAAATATAATTTAGTAACGTCAATTAATATAGCTAACAATAAGAATTAACATAGGTAGGTACTTATAAACATAACAAACAATACTAATTTACACACGTAAATTGAGACGTCTACATCACAATCGCAACGTAGAAAAAGCTATATGGCAGATAGCCGTTTATGCGACGTTTCGTAACAAAAAATATCAATGATAACCATAATTACAACAACTAAATATGATTTAACTTCAAAATAACTATAAAATTAAACTTGTATTTTAAAAAATACATACCAGAACTAGTTTCACGGTTGTTATCGATAAGTTGCAATAGATCTTCTCGGTTCATAATAGCGCATTGTCGTCTCGTTTTGCCCAAATTCACCAATAATTTACGTCTTTCCATGTGTATTGTGTTGAACTCAAACTGTTTACTAATACGATAACACACTTTTACATACACTTTATCACTTAACAAACCAAAACAAACAAATATTCGTGCCAGCCGGCGAAGCACATGTCAACTGGCTGATGACGAAATATGATTGACCGCTGGCCCCTCGCACATCCCGCGTAAAAACGGCCAGCGATAGGTATCTGCATCTACATCGTGAATTTCACAAAACAGGCGTAGTTGTCTTCTTTAACGCGACAAAAGTACCAAAAATAAAGTGATATTTAGTATTTTTGTTTTTGCTAGTTGTAGAACATGATATTATGTTAGTTTTTACAACAACAAAAAAGTCTCGAAAAAAAAAGTCAACTGCAATTGCAGTTAACTTTTTTTGCACTTTGCACCCGTCGATATGTTGTTTAATAAAATTCATGGAGGTCAGACAACATGCAGCCCCGTCATCAAGGGACCCGGCTTGGACAAAACTACTGAGATGTGAGTCCCACCGAGACGCAGGACACCACCATAGTGATAAGCGTTATTTTCCAAATCACCGCCGTGCGCGCAATGTCGTTAAAAAGCAAACACGCATCAACACGCATCTACGGCAGACATCTACACCTCTAACCTCCTTCGACTAGAACCACACGATGCGCTGACTTTCCTATCACTAGGAGCGCTCAACATACTCCTAAAGTCGAATGATAGCCGACGTATCATTTTGTAATTAACAACTAAGACGCCAGACACCAACGACCAATTCAGTGATATATCCTATAGTATGTGCAATAGATGTTATGACCCTCCGCACAAGGGTCAGCCCGGAGCCAGGGCAACGCCGTCAGTTAGAGGCGCCAGGACACTATACGAACCCCCCACAATACTATACGATCAAACTCCATATTTAGTAAATTTTGTTAAGTGTGTGTTATCAATATAATAGTATAGTAATGTCTTTACATCATTAATAAATATGATTTTTTGAATCTTATATCTTATGATATTTTATAACTTTTATGTCCACTTATTGTAAGTTATAATGCTGTAATCTTTTTTCCAGTATGACTTTTAAACATCGAATCTTTTTTAAAGGTTATATTTTTCTTGGACATTTTTTCATATATTTTTATTTTGTTTCTTTGTCTTCTTCTTCTTCTTCTTTACAGCCTATCAAGAGTCCACTGCTGAACATAGGCCTCCCCTAAAGCTTTCTACAACGAACGGTAGTCACCTGCATCCATCGACTCGACTTACCGGAACGTTTTCAAGTCGTCACTCCATCTCGTGGGGGGGGTTGTCCTACACTGCGTTTGCATATACGAGGTTGAGAACCTTTCTTTCCCAACGATTGTCAGTTCGTCGAGCTATGTGGTCGGCCAATTGCCTCTTCAGCGCACTGATCCATACGGCTATGTCAGTTACCTTAGTTATGCTGCGGATGTCTTCGTTGCGGATTCTATCACGCAGAGAAACACCGAGCATAGCCCTTTTCATAGCACGCTGATCAACTTTGAGCCGCTTCATAGGGCCCGCAGTGAAGGACCACGTTTCAAGTTTCAGATCGTACCACAAGCTCTGATACCCGAACCACTGTGTTGAATTTAGATTGTTGTGTATTGTGGTTGTTATACCTCCATTTGGTCATTGCCACTGCAAATATTCAAGGCTTTTCCTTTTGTCACCTCTTACGCCCCATTCACAAAATTGAGGAAATTTCTTACGCAAGACCAAACGATAAGAAACTTTTTTTTTAAATCACCCATGAGAAGAATCGGGGTGATTAATTCTCAGGCCAACACCACCACGGCTACAATGCGACTGTCTATTAAATACTGTAATACTATGTAAAATATAGTAGGTATAATACAAGTTGCCTCAAAAATATAGTCGCAATCACGAAAAACCACTTGAACTAGAAGGAAATATTAGCTTCAAAAGTACTAACCAAACTAAAGAAGCCGCAGATGCTTTTCCGATTTTAAGAACAAGAATTGTGATAGGGCCATAAGTATATTGAGGATGATAAGGATGAAATAAAACACAAAAGGACAAGATGCCTGCCTCTAAGCGATTGGTTACAAAATTGAAGGAATTAAGAGTTGCGTAAACAAATATGTAAACTGTCTTCACTCCAACAGGAGTGTTATAAAAATATTTTCCTCGTTGATTCTAATAACAATCGGGGCATATATATCATATCATAATTGCAACTAGCCACTGCTACTAAGACCGAAGTCCCGGTATAAAACTCTTAAAACAATTTCTTAAAACATTTTTCCAAAATCTTTGTGTATCATTAATGCAAAATTAATTTTGAGACACAATGTTGCCGTGAATAATAGGGAAAGTTAAAAGAGTTTAAAATTTACTGTCGGTAGTAGGATTGGTAGGTAATTTAATGGCTTCTTGTTGTCATTCAGAATGTAAAACGCATTTTGTAAGTAGAATTAAAGCCTCTGCAATCATTAAGACTTTAATTTTCTCCTTTCGCTGTTGTAATTAGTCTTAAGTAGTCAAATGGATTTTTTTAAATTAACTATGATCTAACTACGTAAATACTTTGATTTATTAAACAAGTAAGTGACAAGTAAGAGCATATTATTTAACATATTATTTAACGTTACGTAATATTTAACATTCAACATTATTTATTATTACATTACCCTACACCCTCTAAAAGTCCACAGTAGGACACAGGCTTAAGGAGGATTCGCCATTTTCACTTATTGCATTAGTGTCTCCCTTAGCCGTATGTCTTGGGACACCCATGGAAAGAAACTATTTATTTGTGTTAAATTTTTACACCTGCACTAAACCGCTTTATATAATATAACGATATAATATTAATATAAAATTATAACTAATAAATTTACATACTCATGGGTTTTCGGCCACATAGGCTTAGAAATATGTGCATAGTTATATTGAACATATAGTTTTTAAAATGTATGTAGTACTTTTATCATTTCATTATTCTGATATGGGATATAGAAGAGAGAAAAACTTCGTGAAAAATCAAGAAATGTTTCTAATTGTTTTTAGAGGTATTACAAAAACCTTTTTTCATTGATTTCAACTTAAATCTGACAAGATTAAATTTAACTTAACTTTACTTAAACTTTTAAATTTATCTTTTTCCAAGTTTTAATATTTAGTTTAACCAAAAATTGTAAATATTTTGCGTGAATTAATGTCATCCATAACATAGGTACAGAAATACGGCAAGTAATAATTGTCATTAAGATACAGGAAAGGGATAGGCGGGCAAATTCACTGACGACTAAGCTGTATGTGATCTAACACACATGGGGTTCATACATTGGTAGCCCTTAACAAAGTTCCGCTCTGGTCCCACACTGTCCGAGGCAAACGTAAGAAAAAAAACCTTCGGCACCCCTTATTACACTTGCCATGGATTTCTGCCGTGGATATCAGGGGACTACACGACGGCAGCCTTGAAGGTAGGGGCCTATCCACCCTTTAGCTATGCATAGACAGCGACGACCACCCTCGCGTCTATGGGTGCCACTGTAGGTCCCTCAGCGGTAATACCGAAACTGACCGACTCATCGACCACATCTAAATGGCTGCAGATTCCGTGCTACAGCAGATCCCATCGGCAGAGATCGTGTTACTCGGTGACTTCAACTGCCCACCACGCCGAATGGCCATAATCTCGAACCACTGATGATGCGGGGAGATCTGTTATTAACTTTGCCTTAGCATGTGACACTGACACAACTGGATATAGCATCTGACACAACTGGTTACTTCGCTAACGCGGGTTCCGGATGTGGAGGACCATACACCTTCCCTGCTGGACCACTGCCTGATTCGAAGTAAAGTATCTATCATGTGATCTAACTCACATGGGCATAGTTCATACATTGGTAGCATTTAACAAAGTAAACGTAGATGCACGAGGATATAGAGAGGAGAGAACATTAGGCGAAACACAGAATGACTAGATCCATCTATTTGACGCTGGTATTGTTGCCGTCACTTTATCAAGAATCCGCCTTGACACATTGCGGTCGCGATCTGCAGGCAACCGCCGTGTGTGGCACTACAGGACGGCGGATTAGAAAGGGATGCGGTCTTTTTTGCATCCTACCCATGGAGGCAGGTTTGCTTCTCACTGGATAGTCACGACGCCGTTGCAAATTCCGTCGCCGATGTGGTGCTTCAAGGAATGGAACTCTTCGTTCCTTCCTCAGTGGTGCCCATCGGTGTTAGATCTAAGCCTTGGTTTAGTAGCACCTTTTTTATTTTTTAATATTTTTATTACAAAATTCCAAAAAAAAATTATTAAGTACAGCACTCAAACCTCTAGGGTTTATCTGTGATGCAGAGTCGTCGTTCAATTATACACAATGAAAGTCGTGGATATACTTAAAAATGACACATTGAAAATCCGAAAACTGAAGGGAAAATAATTTCTTAATATAATAAAGCATGATAAAATAAAATTATCAACCAATCGGGGCACCCCGGCTGATTTGTGAGATAATATGATTTTAAGTTAGGCTTTTCGGAATTTACAATAATGTTCTGCCATTTCTTCAGCAATTCATTTTTTATTTCAGTTAGTACATATTGCGAAGTTCTCTTGCCATAACCTTCTTGTATTTCGGAAGTTACATTTATGTCTCTTAAGTGCGGTGGTCGTTTATACAGAGTAAGTAAACCTTTATTATATTAATTTCATACAAACATGACAGTTTAATTTTGTCGTATATGTTAATGACTTTACAGTAGCTATAAAGGGTTTTGTATATTTAGAGGTCAGAGTTTTGTATACACTAAACGGTTTCTAATATTTAGAGGTATAATCATTTTTAAGATTTTACATTGTAGTCTATATATATCATCTATGTAGTTTTTGTATGTTCTGCCATAAGCAATTAATCCGTAGCTAATGACAGAGTCAGCCAAAAATAGGTTTAAAAGTCTTAGTGTTTTATATAGCTATTTGTACTTTAAGATAGTGAAACTACTAAGTATAGATCTTAATTTTGCGCATATATTGTCTATATGAGGTCCCCAGTAGAATCTGTCCTCGATCACAATACCAATGTGCATGTGACTCTTTACATTTTCTATTGTTCGACATACCCACAGAGTCATAGGTGCATGAAGGCAGTCATGACTATGGTACACGATAGTTAGTATTATGGTATATGGTCTTATTATGATATGAATGTTCGCAAAGTGCTCTTTGCCGGGCATCCGGTTTTTCCACTCAACCAAAAGCACTCCTCTCCGTGGACATGTAAAAGTCGAGTGGGCCCGATGGAATCCCACTATTTTGTTGAGGATGTATGCTCCAGAGTTGGCACCGGTGCTGAGCGTTGTTCCAAAGGCATAGAAGATGGCTTTGGTGCACTCGATACCTAAGAAAGGCGACCGCTCAGATCTATGCAACTACAGACCGATCGCCATCACCTCCTTGTTCTCCAAAATAATGGATTCCATTATAAACTGCCAGCTCTTGTGGTACCTAGAGGAGCACCAGTTTATTATTGACCGCCAGTACAGTTCGCGTCGCTCAGCAGGTGATCTTCTTGTGTACCTAACTCACGGATGGCCGGAAGCAGTGGAGAGCAAGGGGGAGGCTCAGGCAGTTAATTAGACTAATTTTGCAATTGAGTTTTCTCACAGACCGGAGCATCAAGGTCGTAGTTGACGGTGCATGCTCGGACTCCAAGTCTGTGAACGCTGGAGGCAGGCTCGAGCCAATATGTTTTTCAAAAACTTATGTACAAATTATGTCGTTGGCTTGGACGAGGCGGTGACGGGCTCACCACCTGTGACGTTGTCCCGAAAATATATTCGACCGAAGGTGGATCAAAGGGACTTAATTGTCTAGACTATACCTCTGTCTACCCCTGTATTGGGAATTGTGTGAAGATGTTTAATTATTTTATAAAAATGAGTCCCATCCAAATCGATCTACTTTGAAGTAATTATAAAGCCAGTAAAATAAATATATTCTTATTACATAAATTATAATTAATATGCAACCTTTACAAGAAAACTGAAATTCAAAGATCAACACCAGTTACTAACTCGTTAATGGTTCGTGAATTTATTATCAGAAATTTCATTGATTTACGTCTAATTGATAAATGAGTTTCTGCATTTTGATTCATTTCATAAAACAATTTAATAACCATAAAATGTATAACTTCGCGTAACTGTTAATGAAAAGGAATAATTTCCTTTCCATTAATAACTTCTACTGGAATCTTATCACTAAAATATTCAGTCTTATTAACTGTTACGAAGATCATTACATACTTAAGATGAGTAATTAGAAGATGTGAAAGGTGACGAGGCTTCAAAAGATATATATGGTAAGAATTTTATACATCAGAGATCTAAAGAGTATTATGTTACTGCTATTAGTCTATATGAGCCTAGTTCCGTCTGCTTCTGAACGAAAGCCTTTTGAATGATGAATGAATGATGAATGATATTTTATTTGCAGAAATATGGTACAGGCTGTCTTATTTTTAGAATCAGTTCCACATATTTCGTTGGTAGTAATCCAACATGCAAATTACAAAAAGATATAATTCATGCTAAACTTATAACAAGAATGGTAAATTAATACTTAAACACAGTCGTTAGTTTAATCAATATTTACAATGTCAACAATCCATGTAAAAAATTTATTCAATGTAATAAGAGTCAAAAAGTAAGAAAATAAAATATAATAATAATGTCACAGTAGCGGTTTACGTATTAAATAAATTTAGAAAAATTGTGTTAAATTATTAACATAAAATTATTTTTTTTTAAGTTCGCAAATAACACTTATCACTTAAGATCTGTTGTTAGTTAGTTTTTAGATTTTATAACTTTGTTCAATAGTTTCTGGTTTGAAAACATTTTCACTTAATAATAGTTTCACCTAAAAGAATTGTACTTTCCAAGATACATTAATTAATATTATTTTTAATCTATTTTCATCACGAATCAGCCGTTGACAACGGCAAAAGCGCTCTCCAACCACGATCAAAAATAGATTTTTAAGAAAGAGGTAGAAGGAGGCGAAATACAAATTTTGGGATGATTGTCCATACTGATCAAACAAGCAGAAATGTGAGTGCAGTGCTATTTATATAACACCAACGATGCTGCATGATATAGCGAAGGAGAATCATCAGCTAACCCATGCGACTCGGACTGCCCAAGTCGTATCTCCTTCTTTGTTTAATACATGTACATGTTCGATTCAGACAGTGATCATCACCAATTGATTAATATATTACTTTAAGTTACTACTACTATAACCATGTTGGTGATATATCAGATATAGACTAATGAGTATTAAAAAAACTTAGGTATTCGATTCGCACATAGGGACGTAATTATACGGTCACCAGAGCTTTGTTAATTGCTAATATTAACATGTAGTTGAGTTCATGGTTTCAAGAAAAATATGTTGTTCGTACCCTGTTCGTTCCATATTATCCTATCCATTCATACCACATTACATATCCATCCTTCATACTACACATTCAATATTATATGCGAATGAAGTTGTGTCTCCTGTTATGCTTTCACGGCTAAACGACTAAACCGATTACTTTTTATTTTATTTTCATACCCAACAAATTCAATTTTGCACGATAAAGGGTTTCCATACATACGAAGCTGCAGACAACAGCTAGTAATGAAATATTCAAGGCAAGATAAAGTTTGCGGATGACTTTCCGATAAATTTAGTTAATCTTGTATTGAGTAGCTTATAAATGGGAATGAAAATCTAAGATAAAAATTAAACAAAATTTAAAATTAAAAAAAAAATTACTTGATAATATATTTGTTTATAATTATACCGTATTATAAACCGTAATTAATAACTGTTTTATGCAAATCTTTCTCCCATGCTTAATGATACAGTATTAACCAAAGAGAAGTCAAACCATGTGTAAATTCAGTTTAGCATAAATTACATAAACAAAGGTTCGTCTGGAGTCCTACTTTTAGATTTAATGTGCGTACTACGTTACGTTGCTTGAGCAGTGCATTTGGTTTTAGTAAGCTTAATGGAAAATTATGTTTATAGCACATAACATGTGGTAAAATAACAACACAACCCTCAAGATGACTCCCTGTAGCATGTAACAGTAAAAACTGTATGTGTGTGTTAGGTTCTTAAACAATATCTTTTAAAACGCAATTGCATATAGCAGTTCATTATAATTTTTGCTGTGAAAGTGAACAAAAGAAATTGTAACAAAAAAAGCAAATAAATGGAAAATCTTTCTTTTTTTTAAGAAATAGTGACTAGCAAATAAACGACCCTTTTGAAGGTTGAATGATTACCGATGTTCAAGTACATATTAAATACAACAGGTGCTGCAGGTGAGTTGTCTGGACAAAAGGGAGGAGAGAAAAGTAAGTTGAGCCGGTTTCCTCACACACCATACAAAACTCACCCCACAAAACACAACCGAAAGCCGCTAATTTTATATGAATGTAACAAATCAATACTATCCAATTAATGCTTTTATTTTATTTTTACTTTTATTAATCTTATTGCTCTTCATTACTTTAGTATATTAGCAAGCTATTTCTCATGATCTTGCTCGTGATTAACAGCGTAACAATTTATAACTCCATTCCTCCCGTGAGTGTCATAAAGTGTGCTCGAAAATACCAAACGGTGATCGATTAAAAAAGTCGATGGATGTAATAAATATTGCTTATATTGGTGAATAATAGATTTGATTTGATATCCTATCTGCAACTAATTGGGATAATATTTGAGGTGTTTAAAGATTTACGTCTATCAATAATAAAAAAAAGAAATTATCATTTAAATTTATTATATTTCATTTCAAATAGCAATAATTTTGTTCTTAACTGTAGCACTTACGTCTTTTAACACTCCATTCTTTTACCACAATTCAATGAATAATAATTCAACTTTTTCTTGAAAATTCGAATATGCATTTTACTTTACGTTGTCAAAAGTGACTTTCCAAGTCTATAATGAAATTCAAATGGACTAATGTAATTCCCGACCAGAATAGTGAAGGGCAGCTCAGACGTAACGCCGCAGTAATCTTATTAATAAAGGTCCTTTAGCGATATTGATGTGTAGACTTTCACTTTCACACACCAATATGACAGATATCCAGATAAGGACCGCATAATTACTCTTACGTTTGGGGCATGTAACCACACAATTACGTCGGGACAGTATGTGATAAGTTAAGGATTGCTATTAAAATCAGAACTCGAAAAACAACTCCAGTGACAATATTTTTCCCCTCTGACTTCTCTCATAGTAATGTAAGTGATATTTAAATTTACAACTCCTTCTCTTCCCATGGACGTCATTATAGGTGACGAAGAAAACAGATTAGATTATCTAGACTTTTGACTACCTCAGTATTAGGAAATGCATGAAACTGATCTTAAGCAGAAGACTAGAGTCCGTTGAATCGATAGAGAAACATGAAGAATAGTAGAATTTTATAATAGTTATACAACAAAAATTAATACATTACTTCTAAATAAATTTACTTTTGTGAACATATGTGCATTATAAGAAAAATAAAAAAAGATAACCCAGGAAGGAAATAGTAAAAGATCAACATAATTTTCCCACTATGGTCATAAAAACTCAATACCACGTTGTGATCAACAAATCTCTATTTAAAAATCTCATCATCTCTTGTAAAAATCTTAACACAACCTCTCTTCGCGTCAGCAAACTATTGGTTCTCAAGCATCGGATAACATTTTAAATTAATTAATATGCTGTTTTGTTAGAGATATTGGATATTTATTAAAGAATTGATTTCTTGCGGAAGTATAAGTTTTAGGTTTATGAAATTATTAGAACGTAATTTACCCACATGGGAATACAATAACTTACAGAATGACATTACCAACAATATTATGAATCACATAAATTTCATCTAGTTATTTTAACTACTTAGCAATACTTCAACTTATTTCTTTTATCGTAACAATTAACTCAGTATCATGTGCCGTTTGATATGAGACAGAAAACTTACATTTTACACACATCACATCATTTACATTTATCGCATGGAAGGATACTCTTCCGTGCAAAATCATGTTTTAATTTGCTATTAAACATTGAATATTCTGGTGAAATGCATAAAATAAGAAATAAAAAACATTTAAGCAATAAACAGAAGTTTCTGGTTAAAAAAATATCCTCTTAGCCTCCAAAAGGTGTTAAGCAGTTTATGGATAGTATATAATAGTTTATCAAAGTAAACTTAAACCAGATCTTGTTTTTTACCTGTATACCTATTACGTATTTAGATTATTAAATAAATTAACTCTCCTTACTTTCGCTTCTAAAAGAATATAAATCACCCGGTACTGCTATAACACGGCAATGAAGATATTTTAAGACTGGTAGTGAAAATATTATTATGGATATATTCTGATTAAAATTAATATAGGGGAGAAGATTACTGGAAACTAAAGTAGTGTACAACCTGTTTGTCATTTTAAGGAAACAACATTAATTCTCAGAAGAAATACTTTTATATTTATATCTCTCTGAGATATAAATATAAAAGTATACTGAATAAAAGACAATGGAATTTATTCAAAGTTTATTGAGAATATGCATCACATTGGAATTGGAAACATTACAATTATTTCTTAATTTATAATTAAACATAAATTAAGATAGCAAAATGCCACAACCTTAAAGTCTATCGTTGACACCTGTTGCCAACAGAATATATTATTAATTTTATAAATTTGCAATGTCATTTATCGGCAATTTTGAGAAAAATGTAACGAGATTCTTGAAAATCTTTTTCGCCGACGCTTCAACCATTGGTTTTCCGAACTCTACAGTTATCTGCTTCCAGTTGTCATTAAGAAAAATTAGCATCGGTTCGCCTAAAATAAAGAAAAAAGAAAGAAAGAACAGCAAAACTAAAAAGAACACAAAATATCACAGAATAATTGCCTTAGCTAAACTTGTTATATATTAATTTAAATATTCTAATAATCACTACTTACTAAAGTACTACTACTTACTTTATGCTTAAAATCGACGCCAAGTGTTGAGTTATTTGACATTACAATTATATTCAGTTAAGGTTATATTGTTATATCGCTGTTTTATTGGCAAAGTAATTTCTCTATTCTTTGATTTTTCGTGTTCTTTTTGAAGACGGATTAATTAAAAAAAAGTTTGTTACTAATTTAGTGTAGAAAAACGTAAGTACGGGTACGTATTGAATACGATAACACTTTGAGAGCACAAACTTAGGGAGACCCATACCCAGCAGTAGTGAAGCCGGTGAAATATAATTACATTAATTAATATTGTCACGTATAATTACATTAATTAATAAGTCACGATAGCCGAGTGGTTGGGTGGTCGGAATTTCGAGTCAACAGACCCGAGTTCGATCCCCAGTTGGTAGGCTCGTACCAATGGGTTTTTCAAAAACTTATGTACGAATATCGTTGGCTTGGACATAAAGAAGGCGACGGGCTCACCACCTGTCACGTTGTCCCGAAAATATCTTCGGTGGAAGGTGGGTCGAAGGGACTTGATTGTCTAGACTCGACATCTGTCTACCCCTGTATTGGGAATTGCGTGAAGATATTTTATATTTTTTTTTATTTTTTTATTTTTTATAATTAATATTGTTAACATAATTACGATAAGCGTAATTTTCTAATCAGTCAGAGGAAATTCTGGAACGCCCAATTGGTCTCTTATCATTCAATACATCATTTCAATCATATCAAATATATTATCTGTCAACAAATCGTATCGTAGTTGTAACGACAGGGTACACAATTTAATATTTTACACACAAGCATTGATAATGTAGCAAAGCAACTTTTACCACTTTGCTTATTCCTTTTTTATGACGATAATAATGAATGGTTTGGTATAGTTTTAACTTACTCAGTTCCTTCTTTCCATTAAACAAATTCGTCAAGTCGAAGCTTGCTCCATCTTTCACGTCAAATTTAAAAGAATACGATTTTGGTACCACGTAATCCTTGCCGTCGATTTTCGCCATCTCATAGTTGATTACCAAACTTATTGATAAATTTTCTGTAAACCATTCAAAGACATTTTTATTATTATGCTGAAATTACTATTTAATCCGATTTTACGTTCGAATATTTTGTATAAAATTTTTATGACGAGTCATAAAAATTTAATAAACTTCATTGATAAATACAAAGAATTAAAATCTTTATTTTTCATTAACAAGGAAAACCTGTTGTTAATTTGGTTTTCATTTCTTAACTCTTATTGCCCATTAAAGATAGAGTCTTTCTCTTCAAAAAAGTAACTGGGTTTGTATAAAACAGCAATACAAATAATTTTCCAACATAACTTGGAATATAAACTAATGTTTAATGTTCTTCGATTAAATACATTATGATTGCTGTGAACCATCAGCACATTAAAATTTCACGATGACACATAGTTCAAAACTAAAGTGCCTTTTTCCTAAAACGGTTTTGTTTGTCATTGGCATAACAGATCCTGACGTACATACATGTATAAGTGTGGGCGCTCGTGAATGCGGTGGTACGTTTAACTGACTATACTTACTCAAGTTTTAACTTACTCAATTTTAGTTTCATTTGGCCGTCCCCATTAATGGGTAAAATTAGGATTTTTCCGTCTGCAATATAATGGCCCCTTAGGCTACAGTCAACATGATATGTAACTGCTATTTTCTTTTTTTCAAGATCCCATCTGAAATTGATAAATATGTGTATTGAAATTTCGTTTTTAATGCCTTTTCTGTTAGTATGAAATCTATCATATCCTACTAAGAATATCAGTTACAGACTAAGGTATATAAATATATATTGCATAAAAACATACACAACTGTCCTCAGCCACCTGCATCCATCGACTCTCCGCAACATTTTGCAGGTCGTCACTCCATCTTTTGGGGTCGTCCTATTCTGCGTTTGCCTAAACGAGGTTGTAACTCGAGAACCTTCTTTTCCCCAACGGTCATCAGTTCAACGAGTTATGTGGCCAGCCCATTACCACTTTAGTGCGCTACACTATGTTTGTATGCTTATGTTATGAGTGTTTATCTGTGTAAAGATGTATCTATGTGGTATGGTATGTTCATCAGTGGTAGAGCCACGCATCAGCTTTTACCACGACCTCACAGAATACCGGCTTAAAGTAGAAGTCTAACAAACTTCTGCATTTCGTCTGGTGAGTGCAGGTAACCGGTGGCCCACACACCCCCATCCCCCAATTCTGGGGGAGGGGGGCACTCTAGGGAGGCAACGCATCTGCTAAGCCTCTGGTATTGCGGCTGTTCATGGGCGGCGGTAACCACTTATCATCACGTGAGCCACCTGCTCGTTTGCCTCCCTTTTGTATAAAAAAATATGTAAGTAAGACGGCAATAGGCTATCATCTGTCACATTGGGCCAAATAGTCATCGGAGAGAAATCAGTTGAAAGAACTTAATTGTATAGACCTGTCTGTAAAGATTTAAGAATCCCTAAGAGGACCTATGCTATAACCTATGCTATACTTATAAATTTCAATTATCTTTGGAAAAATATGTGAAGGAGGTATATGTATGAGTATGTATACAGTTTCGAACCCGAAGGTTTACAAAAAAGCTTGTTCCATAGAATAAAGAATCATCTCTTACTTTACATCATCAACAACAGAATGCTTCAAGCCTTTCAAAGTACCATCCTTTAAACCAAATTTAAGACCGGCTAAATCAAAATTTATTTCATCCAATTTCATAATATCCAATATTTCGACATCCAAGTCGGGCATTCCCGCCATAAAAATGGGCATCATCTTTTGAAAAGCAGGTATCATGCATGTCGAGTCTTCAAGATTACATTTTTCTACAGGTAAAACTGAAAATACAAAAACAGTTCAATTAAAATTCCTCATACCAGTTAGGTGTTTATTTAGTAAGCAAAACGCTATTTTATTACTAGAAGTATTACTAAAATAGCTAAAACTGTTTTAAACGTAAATTTAATTTTAACTTATGTTTACAGAAAAAATTATGTTAATATTTACAATACTTATTAACTAAAAACTATTATAATCGTAGAGCCCTACTCCTCGTGGCATGGTACCAAGAACGCTGGCTGCATTTCCACGTTGAATGGCTAGACTTACCGTTGAGCGAGAAAAGAACCAGCCCTCTTGTCACCAGCGGCAACGATAAGTCGCGGATACAATTCCTTTAGAAACTGCATCGCGCGGGGACCTCACGGACCGATTGTCTCTACGGCAAATGGAACAAATATATAGTCCCCTTTCAAAGACTCATATTTACGCCATTTACCCGATTCAGCTGCCTCTGATGCTGCCCCGGCCCTTATCGAAGTACCCTTGATATGAGAGGCCGCTAATGTATCGACGCAAGTTGCGTCCCACACAAGAGCTTTGCCTCTCTCCCAAGGGACTAAAGTCAAGCCGTCGGGTCTCTTACCATCCTCCCTAAATATTCCACAAGGCTCTAAAACCGTTGGAATATTTATGGAAACAAGAGCCCTTCGGATAACCTCATTCAAAGAACCGTGACGAAATAGTCTGCCGGCACTTTTTTGGCATGAAAGTCCGTGGAGGCCTAAATTGTCGTAATTGTCTAATAATCCTAATTGTCTTAATTGTCTACTTATGTTTTAAATGCGATTAAAAAATGCAAAAACAATTAAAAAAAATTAAAAAAAAGTCACCATAGCAGCGTGGTTAGGTGATCGGAATTCGAGTCAAGAGATCCGAGTTCGAACCCCTGGTGATAGGCTCCAAGCAATGTTTTTTTTTTTTAAAAACTTGTGTACGATTTATATCTTTGACTTGGGCATAAAGACGGCGACTGGCTCACCACCTTGACGTTCTCCCTTCGGTGGAAGTTGGGACGAAAACTTAATTGTCTAGACCTCTGCTCTGTACCAGACGTATTGGGAATGGCGTGACGAAATTTTTTTATGTATTTAATAAAAATATATAATGATTATGACTATGACAGTTATTTAAAGATATCAACAAGAGTGAAGCCGTGGGTAAAAGCTATTATTATATACGTTTTAATAATACCTTTACCATATAGTTAGTAGTTAGTTCCGACCACCCAACCACTCGGCTATCGTTAGTAAGTCACGATAGCCGAGTGGTTGGGTGGTCGGAATTTCGAGTCAATAGACCCGAGTTCGATCCCCAGTTGGTAGGCTCGTACCAATGGGTTTTACAAAAACTTATGTACGAATATCGTTGGCTTGGACATAAAGACGGCGACGGGCTCACCACCTGTCACGTTGTCCCGAAAATATCTTCGGTGGAAGGTGGGTCGAAGGGACTTGATTGTCTAGACTCGACCACTGTCTACCCCTGTATTGGGAATTGCGTGAAGATATTTTTTTTTAAATAGTTAATATTTTACCGTAAAGGTACCTTAATATAAACATAAATTACCTAATTTAATAGCTCCTTCATTACCAAAGAGTTTTCTAAGACAGTACTACACTGACTAATTAGAGAGCAAGAAAAAGAGAGTTTTGGTTTAAAAGATATAAAAACGTATAAAAGGTATAAAAGTTACGTGCTATGTGGCATTCCATTTTAGTCCTCAGAGGTCACCCTGTCTTTAACCGGTTTTGTTTCTTTTGTGCTGTAGAGGATCCAATGGGCAGCAGAAGCTACTCACCATCAGGTAGACTCTTGGTTTGTCATCCTAATCCTTTAAAACTTGGGTTATAAAACCTATGTTTGTATATCCAGGGTGAATTCCACGCTCTTCTACTTATTTCTAACACCATATAACAGTAACATAAAACTTTTGAGTTTCCCGTTTTCCGTGTTGCGTTCCGGTTTGAAATGTATAGAACCCCGGTGTAATTAGGTGTTTCATCCTGATCAAAACCTAGTCGAGAATTGAGAGAGAGCCCGGGACCTCAGAGCTGGCCAAACCTTGAGAACCTGTGTACTATCACCGTTCAAGCCACCCATTCAAGGAGGTCGTTAAATAAATGTTTTTTTTTATAGACAAGGGAGGCAAACGAGCAGGTAGCTCACGAAATGGTAAGTGATTACCGCCGCCCATGACACTCGCTATACCAGAGGCATAGCAGATGCGTTGCCGGCCTTTAAGAAAGTTATAGGATCTTTTCTTGAAGGTCCCTAAGTTGTATCGGTCGAACTTGCGTCATATAAAGTTGCAAGCGATGGACCGGTATGAAGCACTGTCGTGCTCTACTGAGCACGCCAAGCTTTTTAGAGGCAAATTTGGCTTTCCTTCCAAGTGACCACGAAACTAAACGTTGCTCGATATGTCGATGCCAAGGATTCCGATACCGGCTGAGGCAACTAAAGGAGTTCTCTTAAAATGAGGTGACAAGACGAAGGGTTTCTTTTTAGTTTGCGGTAAACCCGCAAATTCGTGTCTTTTTAGGGTTGATCTGGACTAAATTTAGTAATTTTAGTAATTTTATCTAACAAAATCTCGACATCAGGCACGAGTTTGTTCCGATACTCGTCGACGTATTCCCGAGAAATATTAGCCCAGCTGGTGTATAAGGCATTATCAGTTCTGTCGTCTGCATAGTAATGAATGTTACTAATTTGTAACAAATCAATGATAGAAGCCTCGAGAGAAGCGCTTTATGCCATACCCGAAAGAAGGTTTTCGCTATGTTCAAACTTACTGCCAGGGCCTCCCCCTTGCTCTCTACTGCCTCCGCCCATCGGTGACTGAGGTAAACAAGAAGATCACCAGCTAAGCGACCCCGACGGAAGCCGTACTGGCGGTCATTAATCAACTGGTGCTCGTCTAAGTACCTCAAGAGCCGGCAGCTTATAATGGACTCCATTATTTTGGAGAACAAGGAGGTGATGGCGATAGGTCTGTAGTTGCATGGATCTGAGAGGTCGCCTTTCTTACGAATCAGGGGCATCAAAGCTGTCTTCCATGCCTTTGGGACGACGGCTAGAGAGTGGGAGTAACAGAAAAGACGCGTAAGAGCGGTGCCAACTCTGGAACACACATCCTCAACACAATAGGGGAGATTTTATCGGGCCTATTCGACTTTCGGATGTCCAGGGAGAGGAGTGCTTTACGCACTGAGCTTTGAAAAACCGGATGCCCGGCATAGAGCACTCACTGCACGGGATGGTCGGCGGTGAGTTTCCCCTGTCGTCGAGTTTGACGCAAAAAGATCGGCCTAGAAGATTGGCCTGGAAGATAGGCTTTCTCCTTTGCATCATGGGCCAGCGAGTTTCTCCCTGTGCAGAGTTGGTAGTAATAGCTGACTGAAATTCCCTTGGACAGCCCTGGCTAGAGACCAGAACGCATGTGTTCCCAAAGGAAGACGAACTAGTTACTTGCCAACTCCGCCAATGTGCTCGGACTTTGCCGCAGCAATTACTCTTTTGGAGGACCTGGCGGCGGAGTCATACTTCTTCTTAAAAACGCTAGTTTTTGTATATTAAGACGTCGATGCTTTTACCCAGGCTCGGTAGCACTGCTGCCTTTGACGAGATGCCATTCTGCAGGCGCTACCAAACCACGGCTTAGATCTGCCACCGATGGGCACCACAGAGAAAGGAATGAAAATTTACATTCCTTTAAGCACCACATCAGCGACGGAATTTGCAACGGCGTCGTGACTATCCAGCGAGAAGCAAACATGCCCCCATGGGTAGGATGCAAAAAAGACCGCATGTCTTCCCAGTCCGCCGACCTGTAGTGCCACACACGGTGGTGGCCTGCAGATCGCGACCCCAATGGGCACATGATAGGCACTTTATTCCGAATCAGGCAGTGGTCCAATGAACCCAAAAGGGCATCGATGGAGACCACATAGCCGTCCGGATGAGAGGTCAGCAGAAGATCCAGCAGGGAAGGTTGGCGTTGGCGAAGTAACCAGTTGTGTCAGATCATATGCTAAGGCAAAGTCAAAAACAGATCTTCCCTCATGATCAGTGGTTCGAGATCGTAGCCATTCGGCGTGGTGAGCGTTGAAGTCGCCTAGTACCACGATCTTTATGGATGGGATATGCATGGAATCTGCAGCCATTTGGATGTCGTCGATGAGTCGGTCAGTTTTGACATTACCGCTGTGGGAACTACAGTGGCGACCCATAGACGCGAAGCTGGTCATCGCTGTCTATTCATAGCCAAAGGGTGGATAGGTCCTTACCTTCAAAGCAGCCGAGGCGTTGAAAATATATATCCTCTCCGACGACGTATACACAAACCCTGGCTCGAGGCTCAAGAAAATGTTCCAGTTTGTGTTTTGTGACGGCATTCTCCACTGCCGGTGGTGCTGGTACCCCCTGGGGTAGATTTTACCAGAGATGTAGCAGATGCGTTGCCTCTCTTAGAGTGCCCCCCTCCCCAGAATTGGGGGAGGGGGGTGTGTGGGCCTCCGGTTACCTGCACTCACCAGACGAAACGCAGAAGTTTGTTAAACTTCTATTTTACGCCGGTATTCTGTGAGGTCGTGGTACTTCCCCGGTCGAGCCGACCCATTCATGCAACAACAAAAGCTGATGCGTGGCTCTACCACTGTTAATTTTAAAAACTGTAAATAAAACCTGCTAAAATTTTACAACTTAAAAGTTAAATTATATGGGTGCGCAAAGACACTTTGTATGAAAACTAAACCTAATTATTCCAATGCAGAAGCAAAGTCGATAGCCAACTGGTAGGATCATCGGAATTTGAATCAGAAAACTCGAGTTTAATCTCCAGAGAAAGGCACGTACCAACAATCTATTCAAAACTGACGTAACGTATTGTATCGTTTCCTTGGACACTAAAACGGAGACAAACTCACCAGTACACATTATATAAATGTGGATCGAAAAAAAACTCTAAATACCTCTGTATTAGGAATGTGTGAAGATATAAAAAATAAAAAATAACCATGAGAGGAAATACTCGAAATTTTACAATTAGAACTATGATGACTAAGTTTTTGTATCTTATTATGAGTTTACACGTCCCTGCTTAAAGTTAACGATCACTTTGAAAATGAAACCCTTTTTTAGTTTTATTTAACATTATCTATATATTTATATAAAATTTATAGTTAAAGTAAATATATAAATATAAATTTCATACAGCAATAAACATTATCTCAGAAAAAATTAAACTATAAATCTTAAACATGAATTTTGAAATGTATGTCCGCATTTCTTAAAAAAATAAAGCGAAGGAGTTTGTTTGTTTGTTTGGACGCGCTTTTCAGAACTGCCAGCCGAATACAAAAATTAATTATGGAGAAAGTTTATAGGGTTACGCTGCGACCTTAGAGAGCCGAGAACAAAATATAAAGGTAAAAAAAAGGTAAGCCAAAACGAAGTAAAATAGTACTGATTGATTGATACGGTGAATAATCCGAAGTTTTTATACTATAAGGGTAAGTAATAAAAATTATTACAGACATATATAAAATTATTACATACATATAACTAAGAAAATGAAACGTAATAAACTATTCTTAAAAAACCATTGATCATATGTCGTATTGATAAAAAATGTGTTATGATAGTATTTACTAACCTGATGAACTGGCGATCCCAAATAATAGAATTTTAAACACAAAAATAATATTCAGCATTTTAATATTTTCAACCAAAATTTTATTTTGAGTATTCGTAGTAAGTTCTTTAAAGCTATTATCAGACTGTAATAAAAGTATTGCGCAGGACACTTTATATTCACTGCAAAGTACAAACTTCATAAGGAAAAACGTGATGCGTGATACATGATAGTGCAGTATTCACTATGATTATTATAATAATTTGACTTATAATTTACACAATTTGTGCTAGATATTAAGTTAATAGTAATAATAACACTTATAACTTAAGTATTATCACTATTTTAGGGCGGGGAAAAATATTTACGTAATTTTTATGTCAAATTTAAGTAAAATTTTAATTTAAGACATGTTTTTCACAGTATTCCTTTAGATTATTATATATTATGTTCCATTTTATTCGAACTTATTGCCATTTTGAATGTACTACGTAGTGAATTAATCACATTGCTATCAAAATTTTGTAACTTCCGATCAAAATCTGCTACAAGAACTTTTGAAAGTTTCTTTACTTGTATATCTATTACTGTACACAACAGAAAAAATTACACACAAAGAAAGGTTACAAAATGGTAGGCTTATCACTAAAGAGCGATCCTAACAAGCTAAAGGCTTATAAGGAAATCTGAGAAATCAAAGCAATTCCAAATTAGCAGTTATGGTTGGTACTTTAAAAATAAATAAATAAATAAAAATCTTCACGCAATTCCCAAAACGCGGGTAGACATTGGTCTTGTCTAGACAATTAAGTCCCTTCGGCCCACCTTCCACCGAAGATATTTTCGGGGCAACGTGACAGGTGGTGAGCCCGTCACCGTCATTGTGTCCAAGCCAGCGATAAAATTCGTACATAAGTTTTTTGAAAAAACCCACTAATACGAGCCTGCCACCTGGGGATTGAACTCGAGTGTCTTGACTCGAAATTCCGACCACCCAACCACTCGGCTATCGTGACTTTTTTTTGTTAAAAATAATAATAATAACAATAATAATACATCAATATACTATACTACAAATATACCCTTAAAAAGTTTAGAGAATTCTATACACAGACTTAACTCCGACCGTACTATTCTTACAGATAAAACAATACACTACAATAGACCAGATATTATTTAGAAAGATAAAACTAACAAAACAACTTACTTCATCGACATTGCAGTACCTAACACCCATTGCAGTACCATATCAAAAACAATAACAGAAAAAATACACAAATAGGCCGAGTTAAAAGAGGAGGTAACAGGAATATAGAAGAAGTCTACGTAATGCCAATAGTATTCACTCACAGAAATCATCCCAAAACACCCTCTCCACAGTTTAAAATTTAATAATCAGGAAAACACATCATATTAAACACCAGTCATATTAAACAACAGTATTGTTAGGAAATTTTTACAAGTAGATGAAAATATATTATCACTCTAATTAATGCCCGTAAACAGCATTATGACCAGTTGAAATCTGAGAAAAAACAAAAGAACACAATGATAGTAATTATAATTTATTTGTTTCACAATAAATGTCTTCTATATAGTATATATATATTTATATATATATATATATATATATATATATATATATATATATATATATATATATATATATATATATATATATATATATATATATATATATATATATATATATATATATATATATATATATATACATCTTGCTTTATACATTTATAATTCACATAGTATTTGTATTAGCCTGTGAAGCTGTGCTAGGTTTAAAACATGTATTACAGCAAATAAAAAAAAAACAATAAACTTTTTTACCTTGATTTGACAGCTTTTATTTTGTTTATTTATAGTGCGAGGCCAATGCTATTTAATGTTTTGTTATAAGAAACAAGGAAAAAAACCACGAGCCTGGTTTCGAAGTAAGGGCCATATAATAACGAATTTGGAAGTAGATAATATTTTAACAAAATTTAGACATGTGTCGCAAGGACTGTGCGTGAAAATAAGTAAATAGACCTACTTAGACTACATACATACGTAGCTTGGCGGCAATTCATGGACTTATTTAATGGGGTCATGATGATATGTTTATTTCTATTTAAGCTTTATTGTAAAAACCTCATAAGCAACGGGGTTACAAAGGTTGGACTTAATGCTTTTTGGCATTCTCTTCCAGTCAATCCTGGTTGATGGTAAACTACGAGTATACATAGTATCCCGACCGATTTTGGTCACAGCGACTTGGACTATTGCGAGCGTCGTTCGCGTGCTCGCAGGTGACTGATGTAACCGATTTTTGCGCTGAACGTACGAGCACATTGAGTGCAAATCAACACCCCTCCGACATAATTGTAAGTGATGGCTGCATTGTAGGTGATCGAGCCTTGAGCGCGTCTCGTTCGACATCGAGCTCATTCACACGTACTTCCTCATACTCTAATACCTTAGTGTTCACGGTCCGCGTCCACAGTGATCGGTCCGCAGCCATTATCTGTCATTGCGACGGAGATTGGGCAGAACGACTGCCATAGGTACACAGCCACTTTCGTAGAGAGCTTTATGTCGTGTGAACGAAAAACCTTGGAACCAAGTTTGCCAAAGGCTGCAGCAGCTGCTCCAATGCTGCTGTTCATTGTGCTGTGCCCCGATAGAGCCGGAAGCCAGACTGAGTTTCGGGCAAAATATCTTCAGACAAGGGTGTTTCAGACAAGTCTTTCAGACTTCAGACAAGTAAAACTTGAGAAGAAGAAGAACTCGCGTGAGAACCCGGATAAGTCAACAGGGAAATTCCTCTATAAGTATTGCAATCAGCTCTGTCGCCCTTGTTCTTGTACAGTGGACAGATACAAGAGACTTCAAAGCCATCAGGGACACGCTCTTCGTTCCACATTCGAGCGAACAGTTTCCCAATGGCTTGATGCAATTTTGAGCCACCATACTTTAACAATCCCCAGGTACATAGTCAACACCGACCGCTTTGTTGTTCTTTAATTGCTGTACAGCAACGATGACCTCCTGCAGAGACAGTGGACTGTGCAACTCATTAATCGTGGGCAATGAAAGAAAGAAAGAAAGAAAAACATTTATTCACGGTCTAGTCAGATACAAAACAAAGCAAAAAAATGTAATCACACAGAACAGTAAATAATATTACCCTAAATTAAAAAAAATGTAAAATTAATATAAAATGAGTCTGTGTAGCAGCATAAGCCCGTGAAATGGACAGGACTCAGTAAAAGTCGTGATACAGAAATACAAATTGCTCTGATCCCGACACTGGTTTTGACTCCGGCCCGCACTCCGAGATAACACGGGCGGCTGCGTCAGTGCACATGCAATAATGCGACGCGGAATGACGGGACATAAATAATTTGTGTTTAAAGTTTTCATTTGTATAAACAGTGGAAATCATTAGTCTAATGAAGGTAAGTACAAAATAAAATTAATGTTTTCCTTCTAAGTATTGATTTCAGATGTTGCATTCCCGGATCTGTTATTGTTTAGGTTACCAGCACTTATATCTACTTTGTAGTACAGTGTGATGTTTAGAAAATATTCAAATATTAAGATGTTTACCGCGTGTGAGGTATTTCTATTACAATGCCATAGAATGCGGATTAAAAGGCAAACCTCGCCGCACGTTTGCTCAACAATGAAGGTAAGAAAATTAATTGAAAAAGTATGTTTAAAAAAAATAGTTTTATATATATAAAACTATTTTTTTTAAAGTATAATATATATAAAACTATTTTTTTTAAATTTAATTTTAAAGTGAACATTAAAGTATCTACATAATTTATGGGATTAAGATTACTGACCTGTTGATAGAACTAACTTATTGTATAAATATAAAGGCTCTTTATTTTTAATAATCCCAAATAAAAGTGAGGCAAAGTGTAGTCGCCTGCGGCAGTCTATTTTTAAAATATTAGCGTTATTAATGAAAGGGGTCACATGTGCACTTGGTGGTATATTGAAACAGAAGCGTGCACAGGCATTCTGTACCCGCTGTATTATTTGCCGTGTTTGAGATAATAGTCGTGGGCCTATAAGAGAGTCGGCGTAATTGAATTTTGAAAGCACGAGAGACTCGCAGAGATGTATACGTAAGGTAACACTTAGGTACTCACGAATACGATAAAGTACTTTCAACCTAACAAAACAGTTACGTGCAATAACCATTATCTGTTTCTCAAAACGAAGTTTTTCGTCCATTATTACCCCCAAATTTCTGACTTCCGAGACTTACAATAATGACAGGGTGACTTGATGTGATCTTTTTTATTTACAGAAAAAATTATGTTAATATTTACAATACTTATTAACTAAAAACTATTATAATCGTAGAGCCCTACTCCTCGTGGCATGGTACCAAGAACGCTGGCTGCATTTCCACGTTGAATGGCTAGACTTAACCGTTGAGCGAGAAAAGAACCAGCCCTCTTGTCACCAGCGGCAACGATAAGTCGCGGATACAATTCCTTTAGAAACTGCATTTTTGAAATGGCGATCCTAGAATAAGATACTGCGACTTTTTTGGATTGAGAACCAATGAGTCTGTGGTCAGTAGAGCAGATTGCGTTTGCATCACGTATAACAAAGCGATAGTAGTCATTACGATATGACAAAGATATCCGACCCAAATCGTAGTTCAACTTTGCCACTGCTACTTGAATATCACAAGGCTTAAACGAGATATATATATATATATATATATATATATATATATATATATATATATATATATATATATATATATATATATATATATATATATATATATATATATATATATATATATATATATATATATATATATATATATATATACATATATATATATATATATATATATATATATATATATATATATATATATATATATATATATATATATATATATATATACATATATATATATATATACATAAGTCAGCGTACATGTGGTACTTTACTCTATGTCTTTGCAACGCAAACATCGAGCTGATGTGTGCGAGGTCTGCAGCTCGGTCCACATTAAGAAAGTTGTTAAAGTGTTCTTCTCAATGATTGAGAACATCTCGCTTGTTGGTAAGCAGTTTAGTGCCGTCGAGTGATTTAAGAGGCACTCTGATGCGATTAGCAGTACCAACAAGTTTTCGGACCTCATCATAAAATGCTCCCAGTTGGTAAGTATCAACAAACCGCTGCATGCGCTCGGCCTTATCTTTCCACCACTTGTCTTTGGGGTAAAAGAGACCTATGCTTCTGAATAGCCACGGACAAAATTTCGTCGTTGTCATTAAACCAGTCCTCGTACCTGTAGGTACGAGGACTGGTTTGATGACAACGACGAGCTTTAATACCTAATGTTTCCGTGGCGGCAGAGAGAGAGAGAGAGAGAGAGAGAGAGTGTGACCAATTAACTGACTATAACAGTGGTAGAGCCACGCATCAGCTTTTGTTGTTGCAGGAATGGGCCGACTCGACCGGGGAAGTACCACGACCTCACAGAATACCGGCGTAAAGTAGAAGTCTAACAAACTTCTGCGTTTCGTCTGGTGAGTGCAGGTAACCGGTGGCCCACACACCCTCCTCCCCCAATTCTGGGGAGGGGCACTCTAAGGGAGGCAACGCATCTGCTAAACCTCTGGTATTGCGGGTGTTCATTGGCAGCGGTAATCACTTACCATCACGTGAGCCACCTGCTCGTTTGCCTCCCTTTTCTATAAAAAAAATATAGGTCTCACGCACTAGTGGACTCTGTAGTTTTCCAAAGTCTAAGCGTTTACGCTTCGTAATTTAGGATCTCCGTGGAGAGTGTAAGCTCAGTTTAGTGATGACGATTCTGTGGAAAGTAGAGCAGATTGCGTTTGCATCACGTATAACACGAGTGATATGCACTTGGGGAATGTATCTTTGTCGGATTATCACAAAGTCAATCGAATGCCAATGTTTCGACCTCGGCTGCATCCATGTGGTCTTGTACTTTGACGGAAGCCTGAACATGGTATTGGTTATAGCAAGTTGGAATTGGGCGCAAAGCGATAGTAGAAGTTGCCCGTTGCTAGTCATGTTCCCTACACCATGTCATCCCAAGACCTTCGGCCAAGCTTCAAAATCACGTCCGACTCTCGCGTTAAAGTCGCCCATCAAAAGAACCTGCTCTCTAGGTGGAATCCTAGTGAGGGTATGCGTGACTTCTTCATAAAACTTATCCTTGATGTTCTCATCCTTGTCCATGGTTGGTGCATATACGCTGATGATATTTAGGTGATTGTCATTGGCCAGGTGTAAACGCAACGTAATTACGAGGTCCGAGATGTGAATAGGACACTCCTCTAGTTTTAGAGCAATGTCATTTTTGATCGCGAAACCGTCACCAGACCTCCTAGGCTCTGACGACGGGGTTCCTTTCCAAAAGAAAATATACCCGCCCATTGGTTCAACCCTCTTCCCCTCGTCAGCCAGGTGCGTTTCACTGAGAGCAGCGATATCCACACCGTAGCATCGGAGTTCTCAGGACACGACAGCAGTTTTACGAGAAGGGCACATGTTGTTCTCGCGATCAAGGAGGATACGCACGTTCCATACAGCAAACGACATATTTTGAATTTTTAAAATGTTCAGTCTATTCTTTTGTTACTTTTGACCGCGTAAAGATTGATGCAGAGACCAGCCGCGGTCACTACCACTGTGATAGGATAGAGCTTAGCCTTTTTTAAGACACTTTTTCTAGCCCCTCCCCGGATTGGGGAAAGCTGGGCGTCTGTGAATAGACCTGCTTTGTCACTCAGGGTGCTGCCGAATCACACTGTCATATACAGTGCAAAACGAGTATATACTCGTATTGCACCTAAACTTAATTTTTAAAGAAATAATACACATTCATACGAACATTTTTAACAGTGGTAGAGCCACGCATCAGCTTTTGTTGTTGCAGGAATGGGCCGACTCGACCGGGAAGTACCACGACCTCACTGAATACCGTGTGAAGCAGAAGTCTAACAAAGTTCTGCGTTTCGTCTGGTGAGTGCAGGTAACCGGAGGCACACTCACCCTCCCCCAATTCTGGGGCACTCTAACGCCGGCAACGCATCTGCTATGCCTCTGGTATTGCGGGTGTGCATGGGCGGCGGTAATTACTTACCATCACGTGAGCCACCTGCTCGTTTGCCTCCCTTTTCTATAAAAATATAGGTCTCACGCACTAGTGGACTCTGTAGTTTTCCATAGTCTAAGCGTTTACGCTTCGTAATTTAGGATCTCCGTGGAGAGTGTAAGCTCAGTTTAGTGATGACGATTCTGTGGAAAGTAGAGCAGATTGCGTTTGCATCACGTATAACACGAGTGATATGCACTTGGGGAATGTATCTTTGTCGGATTATCACAAAGTCAATCGAATGCCAATGTTTCGACCTCGGCTGCATCCATGTGGTCTTGTACTTTGACGGAAGCCTGAACATGGTATTGGTTATAGCAAGTTAAAATTGGGCGCAAAGCGATAGTAGAAGTTGCCCGTTGCTAGTCATGTTCCCTACACCATGTCATCCCAAGACCTTCGGCCAAGCTTCAAAATCACGTCCGACTCTCGCGTTAAAGTCGCCCATCAAAAGAACCTGCTCTCTAGGTGGAATCCTAGTGAGGGTATGCGTGACTTCTTCATAAAACTTATCCTTGATGTTCTCATCCTTGTCCATGGTTGGTGCATATACGCTGATGATATTTAGGTGATTGTCATTGGCCAGGTGTAAACGCAACGTAATTACGAGGTCCGAGATGTGAATAGGACACTCCTCTAGTTTTCGAGCAATGTCATTTTTGATCGCGAAACCGTCACCAGACCTCCTAGGCTCTGACGACGGGGTTCCTTTCCAAAAGAAAATATACCCGCCCATTCATTCAACCCTCTTCCCCTCGTCAGCCAGGTGCGTTTCACTGAGAGCAGCGATATCCACACCGTAGCATCGGAGTTCTCAGGACACGACAGCAGTTTTACGAGAAGGGAACATGTTGTTCTCGCGATCAAGGAGGATACGCACGTTCCATACAGCAAACGACATATTTTGAATTTTTAAAATGTTCAGTCTATTCTTTTGTTACTTTTGACCGCGTAAAGATTGATGCAGAGACCAGCCGCGGTCACTACCACTGTGATAGGATAGAGCTTAGCCTTTTTTAAGACACTTTTTCTAGCCCCTCCCCGGATTGGGGAAAGCTGGGCGTCTGTGAATAGACCTGCTTTGTCACTCAGGGTGCTGCCGAATCACACTGTCAGCCCTATACAGTGCAAAACGAGTATATACTCGTATTGCACCTAAACTTATTTTTTAAAGAAATAATACACATTCATACGAACATTTTTAACAGTGGTAGAGCCACGCATCAGCTTTTGTAGTTGAATGAATGGGCCGGCTCGACCGGGGAAGTACCACGACCTCACTGAATACCGTGTGAAGCAGAAGTCTAACAAAGTTCTGCGTTTCGTCTGGTGAGTGCAGGTAACCGGAGGCACACTCACCCCCCTCCCCCAATTCTGGGGGCACTCTAACGCCGGCAACGCATCTGCTATGCCTCTGGTATTGCGGGTGTGCATGGGCGGCGGTAATTACTTACCATCACGTGAGCCACCTGCTCGTTTGCCTCCCTTTTCTGTATAAAAAATACGAACATAAATATAACATACAATTATACATATATAATACATCCGTGCCCTTTCTAATTTCATCTGTGACCATAGATTTTACATAAGATTGCCCTATCCGGGAATAGATCCCGGGACCTCAGAGCTGGCGACACCTTGAAAACCGGTTTGTACGCCACTCAACCACGGAGGTTGTCTAATTTTAAATACGAACATTTGAAATTTCAATGTTTGTATTTTTCTTGTCACCACGTTGTCAAATTTAAGTAAGCATATCACCGTCCAAGGATGACCAAAGTCCTTAAGAAACAAGTAAAAGGAAACAAGTTTACGGTGTGAATGTCAACTCAACGGCTTCAAACAAGTAAACATAAATATTGTAACTTAACATTCAAATAATTTTTTAAAAGATTTGTTAAATTAATTCAAAGTAAAAATTTAATAATTCAGAGGCTGATGATAAAATTCATAGTCACGATAGCCGAGTGGTTAGGTCATCGTAATTCGAGTCAAGAGACCCGAGTTCGATCCCCAGGTGGTAGGCTCGTACCAATGGGTTTCTTCAAAGCTTTTTAAAAAATATATAAAATATTTCACGCCGTTCCCAATACAGGGGTAGACAGAGGTGTAGACAATAAAGTCCTTTTAACCAACCTTCCACCGAAGATATTTTTAGGAGATCGTGACAGGTTGTGTACCCGTCGCTGTCTTTATGTCCAAGCCAACGTATATCGTTGGCTTGGACATAAAGACAGCGACGGGTACACAGCAATCGTACATAAGTTTTAAATACAAGAAAACTTATGTACGATTTATATCATTAGCTTGGACATATAGAAGATGACGGGCTCACCACCTGTCACGTTGTCCCAAAAAATTTCTTCGGTGGAAGGTGGGTCAAAGGACTTAATTGTCTACACCTCTGACTACCCCTGTATTGGGAATGGCGTTAAGATAAAATTTCGAAAAAGGTATTTTAGGTAATGACATGTGTGTGGATGCAGCGGAGGTTGCGGCTTCGGTTCCCGCCCATGTTAATTGTTTTTTAAATCACTCGTGTACGTAGTAACAAAAATTTTGGAACGGCTTCATCATCACCACCACCGTAACGACCGGTATAATACCACTGCTGGGCATAGGATTTACTATAATCGCCCTTGGTAAGCGGATTGCCGATCGCATATACCCGTCACCGATCAACTGCATTTTGGTCTGGTCTTTTTTAAGGCGGTGATCTTGTAATTTATACATAGCTTTACAAGCAAAACATTTACAAAACAAATAACAACATATCTTAAGCAAGGTCAGGTTAGTTACACCTTTTTTTTTTTTTTTTAACATTATAAGCTAGCGTTTAACTACAATCCCACCTGATGGTAAGTGGCGATGTAGTTTTTGTTGGTAGGCACACTAGCTTAGAAAGAGCCTATTCACTCTTCTCTTGAAGACACCCACATTGTAATCGGACGGAAAGACTGATGCAGGCAAATTATTCCAGTCCTTTGCTGTACGCATTATGAACGACGAAGCAAAACGCTTCGTCCGAATGCAGGGTATATCGACAACAAAGGATGGAGACCCGACGTGCGTCTTGTTGTCCGATGATGGAAAGGGAAGGGGAATTAACTCATGCAATTCCTTCGCACACTCTCCAAAATGTAACCTGTAGAACACCGAGAGACTGGCCACGCGACGTCTGTGTTCGAGACTGGACAAATTGGTAGCAACCAAGTCAGGATCACCGATTAGCCGCTTGGCCCGTCTCTCCACAGAATCCAAGGCTGCCTATATAAAGAAAGATGTCACGGTCTGAGAACTAACAACATATAATACAAAAAAGTATAATAATAAAACTATGACTAAGTTTTAAATAAAATAGACAATTAAATACAACAATGCTGCAGCATTAGACCGCGAAACAGACTGGACTCAGTAATTGGCGGAATTCTAAATTTAAATCCCGGCACTGATTTTCACTCGGACAACTGCATGACTTTTTTTAATAATAGTATTATGTCTATATAAGTATACATTGACGGGAATAATTGGTAATAATAAATAAATAAAAGAAATATCTTCACGCAATTCCCAATAATAACAAAAATATGATATAGGTTGTCATTATCATATATTCGCCTAAATATTAGACAATTCAGTCTTTCGAATTCTACACACTATAAATAAAATAAATAAATATCTTCACGCAATTCCCAATACATGAGTAGACAGATGTCTAGTCTACACAATTAAGTCCCTTCGACCCACCTTCCACCGAAGATATTTTCGGGACAACGTGACAGGTGGTGAGACCGTCGCCGTCTTTATGTCAAAGCCCACGATATAATTCGTACATAAGTTTTTGAAAACCACTCGGCAATCGTGACTTTTTATCGGTAGTTAAGCAAAATAAAAAAAAGGAAGAAAGAGGAAGGTCGGTCGAAGGGACTTTATTATCTAGATTAGACCTCTGTCTACCTCTGTATTGGGAATGGCCTGAAGATTTTTTTAAATCTTACTTTTGTTCTTCTAACGGTAATAATTTGTATATGGACTTATATCCACTCAATGTATTAAAGTTATGAAAGGGACACGGTAAAGTGTTCCAACGCTTAGTTGCGCTATATTTGAATTAACTATAAATGTGGCCGATCGGCTAAAAGGGTACACTAGCTTATTATACGAATAATGATTTCTTGTATTTACGCGAATACTTCACATTTTAAATAAAACTATTTTCGGATTTTATCACGGTTTGAATTAGTTTTTACAAACAATTTTTATTTTCCAGCAGTAGATACGGGGGGAATGAGGTCTTGAACATCCCGCTGTCATTACTACCTTCGGCTACCGTCAACTTTGTTTATTAAATTTGGATCCTCAAGATACAGTGAGTACATTCTGCGTAAATCGGATGAAGGAACAAGCTGCCTCTTTAAATTTAACGCAAAATATATTTAAACCATTAGAAGCATCGTCTACGTCATAACTTAACTCCTTTCTCATGCTCACCACACACACTCACATAGACAGCGATGAAATATCCACCCTTATAAAAGGCCTAAATTTATTTATATTATAGTGATGTAAGTAAAAGCCAATTTTCCCATACCATATTTCTGTTATTACCAAGGGATCTGTCAATCAATCGCGGTACAAGACACCGGGCATTATGGTCAATATTTTTCGTGATCGATTTCCCACCATTCCACAGCAGCCATAACTTTATGAGTACAAGTCCTTTGATCATTTTTACGAAACATTTAGGCTAAGAGTAATGATAACTTAAATTATTCTTACTTCAATAACAAACGGCAATTATTCTATGTACTATTTACACAATTATTACACAACCACTACATTTCTTAATAAGCTATAAAGTAAATCATAGCCAATAAATATATTTATAACAATAAATAAATACATTTCTTATAATGTTTCGAAAATCTTTCAAAGACAAGCGGTCTTTATAACATGAGTACCATTGTGATAATTAATTTTAAATGGAAAATTGGAAGTTTGTATCTTATAAGAATTACACAGTTTAAATATAATGCATATGAATGCAAATTGAAACAAGAATAAGGATTTTATGAATAATCTCTGATTACAGACATATAACGACCGTTTGTACTAATGGATACGCCGTTGTAATGGTAATAACTGAAACGATAATTATATAATAGTATAGTGCTTTTATGTAAGTACATAAAACCACTATACTAAAAGTAGATATTAAGTGAATTTTGCGCTCATTGTACGAATGCACTTTCAATGCAAATATTATTGTTGTATTTATTTCATATAAAGGATAAATGCGTGGTTGGAATTGATCTGATTAGAAGTAAAATTATAAAATGATCTAGCCACCTGCTGGTCTCTCCCATTACACACATTTGAAATCTTTCCTTGACAACAAGAGTTTTTCCAAAAGCCTTTAAATTAGCACTTATCAAACCTATACATAAAAATGCTGAGATAAACTATATACTATATAACTACCAACCTATATCTACTTTTCCGACATTATCTCAGATTTTTAATCAAAGAGACATAAAATTTCTGAAGACGAACAGTTTAATGTCATCAGCAAAATTTGGCTTCCGATGTGACTAATCTACTAGTGAGTACATAGAGTAGGGATCGAAAATATGACGACGAACCGACTATTAAATTTGTTTTCAGTCTTTATTAATATTGACCTTGTTTTTAGTCTTTATTAATGATCTCTGCCAACTACAAATCTCCAGAGGACAAATATTTACCTTCGCCGATAATACAGCTCTGTTTTTCAATTTTATTATGTTCCTTGTCTATTCTGTCGGTATGTTATGTTCATGTTCTGCATTATGAATAAGCCAGCTCATTCATAGTCACGGCTTCGCAGAATGCAGGCGTAAAGTTGAAACATCTTGCGCTTCTGCATTTCGTTTAGAAGGTGACGTAATCACATATGTCCCATCATATATACCTAGACATATGTCCACCTTTTTTCCATACTCTCCTACCGTTTACCCTATTTCTTATCTCTAGCACCACTGGTGTTGCCAGTATACACGGGTGACGGAAATCAGTTGCCATCAGTGAAATTATTGCGCATCTTCTATAAAAATATCTCAAATTATCATATATAATTATTTACCATTTATGTGATAAAATAAAAGAAATATAGTGATTATAATTCATAGTTTATTTGGAGTCAAATTCAAACCCTACAGAATAATTGAAAATTTACATAAAAATTACAAATTAACACAACAAAAATTCACCACCTTAAACCACATACATCATAGACGAGACATAAAAAATTCTATTAAATTAAAAATTAGCTATATCATTTATCGCAAATTTTGATAAAAGTGTTTTTATATTATTGAAAACCTTTTTCATCACCACATCTATAACAGGTTTTCCGAACTCTTGACTTACTAGCTTCCAGTTTTCATTGAGAAAGTTAAGCATGGGTTCACCTAAAAAATTATAAATCGGCGTTACTAATAAAAATTAATATTAATATTGGTTTATATTTTTTATTAATAATATTATTAATATGAATACTTGACATACTTAAATCACTAATATTTGGAAAATTGAGCCAAGACGCGGTACCTACTTATGACTCCTTACGTTACGATGAGCCTTTATTAGCCTCGTCCAAAGTTAATCCTGCCATTTATGTAGGTTCTGCGTAGTTCATCTTAGATATCCCGTTAAACTTACTTTCGAGATCCTACAACTATTTGAGAATATATTTTTTTTTTTCATTGTTCATCAAAACTGCGCAATACAGTTCTTGCATAATAAAAGTAATTGACACGAATCATTTATTCCCCTCTGCGGGGAATTGCTCTTCTACCACGAAAATATAAAGATATCAAAAATTCCGCAATTAAGAATTAAAAAGTCATGAATTAAAATGCTTCATAGCCACGAAAGATTTTTTTTATGTATCTTTAAGTATTGTACAGTCAACCAAAAATCATATATTATTATTTTACATTTTACTCGTAAGTTTAAAATATCAGCGAAAGCTAAGTGGAATTATTAAAATTCGAACGGGAGACTCGAGTTCGCTTCCCCAGGAGATAGAAAATGGTACCTATGAGCTTTTTGATACTAAAACTTTTTGTGCACAAACACAGCGATGGACTGTCCTTTCAATGTGCCCTAAATAAGCTCCGGTGAAATATGGTTTGAAATCACTAAACTGCCTAGACCTCTGACTACCCCAGTATTTAGAAATGCCGTAAAAACATTCAAAATTAAATAAATTATTTACAAACTGTCATTCAACATTTCTTAAATTTTTAGATGGTGTAATTATAACAGAACTATATGGTGTCGGCGTAAGATTAATACCACCATGTCTCCTCGTTAATCATCGCCTGTTCGCTTGCCGACGTGTGGCGACTATGTCAGATTCATTTTAAAGGAATATGTCCTGCGTTGGACTTTTACTGGTCGTTAAGTAAGTAAGTAATATACAACAATACTTGTTTGAATGATGTAAAAATTAAAAGATTTCACCACAATATGCCAATTTCAATCCGAAATAGTAACATACTTAAATGTGTACATACATGTAAATTTAAAAAATCACAACACTATTCAAAATTATTTTTAAAATAATTGTTATAAAATTTTAAAACAACAAGCAAGGACGGGATCTATTTTTTTTTTGTTTTTTAGGGTATTTTTTTTCCTTTACGCAATTTCCCAATACCGGAGGTAGGCTGATGTCTAGACAATAAAGTCGTTACGACCCACTTTCTTTCAGCCCATCACCGTCTTTGTGTTCCAGCTAACGGGGCAATATTTTCACATACAAAGACATATAAATCCGCAGAGAAATATAATGTACAAATAAGTATTGCTACTGTCAGGTAACACGTATCACGGCTACCGCTACTTTGCGGGTAAAAATTAATTACATTAATAAAAAAATGCTGTAGTAGCTTATGATCGCCAATCCGCTGACTAATCGTCGCTGTTATGGCAAACCCTCCTGCAGGAGATGCATATATGGCCATGGACTTTAACAGCCCGATGATGGTGATGATATAGTGGTACAGTTTTACTTACTGAGTTCCTTATTTCCATTAAATAAATTCGTTAAATTGAAGGTTGCACCCTCTTTCACAAGAAATTTAAAAGTATACGACTTTGGTACTACATAATCTTTTCCGTCGATTTTCTCCATTTCATAGTTCAACACCAAAGTTATTGATAAATTTTCTGTAAATAATAAAACATTAGTTTTATTATACTATTATTATTTTGCGCTTATATCATCTCAATTTACCTAATCAAAGACATGAACGGAGCTTCTGAAAATTCTTTCTCGTGGTAGTTTCATTTGAAAGGAAGACGCATTCTTATATTCTTTTAACAATATTTTTTCCGGTTTCCATGGACTGGACTTGGTTATTGTCCATGGACTTTACCATTACATGGCGATATCAATTAAAAGTAAAATTTTAATATAAAAATTTCACAGTAAAATTTTAATATAAACTACTTTTGCACTGGTAGTAAACTTATCTGTTTTTGGTGTGGGTGTATGTGTGTACTTGTGCGAGTGCCTATAATTGATAAAAATATCACTTACTCGTTTTCAGTTTCATTTGTCCATCGCCATAAACAGGTAAAGTTAAGACTTGACCGGAAGCAGTGTAATGGCCCTTTACGCTACCGTCTACATGAAAAGTTACTGCTATTCTCTTTTTTTCAAGATCCCATCTGAAATGAGTAGAGTTATACATTCCATTAGTGTTATATTTTTTGTTTTTATTTCTATTCTGGAAAAAAGGTACATATTTATTATTTATTTATTCTTTCTTGCACACTACATAATACAAATGAACACAACAACACTGTTTATATTATATCTTTCATTCAACCGTTGGATGTATTCGATACAATTGCCTCTATTTAAACAACCATCGTCGATTATCCAAGGCCGGAGAGAAATTCTATAAGGATTTCACAGAATTAATGCAGAATTAATAACATAATTCTCATTTGTGTATAAGTATAAGTGTCATTTTAATGCCAAAGTACGCAGCAAATCAAATAATGATGAATATATCATTGGAAATGACAGCAGTGGGGCAGAAATGACAATATGCAGTAAGTAGCTCATAGAATTTTGTTCAGCAAATAATTTTAAATTAATGAACAACTTTTTCAAAATTGGACAGAGAAGAAAGCAAGAATATTAAGAAAGTAAATGTAGGAAGTAAACAGACGTCTCCAAACGGCAGAGATGAAATTGATTTCTTTCGGACTTGAAAGAGAAAGCGAATATTTGGCGACTTCGATGTAGTGAATTTTTTCAGATATAAAAAGTAGTGAATAAAGTCCATGTAATGTATTTACATTACATATATACATACATACATACATGTATCATAGAATATTAATATAAAAATTTCACAGTAAAATTTTAATATAAAAATTTCACAGTAAAATTTTAATATAAAAATTTCACAGTAAAATTTTAATATAAAAATTTCACAGTAAAATTTTAATATAAAAATTTCACAGTAAAATTTTAATATAAAAATTTCACAGTAAAATTTTAATATAAAAATTTCACAGTAAAATTTTAATATAAAAATTTCACAGTAAAATTTTAATATAAAAATTTCACAGTAAAATTTTAATATAAAAATTTCACAGTAAAATTTTAATATAAAAATTTCACAGTAAAATTTTAATATAAACTACTTTTGCACTGGTAGTAAACTTATCTGTTTTTGGTGTGGGTGTATGTGTGTACTTGTGCGAGTGCCTATAATTGATAAAAATATCACTTACTCGTTTTCAGTTTCATTTGTCCATCGCCATAAACAGGTAAAGTTAAGACTTGACCGGAAGCAGTATAATGGCCCTTTACGCTACCGTCTACATGAAAAGTTACTGCTATTCTCTTTTTTTCAAGATCCCATCTGAAATGAGTAGAGTTATACATTCCATTAGTGTTATATTCTTTGTTTTTATTTCTATTCTGGAAAAAAGGTACATATTTATTATTTATTTATTCTTTCTTGCACACTACATAATACAAATGAACACAACAACACGGTTTATATTATATCTTCCATTCAACCGTTGGATGTATTCGATACAATTGCCTCTATTTAAACAACCATCGTCGATTATCCAAGGCCGGAGAGAAATTCTATAAGGATTTCACAGAATTAATGCAGAATTAATAACATAATTCTCATTTGTGTATAAGTATAAGTGTCATTTTAATGCCAAAGTAGGCAGCAAATCAAATAATGATGAATATATCATTGGAAATGACAGCAGTGGGGCAAAAATGACAATATGCAGTAGCTCATAGAATTTTGTTCAGCAAATAATTTTAAATTAATGAACAACTTTTTCAAAATTGGACAGAGAAGAAAGCAAGAATATTAAGAAAGTAAATGTAGGAAGTAAACAGACGTCTCCAAACGGCAGAGATGAAATTGATTTCTTTCGGACTTGAAAGAGAAAGCGAATATTTGGCGACTTCGATGTAGTGAATTTTTTTAGATATAAAAAGTAGTGAATAAAGTACATGTAATGTATTTACATTACATATATACATTAATATTACTATACTTTTTGTTTCGAGGAAGTATCAATACAAGAAACGGTGTGGTAACGACGTAAGAATATTGCCACTCCCCTTCTTCCCGTAGGTATCGAAAGAGGCGACTAAGGGAAGCAGCCGTTATCGTATTGTAATGGCAACCGATAGATGGCGGGATAACCATATCTAAAAATATCATACCGAAGATGGCCAGCAGCGTCTGAATATTTACAATACTAATAATATTAACTAAAAATCCCACGATAGCCGAGTGGTTGGGTGATCGGAATTCAAGTCAAGAGACCCGAGTTCAAACGCCAGGTGGCAGGATTTTTTCAAATCTTATGTAAGATTTATATAGTTGACTTGGACATAAAAGACGGCACCAGGCTCACCACCTGTCAGTTGTCCCAAAAAAGTTTTTCGGTGGAAGGTGGGTTAAATGACTTAATTGTCTAGACCTCGGTCTACCCCAGTATGGGGAATGGCGTGCAGATATTTGAAAAAAAAATACAATAATCGTACAGTCATACTCCTCGTGACATGTTTATTAATCGATATAATTACACATTATTATCATTATTAATAATCGAATTACATTATTAATCGATATAAGAATTCTCATTCTTATATCGATTTCATTTATTCGTTTATCTATAGTCATTTTTAATGCCAAAGTAGGCAGCAAATCAAATAATGATGAATATATCATTGGAAATGACAGCAGTGGGGCAAAAATGACAATATGCAGTAGCTCATAGAATTTTGTTCAGCAAATAATTTTAAATTAATGAACAACTTTTTCAAAATTGGACAGAGAAGAAAGCAAGAATATTAAGAAAGTAAATGTAGGAAGTAAACAGACGTCTCCAAACGGCAGAGATGAAATTGATTTCTTTCGGACTTGAAAGAGAAAGCGAATATTTGGCGACTTCGATGTAGTGAATTTTTTCAGATATAAAAAGTAGTGAATAAAGTCCATGTAATGTATTTACATTACATATATACATACATACATACATGTATCATAGAATATTAATATTACTATACTTTTTGTTTTGAGGAAGTATCAATACAAGAAACGGTGTGGTAACGACGTAAGAATATTGCCACTCTCCTTCTTCCCGTAGGTATCGAAAGAGGCGACTAAGGGAAGCAGCCGTTATCGTATTGTAATGGCAACCGATAGATGGCGGGATAACCATATCTAAAAATATCATACCGAAGATGGCCAGCAGCGTCTGAATATTTACAATACTAATAATATTAACTAAAAATCCCACGATAGCCGAGTGGTTGGGTGATCGGAATTCAAGTCAAGAGACCTGAGTTCGATCCCCAGTTGGTAGGCTCGTACCAATGGGTTTTTCAAAACTTATGTACGAATATCGTTGGCTTGGACATAAAGGCGGCGACGGGCTCACCACCTGTCACGTTGTCCCGAAAATATCTTCGGTGAAAGGTGGGTCGAAGGGACTTAATTGTCTAGACTCGACCTCTGTCTACCCCTGTCTTGGGAATTGCGTGAAGATATTTATTTATTTTTAAAAATCCCACGATAGCCGAGTGGTTGGGTGATCGGAATTCAAGTCAAGAGACCCGAGTTCAAACGCCAGGTGGCAGGAGTTTTTCAAATCTTATGTAAGATTTATAAAGTTGACTTGGACATAAAAGACGGCACCAGGCTTACCACCTGTCAGTTGTCCCAAAAAAGTTTTTCGGTGGAAGGTGGGTTAAATGACTTAATTGTCTAGACCTCGGTCTACCCCAGTATTGGGAATGGCGTGCAGATATTTGAAAAAAAAATACAATAATCGTACAGTCATACTCCTCGTGACATGTTTATTAATCGATATAATTACACATTATTATCATTATTAATAATCGAATTACATTATTAATCGATATAAGAATTCTCATTCTTATATCGATTTCATTTATTCGTTTATCTATAGTCATTTTTTAATCTACCACCGTTTCGTAATGAGGTTCCTCTAAAGGAAAAGAAACAGGCGAAAGAAACTCCGTAGGTATCCTCTTTTTTTGTAAATCATTTTTTTACAATATAATGTATTATAGAAATGTGATGTGATATTTTTCAGAAATATCTTGGTAGCGATCCCCTCATTCTCAGGGGTTACTGTAATTAATATATTCATTTATATTATAATAGTTTGTTATAAAGTTTTCTTTAATAAATTTATTAAACCTGTTAATAGGCAGGCTTTGTACATTTACCGGGAGAAGCGTATACACCGCCCTATGAACGAGTTACTTACTCTATAGAGTCTAGTAGCCGGTGTTAGAAGCTTGTGTATGTTCCTAGTATTTACATTATGCCCATCAGAAGTCTTGCTAAAAGTATTAATTTTTTATGCACTCACATTAAATTTTAATATATGATGAGAGGCCAGTGTTAAAATATTTATTTCTTTAAATTTCTCTCTCAGAGATGCTCTGGAATTTAGACAATATATTGCTCGTATTTCTCTTTTGTAAAACAATTACTGCTTCTATGTCAGCTGAATAACCCCATAGCAGAATACCATGTGAGATTATGCTATGGAAGTAACTATAATAAAAAAGTCTAGCCGTTTGTACATCAGTTAAGAACCTTATTTTTCTTACAGTATATGATCCACCACTCTTTGAATTCTATTACATAAATAAGATTTAATTAGGTAAAGAGCCGTATAGATACCGTAATGATGTAATTTCCTGATTAATGTTTCATGATGAACGTAAGTAAAAGCCTTAGAGAGATCACAATAGACACCCAAAGCATCCTGTGATCTCTCCCAAGACTCACATATATGCTTAATTAGCTCAACACCAGCATCAGTTGTTGAGCACCTCTTGTACCAGAACCAAACTGATTGTGGTGTAATAGTTTGTTTAAATTAAAATATCTTAACAGTTGAGTAAGAATAAATTTTTCAAAAAGTTTACTGATCTGGGGTCCGAAATACTACCAGATTTAAATAATGATATTACTTGTATTTACGCGAATATTACACATTTTAAATAAAACGATTTTCGGATTTTATCACGTTTTTAATTTGTAAACTAATTAAAAAGGCGATAAAGTCCGAAAATTGTTTTATTAAAAATTTTATTTTATTGATCATGCTATTACTTAATTTTGCTTCATGAGATCAGGAAATACACCATACTCTACACAACTATTGTAGTGTAGAGTCTGGTGAATTTCCTGATCTGTAAGGAGTATTAAATATTATACTATCCAGACAGTATAATATTATACTGTCTGGTAAGGAGTATTAAAAACAAAACAAGGCATCCTCAAGCGAAGTTTTGAGGCGAAACACGTGTCGCGTTTTCGGTGGTGGTGTGTGTTACCTGGTTTGAGTGTAGTGGTGGTGGTGCATACAGTGGAGTTGGTGCACACGTCTGTGGAATTGGTGCACGCATCTGTGGGAGGGAGGGTGGTGCTCTTCTTCTTCTTCTTCTCTTCGGACCAGGTAGCATATACCTTTTTATATTTTCATGCGGAGGGTTGCGAAGTAATTTTTTAAATAACAACTTTACAATGAATTTCCGCAAAGTAACGCCTGAGTCAATTAACTATTTTATTGGAGGCATTTTATTACTTAAGTGTAATGACTTGGCCGCAAAGCAAACATTTTTGAATTATTTTTAAAATAATCCTTAAAAATCTCGCAATAATTGTATGACCTTTCACTGTAAAGTTCATACAATCTTCGCCTACTTCGATGAATTCCTACTGTTGTCCAATTATTAGAAAGAACCATGAATGCTCTCTTGTCAGGCGCGAGAACCCCACGGAACGATCTCGGCGGGAAATTGAACAAATTTACAGTCTCCATTCAAAGACTCGTATTTGCGCCACTTACCCAATTCAGCTGCCTCCGATGCCACCCTTATCGAAGTACCCTTAATGTGAAAAGTAATGTATCGACGCAAGTAGGTAATTTATCCTTCACAAGAGCTTTGCCCCTCTCCCGTTAGACTAATGTCGGCCGTGGTCTAATGCCGTCCTCCCTAAATATTCCACATGGCTCTAAAACCGAGGTAATATTTATATTTATGGACAAGAGCCTTTCGATGATTTGATTTAACGAGCCGTGACGAGACAGTCTGCCGGCACTTTCCGGCCCAACTTATCGACGCCGCTGTCATAAGGACACCGATGTGGTTGACAAATCGATGCACCCAATCGGATTCCTACAGCTTGCGTAAACTTTCGCTATCCAGTAAGCGGGCGGGGTGTCTGTCACAATGAAAATTATTCATTAAGCATTTCTGCATATTCTAAATCAACAGAATATTCCTCCGTTTTTGTGAGTTAAGCTCCAGTGAAATATTCTCGCCGGGACCGAAACGTATCCATGATTCCTCGCTTCGGTAGCAAAAGGTCAAGTCCAAATCGTTCTTAATTAATATCTTTCCATTAATAATAAAATTTAATATTGCCTCGTATAATATGTATACCTTGTCGGTCGCTAAATATAAATTATTAAAAACGAATCAATGCCATTGTTGGTGAAAAGAAACCAGTACAATATATGCTTTCTCCCATGTCTCGCTTATGCAAAGCACGGCCCGCTGCATGCAAAAATAAATAAAACCTTATAGTTTTCCAACGCAATGTTGAGCGAAGCATGCTACACATAAAACTACGTGACAGGTGAGCGTGAGCGACTCTAAAAATGAGGAAAAAGAAAATAATAATCAATGTTTTAACAAAAAAATTAAAAACTCGAATGAAATTGCACTGATCATATTATGAGAGCGAACAGGGGAAAATGGGACATTTCTGTAACGCAGTCTTTTTATGCACGAAGTTAATCAATAGTAGTATAAAGAAATATTTTAATAGTAACGACGTTAATACACAATAGCCATATTAACCGTACGCATAACGCTTGCTAGACGGCATTAATTCGGAACATCGAAGGAAGGGCGGATTTATTATGACGACTACAGTGCTAATGCGCATTGTCAGGTGATAGATACTTTCTATATCTACTCGTACTTGCCGATTTCTACTGCCAAATGGTAGTTGTTTATTCCGGGTTGTAAGATATAGAGAGCCAGCAAAATAACTGACACTAATAACTGACAGCTGTGAAGCCGTCCAACGCTTTGTGACAATGCTTCCTTTTTTATCTACGATTAAAGTTCTTTCTGACTTGGACACTCGGCAGTGAGTTAAAGTGGTATCTTACTCCACGATGGATGATTAGTAAATATATAGTACTATTATATCAATAAAGTAAAAAAAAATGTTTCATCAATAAAGAAGAAACTTGAGTTGGTTAGTTTGATTACTTTTAAAAAATAATCAGTACCCACATGAAGTTCAACTTTGGAACAAAATGTTATGTAGATATTTGGTACAGAGCTCCCAAAGGCTATTTTATTAATAGGCATACATAGAAATAAAGTATACAGTTAGATTAACACTTACTTTACATCGTCAACAATAGAGTTCTTCAATCCTTTCAAACTACCATCCTTTAAATTAAATTTAAGACCAGCTAAATCAAAATTTATTTCATCCAGTATCATAACGTCTGATACTTCAACACCCAAGTCGGGCATTCCCGCCATAAAAACAGGCACCATCTTTCGAAAGGCTGGTATCATACATGATGAGTCTTCAAGACTACATTTTTGTACTGGTAAAACTGAAAAGGCAAAGTTGAAATTAAAATTGCTAATATTGAACATGTGTTTTTAATAAACATGCCGAAACGCTATCGAAAAATTAAGAATACATTCGTGTAAAATAAAAAAGTCACGATAGCCGAATCGGAATTTGAGTCAAGAGACCCTAGTTCGATCACCAAGGCTCGTACCAATGGATTTTTTTCAAAACTTATGTTCGATTTATATCGTTGGCGTGGACATAAAGAAGGTAGGTCGAAAGGACTTAATTGTCTAAATCTATGTTTACCCCTGTATTTGAAATGGCGTGAAGAAGTATACATTCATTTATACATTTTTAATTACCTAAAACATGAACGTTTGAACGTGAATACAACTAAATTTATTATCAAAACTCTAAATAAACTCAGTAAAACAGTAATCTATAATTTTAAATAAAAAATTAATAGACAGTTTTTCTACACTATCCACAACGGAAAGTGACTAAGTATCAAAGCTTAAATTAACCATTTAAATCTATAATCAAAATTTAAGCAGCCTTAAACTTATTTTCATAATAAATAAATAATATTTTCATAATAAATAAATAAATAAATAAATAATAAAGGGCTTTTTCTTGAAGGTCCCTAAGTCGTATCAATCCGGAAAAACCGCTGACGGCAGCACATTCCATAAAGTGCAAGTGAGTGGACGAAAATTCCGCGAAAAACGCTCTGTGGTGGAATGTCAAGCATCAAGATGGTGTTGATGGAATTTTTGACTATGCCGTAAGGTACGATGGTGAAATTCAGCGGCTGGGATTAATCCGAACAATTCCTCGGAGCACTCCCCTTAGTAAATCTTGTAAAAAATGCAAAGAGATGCAACGTTTCTTCGCAATGCCAGGGGATTTAGCCTATCAGATAGAACATGGTCGTCGACGATTCGAGCCGCTCTTCGCTGGATACGGTCAAACGGAAGGAGCTGACACTGGGGTGCCCCCACTCAGATATATTAACAGTACTCCATGTGCGGCCGAACCTGCGCCTCATAAAGTTGCAATCGATGGGCCAGCATGAAGTACTGTCGTGCTCTACTGTGCACGCCAAGCTTCTCAGAGGCCAATTTGGCCTTCCGTTCCATGTGACCGCGAAACTGAACGTTGCTCGATATGTTGACGCCAAGGATTCCGATGCTGGCTGAGGCAACTAGGGGAGTGCTCTCAAAACGAGGGGATGTGACGAATGGTTTCTTTTTAGTGGTATACGTACAAACTTGTGTCTTTTTAGGGTTAAACTAGACTAAATTTAGTCGGCCCCAGTCCGAGATTTTGACTAACAAAGTCTTGAATTCAGACACAAGTTTGTTCCGGTACTCATCGACGTGTTCCCGAGAAATATTGGCAAGGCCGGTAAATAGGGCATCACCAATGCTGCCGTCTGCATAGCAATTAATGCTGCTATATAATTTGTAACAAATCATAGATATGCAGAAGAAACAGGGTTGACAATAGCAACAGCCTTGTGGGACACCAGCGTTCACAGACTTGGAGTCCGAGCATGCACCGTCAACTACGACCTTGGTGCTCGGGTCTGTGAGAAAACCAGTGACCCAATTACAAAATTTCTCGGGAAGCCCATATGATAGAAGCTTCGAGAGAAGCGCTTTGTGCCACACCCGATCAAAGGCTTTTGCTATGTCCAAACTAACGGCCAAGGCCTCCCTCTTGCTCTCTACTGCTTCCACCCATCCATGAGTGAGGTACACAAGAAGATCACCTGCTGAGCGACCCCGACGGAAGCCATAGTGGCGGTCACTAATCAACTGGTGCTCGTCTAAGTACCTCAAGAGCTGACAGTTTGTAATGGATTCCGTTATTTTGGAGAACAAGGAGGTGATGGCGATCGGTCTGTAGTTGCCCGGATCTGAGCGGTCGCCTTTCTTAGGGATCGGGTGCACCAAAGCTGTCTTCCATGTCATCGGGACGACGCCTTGAGAGTAGGAGTACCGAAAAAGACGCGTTAGAACCGGTGCCAACTCTGGACCACACATTCTCAGCACAATAGGGGGGATACCATCGGGCCCACTTGACTTCTGGATGTCTAGGGAAAGGAGTGCTTTGCGCACTGAGCTCTAAAAACCGGATGTCCAGCATAGAGCACTCACTGCACGGGATGGTCGGCGGTGAGTTCTCCCTATCATCGAGAGTCGAGTCGGACGGAAAATCAGAACCAAGAAAATATGCTTTTTCTTTTGCGTCATAAGCCTTCGAGTTGTTCTCCCTGTGCAGAGATGGTAGTGATGGCTGACTGAAATTTCCTTGGACAGCCTTGGCCTTGGAAAGGAGACGAACCAGTTTCTCGCCAATTCTGCCAATGTGCTCGGACTTTGCCGCCGCAATTACTCTTTTGATGGACCTGGCGGCAGAGTTATACTTCTTCTTAAAAACGCTAGTATTTGAATCCCAATGCATTCACTCAGGCCCGGTAGTACTGCTGCTTTTGACGGGATGCCATTCTGCAGGCGCTACCAAACCCAGGCTTAGATCTACCACCGATGGGCACCACAGAGGTAGGAACGAAAAGTTCCATTCCTTGAAGCACCACATCAGCGACGGAATCTGCAACCGCGTCGGGACTATCCAGCGAGAAGCAAACCTGCCCCCATAGGAAGGATGTAAAGAAAGATCGCATCCCTTCCCAATCTACCGGACCTAAAGTGCCAAACACGGCGGTGGCCTGCATATCGCGACCGCAATAGGCACATGATAGGCACTTTACTTCGAATCAGGCAGAGGTCCGATGAACCCAAAAGGGTATCAACGGAGACCACATAGCCGTCCGGATGAGAGGTCAGCAGAAGACCAGAAAGGAAGGTGTATGATCTTCGACATCCGGAATTATTCATTTAAATTCGACATCCCATAAACACGATTTTTGGTAGATTTTAATGTGTAGCCTTATGTACGTTAGTCTCAACCGCTTTCAATTGCTGTTATAAATATCCCCTAAGGAAGGATTTTTAAAAATTACAGGGGGTGAATAAAGATAATAATAAGATGCACGAAACTGCTTCTTTACAAATAAATGTATCCGACTATAAATGAATACATGATCGACTCTTAAAAAAAGTTTTCCCCCACAGAATTAATTTGTGGTTAAAATTTATGGATCAAAATATAAATTGTAAAAATTTTATTTTAACAGTGGTAGAGCCACGCATCAACTTTTGTTGTTGCATGAATGGGCTGACTCGACCCGGGAAGTACCACGACCTCACAGAATACCGGCGTGAAGTAGAAGTCTAACAAACTTCTGCGTTTCGTCTGGTGAGTGCAGGTAACCGGTGGCCCACACAACCCCCTCCCCCAATTCTGGAGGGGCACTCTAAGGGAGGCAACGCATCTCCTATGCCTCTGGTATTGCGGGTGTTCATTGGCGGCGGTAATCACTTACCATCACCTGCTCGTTTGCCTCCCTTTTCTATAAAAAAAATGCTCCCAAATAGTTCGTTAATATACCAAGGAAAAAATGAAATCATTATTTATTAACAATATTATTGAAACGCTATCTATCTATTGACGCCAAGCGACGTTTGGTTATCCAGGTACTAAATATTCAAATGAATAATTTGTATACATAAAAGGTAGTCCAGAAAACTATCAAAGTATAAATAATACTATTTGCTCACTAACCCACTGAACTGGCGATCCCAAGTAATAGTAATTTGAACACAAAAACAATCTTCCACATTTTAGTATGTTATTCTCAGTAAATATCTTAAAGATATCTTCGAACTGTTAAAAATTTATCGTGCAGATCATTTTATACCAACTGAAAAGTAAAAACTTCATTAATTATTATGAATTAATTATTATGAACAACGTACAATATAAAATCACAAATAACTTAAGAGTTAATAAACTCAGGTGTTAGCGGAAATTCATTAATATAAATATGTTATTAAACAGTTACTGGAATTTTTAAATTGTTAGGCCCAGAACACCACCATTCCCCCACCGAGATCCGCTAGAATTTCCCAGTTAAAAAGCGTTCCTCACACAAATGTTTGCCCCTAGAGGGATTCGCACCCGCAACCCTTAGCTTCAAATGTCCCTACCACAAACTGAAAAGGTTCCCTGAACTTTCGATTATTGCTTCTGACCATTTAGAGTACCAAAGTACTTACCCATTATTTTGAAACTCTTAATGGTATTAGAGCAACCTCCGTAGCTAAATTAAAATACTACGATCCAAATCAACTGGTTCGGCACGGTTTAGGTATAAAAATAAAAACTTACACATCATGCATCTCTAAATGCTGGGAAAGTCAGAGGTATGGACAATTTAGTTCTTTCGACCTACATTTCACCGCAGCTTATTTGGAACAACGTAACAGGTGGTGGATTGTCGCGTTCTTTTTGTGTATGTCTACTGCAGAATATAAGCCTATCCCATAAGGAAGGATTTTCCATAACCGCAAGAGGATCGGCGACCGCAGCTCCAGACACTCTAGCACCTTGCATCTGTTGGATTTTGGTCTCGTATTTTTCCAGATAGTTATCTCGCTATTTGTCGGTTTAATAGAACAAAAAAAAATTTATTCAGCACATGCAGGTCATTTAGCATATCATATAGCTTACTGAATTTTTAAGGTTTTTCCCATAGTTGCCTCTAACGACAACCACGAGAAAAAAAGCCGTTATATTCTGATGCCGTAACCACACCGCAATCCTTAGATTTAAGACAGTAACACTATATCAACTTGCCCATCTGGTCGTGTTTATTAATTTCACAAATGTGGCGTAGACAAAATTGCACCTCTGCTTATTCATTTACATATACACATGATTGGCTCGTTTAAAGCAATGAGAAAGTTTAAAGCAATGAAAAAGATGTTAAGTTTATTAAAATAGAAGAATGGAAGAGATATGTAATACATATTTTAACACTGTTTTCTATACTGAATATTTCTAATTCGAGGAGAAAATAAATCTTCTTGGTGCAGATATTATCGCCATGTACTTCGCAATTGACAAAGTGAATTAAAAATAGGCAATGGTTACAACTAAAAAAAAACTAAGTAATGCGTAAGTAACGCAACTTCGTGCGTAACAAAAACATTAGGCATTTGCGTAGACATATATCATTTTAATAATATCATCTAAACATAACATCACAAAATGAGAAAATCCTTTTAAATTTTTATGCTTTGTATACAAATATACGTAAAATATGAAACCGTATTATGTCTCTCAATAACTACTCTTGAATTCACGTACATTGATTGACCAATAGGTACTCCGTCCCTTTAGTCAATATTTACGCAATTTATGCATAATATACAAACTGTATTTTAAGACCAAATAATATTTACAAATGGCATGTAAAGTTTTTGTTGCAGTCAAAATTGTTTTGTTACATTCAATGTACGCATAATTATGTGTTCACGTTACCATGGCAAATTAATAATTTTTTCACCGAGGCGGGATTATTATTGACTCTAATATTATATTTTAATAATAATTTTTCCTCAACCTTTTTTTCCTCAACCACAGGTACGTGTTTATACGTGTATGTATAAGCCAATACATTAATTATAATACTGTGTGGTTACGACGCAAGAATGATTAACCCCTTTTCACCATCCACCATCATGATCATTCTGAATGAACTAATGAACCAGTAATATTTGGTTATTTTTCATCATCGTGTCATCTATAATCTAAGCAACACGCTACATTTGTACTCGGGGAAATATATTTATATCTATACTTTTCTTTATTTGCATGTGCAAAGAAGCAACTTTTTTACATACAACGTAATATGTTAGTACCGAATAAAAACATTAACGAGGAATTTTTAGAAATTTCCACGACATTCATTACTTTGTGAATAATAGCGGCTGCTCTTGCTGTTTGCTGTTGCATTTTTTATAGAAAAAGGAGGCAAACGAGCAGGTGGCTCACGTGATGGTAAGTGATTACCGCCACCCATGAACACCCGCAATTCCTGAGGCATAGCAGGTGCGTTGCCGGCCTTTGAGAAAGGTCCAGGCTCTTTTTTTTAAGGTCCGGAAAAACCGCTGACGGCAGCAAGTGCAAGTGCGTGGCAGAAAATTCCACGAAAACGCATGTTGGTGGAATGCCAAGCATCTAGATGGTGTTGATGATAGTTTTTGACTATGTACGGCATAGTCAAAAATTTCAATGTAAAATGGTGAAATTTAGCGGCTGGGATTAATCCGAACAATTCCTCGGAGCACACCCCGAAGTACATCTTGTAAAAATGCAAAGACATGCAACATCTCTTCGCAAATTCAGGGGATCTAGCCGATCAGATAGAACATGGTCAGATGGAAGGAGCAATAGGCCAGCTTGACAGCAGTTGAACCGCGGCCTTGGCTGAAGTACCAGTGCTTCTGATTTTCGTGTTATGAGCAAGGAAACGTAAGACCCATACACACACCTTTTTCACCCTCCTTTAGGTGACTAGAAGTTGAGTCGGAGAAGGGTCATTGCCTTTGTCAGCTGACTAATATGATTAATAGGGTTGACACCAACGAGTTTAATGTAAATTCTTGAAGTCCTCATATCTCCCACGGAAATCAAGCTACGAGACTCTTATTATTTTTTAGGGTATATGATATTAAATAAATTAAATAAATAAATAGAAAGGTAATTCCAAAGGACTACATTGTCCAGACCTCTGGCTATCCCAGTATTGGAAAATTTGTGAAGATATTTACTAATTGTTTTATATGCAAGACTTGTTCAGTTAACCAACAATCGATCAACGAAGAGTCTAAGCCGCGAGTGCTTAAAGCTACGTTTGTACATCATGTACTTTGAAATGTAAAGTTAAAATTTGGAATAAATGAAGCATTTCAAAGTCAAATTCAATAGTATTCCGAATTGCAAATGTTATTTTGAAGATATTATTAATTGTGATACGGGAAAGAATAAATCGCGTAGTTTTGATTATCGACTGATCCGGAAGTGGCTAAGGAGTTTGTCAAGTTGCTTAGTGAAATTCCTATCAAGACAACATTGTCGCTGAATTTTTCTTCTGCTGTTGCCGAAACACTTCTAAAGGAAAATGTAAATATGTTCTAAAGAAAAATGTTTTGTACCAAAACATTTAAGTGTAAAACTACAGATTCTAGAAAAATTGTAAAAATGTTCAAAACTATTGAATTTAAGAAAACGGCAAATTTGTGGGGGTGTTTCCGTTGAAGTGATAGTTTTAATAATATATTTACTTACGCCACATTTGGCCATTATTTACAACAGTAGTGTAAAATCTTGTGTATTTCCTAATCTTATAAAACATTGTGTGACCCTATTTTTTGATAGTATGACCCTAGCAATTTTAGACTTATTTCTATACTAGCAACACTCCGTAAAATTTTCGAATTTTTATTCAAATATTAAAACATCACGACATTATACACTACGACATAAAACATTAAAACAAAAAAGTTACGGTAGCAGAGTGGTTAGGTGGTCGGAACTTCGAGTCAAGATACCCGAGTTCGATCCCCAGGTGGCAGGCTCGTACCAATGGGTTTTTCAAAAACTCATGTACGAATTATATCGTTGGCTTGGACATAAAGACGACGACGGGCTCACCACCTGTCACGTTGTCCCGAAAATATCTTCCGTTGTAGGTGGGACGAAGGAACTAAGTTGTCTAGACTAGACCTCTGTCTACCCCTGTATTGGGAATTGCGTGAAGATAATTATTTATATTTATTAACATATTTATTTTTTTATTTATTTTTATAAAACATTTCATTGTAAATAAATTTTTGCACCAGAATAAATTTGGTATTACAGGGGGTCGCTCTTCAACCCATGCTGGTATTGAGCTGATTAAGCAAATATTGAAGCTTGGGAGGGTTTACAGGATGCTCTACAGCACTATGGCATTAGAAGTACCGCGCTGAACCTTATTAATTCTTATCTATCTAATAGAATTCAAAAAGTTGTAATCTATGGTACAAGTTTTGCTGGGTCGACGATATGAGTGGGTGTTGTACTGGGACAAGAATCGGATTCTTGGCCCATTTCTTTTTCTTATCTATATTCAATGATTTACCCTACTTTATAGGGAATAAACATGATATAGTATTGTTTGCCGATGATACTTCTATAACTTCTTAAATTTATTTTAATTAAATCAAACGACATTTTATAACATTTGACGAGGTGAATAATGCTGTGTCTGATATAGTTCATTTTTTTAATACGAATAATTTGCTTTTAAATGACAAATTAAAATTATGTAATTTATAAAATTTTCAACACCCAATGTTAAACACCTTGGTGGCACCAATTTACTTGTAAATGGGAGAGAGTTATACCATGTGGATACAACTATTTTTCTTGGAACAACTCTTGATGCGAAGCTCCAATGGGTACCCATGCATCTAAACCTGCAAACAGACTTAGCTTTGCAGCATATGCAGTAAACAAAATAAGATGCCTTACTGATGTAAACACAGCTAGAATTGTTTATTTTAGTTATTTATATAGCATAATGTCATATAGTATTTTGCTATGGGGATACGCAGCTGATGTGAAGGCGATATTTATTTTGCAACAGAGAGCCGTAAGATCTATTTACAATTTAAATTAAATAACGTCTCTTAGAGAAAAAATCCTCTCTAGCCTATCAATTTATATAAATCAAAACGTATTGTATGTACATAAAAACGTAACAACTTTAAAAAGAATACTGATATACACAATGTTAATACAATGAACAAACCCAAGCTTGTATCGTCAGTTACTAGACTCCATAGAGTGAGTAACGCAATCAAGGGGTGGCGCTGTACGCTTCTACAACCAAATCCCGTTAAAAATGCAAGGTTTGTCTATTAACAGGTCCTAAATATTTATTAAAAATATAAATGCATATGTTAATAATACTCCCATGCTATTTCTAAGTAAATTAGTGATAAACTTTGTACTTCTTTTATTTAAAAAAAAAGCTAAAAAAGAGGATACCTACGGACTTTCTTTCGCCTGTTTCTTCTCTGTTACAGGAACCCCACTACGAAACGGTAGTAGATTAAAAAAATACGATCGATAGATATAATGTATGTTACTTACATCGATAATGATAAATGATAATAAAAGTTTTAAAGAAAAGAAGAATTAAAAAATATTTTAGAAAAAAATTAAATAAATAGAATTCTAAAAAAAAATTAAAATTGCTGGGGAAATTTAAAAAATTATTTAAAGAGTCTTCAAAAGCACAGGATACACATTGACAACGGCAAAACTATCTTGAAAAGTATATGGCCAGCATCTGCCTCTATTGCGGGTACCTAGTAATGCGACCGTAAATCCGTTTGCCAAGCTTGGCGATTACGGCATATCGTCCTTAGCGGAGAGGCTTGCGTCCTGTTGAAGTTCAGTAGGCTTTACAAGTTGGTACAAGTTGGTTTTACAAGCCTTTAAGTAGATAAGTAATAAGTAGGTATATCTAAATGTGAAAACCTAAATTGTTGTTCTAACAAGCGACTCTTCCATAATACATTATATAACAGTTCTCAAGAAAAGTATAAGTGAATACTGAAAAAAATTACGTTACGGTCAAAACAAATTTTTAAATAAAATCCCATACTACTGCTGTATTCTCCGTTCGTAGCAAAAGCTATTATATATCATGTGGCTATTACTGTCCAGTTTAAAACAAGTTATAAACTTTATTCCGCAGAAATTTTCACTTTAATACTCGGTATGTTTATTTCTTTGTTGGTTCTACCGCGCAGTTTCAACGTGACTTGACTTTATAACGACCCACTCCACATACAAAGGCAAGTCTTTATTATTTTCATTATACCTTTGCAAATGTTCCGGAATAAGCAAGACACGCAAGGTTATTTATTGTAGGTGTTAAGTAGGTATGAAGTAAATTATAATTAAAGCGCAATTTAAAGCACTACAAAAACTTTAAGAATTAATTAACACGATATCCTTGATGATCCAAGTTTATTTTTTTTTCATTTATTTAAAATACAAGAAAAATATATTATCTACGTGAATTTTTTTCCTAGTATGTACAATGATTGTATTATTGAGTCCTTTCAACCACCTTTCACCGAAACCTATTTCTGACATCATGGCAGGTGTCCAAGCTAATATGTATGAAATTATACCTAATATAATTTCATACATACATATTTTGGTAGATAAATATTCATATACATATAAACATACATGACTTGACTTCAAATGTTCTTCAACTTTCATATACGGTGATAAAAATAAAACTTTATCCTCCTGAACATTACAAGAAACATATATTAAAAATTTGATCAAAATCGGTCAAGTGTACAATGTTACATTCTTAATTAACATAATATAATCTGATTGCTACTAAATGTATTAAATAAATACATTAACTATTAAAGGTGAGTACCACATGCAATATACCGGAAACCTTATAAGATTTATAAATAAAACATATGTTATCAATTGTCTTATCACTAATCGTTAAAGGTAGATGCTAAGACTCATTATCAAAGGAAGTTAATATAATATTTAATTAACATACTTCGCAATATTAATGCAAATTCACACGAACAATCATTTCTTGATTGTATCATTAATAATTTTACAAAATATATTTGTCATAAAGTATAGTTTATGTATAACATAGTTTTTATATAATATACCAAATCACTTTCATAAAAATGTTATATGGAAAGATAACAGTAAGGTTATAAGTTAAGTTAAGGTCTACATAGAAAATTTAAATTTCTCTTCAAGCAGTTGGACCTATTCTTTCCAATCTTGGCATAATCTGAATTTCATTTGACTTTCGATTTGTGACTTCCATCGCATCTCGTTTCTATGCTAATTGTAGCAAATGGCTCCAACTCACAAAAATGAATTATTTAAACTTTCTAAACGGGGGCTTATTTTGATCTGCAAACATGTTAATGGTAATAATATAGTAGAAGTCGTAGGAGATTGGAAGGTATTAGTAATAATTGTAAGCATTTAAAAACTTACATACATAACAGTACGCTGCAGAAAATTGGCTTCTCTTTGCCGTAATCGCCACGCATACCATGCGGATTGGCGATCGCATCATCAGACACCTTGCACCTGTTTGCTAATGGTATTTGATGAGTTTATATACAGCACTAATTGACCATAAAGGAGAGTAGCCAATGATATGCCATTGGAAAAGGGTCTATGGTAATTGTAAAATTGGGGAAAATTAGGATCTATGGTACGACGAGATGTATTGTTAAAGTGTCGATACCACAGATATCAGCCTGAAGCCAGGGCCCGCCATTGATGATTCTCAGGGGCTGAGCTGTTACTGTGATGATAACGTGGATATCTTGGCGGACAATTATCTCTTGCCGGAAGGCCCAACTGAACAATTAGTAGATACAAAAACTTGTCTATCAAGTAGAGGGATTATCGCTGCCTATCGTTAGGTCAGCGTAAAGGCGGTTATTATAAACGACTTATTTGAAAATTTTGTCTATTTAATCCTCGCCCACCAATTGTCCCTGGAGAGGCGAAGCACAATACAGTGCATTATATACAAACGACCACCTCCTGATGGTCGTCCTATCTTGTCCTAACCACTAGAGAATTGCACTAGAGGGTTGCACTAGAGAAATTAAAAGCAGCGCAAAATGTCGCTCGACCGTCAAAGAGTGAGTAGTCTTCATTTTGCACATAGCAGCTAAGAAAAATAAATAAAATAAATATCTTTACGCTATTCCCAATACAGGGGTAGACAGATGTCTAGAGAATTAGGTCCTTTCGACCCACCTTTCACCGAAGACATTATTTGGGACAAAAAAAGATTATCTGATTATTTATTATTTGTCTACTTCATTCTAAGTTACGGTTGCAACCTATATAACACTGCAATAAGCTTTACTCGGACTTCAACTTAGTCAACAACAAAGTATATAGTTACGTTGTCGTCTCTTTGGGCTAAGATAAAAGTCTGACTCTGTATCGTTCAAACTGGAAGCCAAATCTCCTGTGCTAAAATCATTATTATTACTGTGCTCGTAAGTAAGGTTACACAATTGGGCAAGAAGTTGTTTGTAACCCAGACTAGTCCTTACCAGACAAGCAATCTACCTTTTGTTGTCTACGAAATATAATTGATCAAAAACAATAAAATCGAACTTTTTCTGAACATCAATAAAATTAGTGTAGTCGGAATATACGAGTATAAGACACAACGCTTTATTTCTCTTCAATGAATGACAGCTTCTTTTGCTCGAAGTGCATTCAGCATCTTACAATGATCTAGTAGACTTTGTATGGGCGAATTTTGTACCAACAAATCATTCCAAGAGCTTGGCTTTCACCGCATGTCGACAAGGCCACGAGAATACTTTCGCTCACATTCCTCACCTGCGCTTGCTTTCTCCTTTCCCTCTTCTTCCTGGTTAGACACGCCGGCAAACAGACGCGTCTGAGGTAAACTTTCGCAAACAACCACCTGGAGACCATGAGAATTAGGAAGACATGTGCTTGCTGCAGAACCAGCCCATCCAACACCGCGCGACGGTTCTGAACTATAGCTCCGTCGTGGAAGGTTTCTAACCAAAATCAAATAACTGGACGTTCATCATTTTGAACGCTGCCGTCCACTTCACACACAAAGGTCGTCTATTTTTTGGTATGGTAGTTTCGTAATGGTTACCGCCATCTACCAGAAACTACTTTTTCCTAGTTTTAAAACACCCGCAAGGCAGATTTTATATATTTATTTTAATCTTTGATTATAATTATATCAATTGGCTATACATTACTTTAATCTTTGCACAATCAATCACAGACTAATTACTTACTAAACAGCCTTTAAAAGTCCATTGCAAACCCCTCTCTTAATAAAGATTTCAATCACCACGCTTGGCAAGTGGGTTGGCGATGCCAGTACCAGACACTCAATACCGAAGGCGCTGCTGCCCGTCACTGGTCTGGTTATTTTGGTCCATTATTTTTCGACATAGTTATTGCGCCATCTGTCGGTAGCCATGCGGTATTTGATGTTTTTACCTTAGTCGCCTCTTACGACATCCACAGGAAAAAGCGGGTCATATTATTTTTGTATTGATACCATAGTCTTATCAGAAAATATAATCTAACTGTGCTGAATCCAAAGCATACTTAAGAAACAGATATGTCGATTCATCTGTATATGAATATATGTATATTTAATTTAGCACAGCTAGTCATTTTAATGATTGCGCTCACTAAGAAAGTAAGCTAGTCTATATACGTACATAAGTGAAATGTTTATAGTTAGTATACACCCGATTAACTTGAAATTTAGCTTAGTTACTCATTTCGAGATGTAGACAAATAATAAATAAATACAATACAGGGGTAGACAGAGATCTAGTCTAGACAATTAAGTCCCTTTGGCCCACCTTCCACCGAAGATATTTTCGGGACAACGTGACAGGTGGTGAGCCCGTCGCTGTCTCAATGTCCAACCCAACGATAAATTCGTACATAAGTTTTTGAAAATACCCATTGGTACGAGCCTGCCATCTGGTGATCGAACTCGGGTCTTTTGACTTGAAATACCGACCACCCAACCATTCGGCTATCGTGACTATGATGTAGACGCTCACTTAAAACGGACTTTACATAAAATCCGTTTATATACAAAATTGAGAGGCCCCCATTTCTTAAAATTCTATTAATCTAAATCGGTTTTAATTCGTACATCTTTATTCGAAATTATGTGAATTCTGAAGGGTACTCCAAACTTATAAAAAATAAACAATTTAAAAAAACACCGGTTTAAAAATACAAAAAAAATACCTGTTATGTATTATAGTGTAATTTTGTGAATTATTTCCATCATGTAAGGAATGCTGTGCTTTTTGTTGTGAAATAAATAGAACTTATATATTATATAAACCAGCTACTATTTCACTTATACCAACTATTTCACTTATATATTATATAAACCAGCTGACCCTCGCAACTAAGTACCTTTTAAATTACATTAATTTTTTTTTTGATATTTATTTACATTGTTATTTCTTTGGTGTGTAATGAGGTATATTCTATTCCATTTTATATTAAAACAAAAGAGATTTGCTAAAGTAATGTTTTGCTTTTTGCGTACTTTTCGTAGTATATATTATTTTTATTTTATGAAAAATGTTTAGTGTAATTAATGTTTGTATGTAGTGAATACGACAGTAGATGAAGTCGGATAATAATGAATGAGTACAAATAAATAAATAAATATCTTCACGCAATACCCAATACAGGGGTAGACAGAGATCTAGTCTAGGCAATTAAGTCCCTTTGACCCACCTTCCACCGAAGATATTTTCGGGACAACGTGACAGGTGGTGAGCCCGTCGCCGTCTTTATGAATGAGTACGATATGCGAAAACCTACTAACCAGTCGGTAAAACCCAATTTAGAAACCCTAATACGTTTGGAGTGGACAGTTACTGTCGACAAATGAAATTATTCCAGAAATTCCCGCCGATAAATTCCCTCCAAAGAGTTACTTTTTTAAGAAATCCCCGCTGTTAAAGTCTCGCTAAATGACAAATCTCATCATCAGATTACATATGGCAGAGTACGAACTTGCTGTCCTGCTTAGGCATTGCTGTCCAGAACGGGTTATTGATGATCGGGTTTTTTTAAGGTAGTTAACCCGCCACGTCGTTAGCCTTTGCTTTTTCAAGGCTCCTATCGTAATCGCCTTTTACGGTAACTATCCTCAAATATTATTTTAGAGAGATTAGAGCCTGTGAACGTTTGCCACTCTGTTCAAGTGCCGATTGACAGCCATCACATATTTTCAAAATAATAAGTTGCCAAGTATGGCGATTATTAGATATTCTCGTTACAAAAAGATCCTATGTCCAGCACTGGACAGATCCACGTTGAAGTTTTTTCTATTCAGTGCTTAAAACTCATGAATAATTTTTTTATGAAAAACATATTACTGACGCAATTACCTATTTATCCAATTAATCACAAAACGTGTGGTGTGTATTCGTAACCAGTGGGGATTCCTAGAATTATTCGTTATGTCGTAGTAGTTTTAAGATCTAACTCCTAATCGTTATGCATTGCAGTAAAATTTTTCATCATTCGTATAAATGTAATTCGTATAAATTACCTGTCATGATCAACTAGACTAATAACCGCCTGACCTAAGATGTTATATTACATATTTATATTTATTTTATATATTATTATTATAGTTATAATTGAAATCTGTTCTAAATCGAACAACTAAGAATTGAATCAAAGACCTCTCTAGTTTTAGAATAGAATAGAGAAAAGGTTTACTCAACACAAGGACTTAATAAAGCAATAAAAAAAAACCTTGGTAATTATGACTAAGGTTACTATTAGATACAGTTTAATTAATAACGATAAACACATACATGTATCAACCAGTTTTGTTAATTAATGTACTATACATTTTAATTGGAACTAAATATATCCTCTACATCTTATTTGAATTAATTAACCATGTGTGTTAATTAATGCAAATAAAATGTATAGGATATATTGGTAAACTTGTTAAGTTATAAGGACCCGAAGGAGCTTTCTTCGTGGTTAATACCCGGCTGTATTTGTGCAACAATAAGAAATTTTTTGAATTTGACTTTGAACATGTATGGATTTTTTAAGTTTCTGATAGTTTAAACAACTATAGACCCCTTTCGTTATGTACCTAGACTATTATTGACAAAGAACATAAAAAGCTGTTGCAGCCCGAAAATATAAAAAATATAAAATTAAGCGACCATTTCTCTATTTGGTTTTCGATTCAGTTTATCATTGTGTTCGACAATTTTATATCAAAATGCTGTTAACCACTATGAGAACAAGGAAAAGGATTCGCCTTGTTATGTCTAAACGAAGCATTTGATCTTGTCATTTAAAAATATTATGGACTAACGTATATAAATACATAAATAGAATATACGTCACCATAAGCTTGATGGATTTCTGGTACGAAAATCTAATCAATAACATAATTGTGTCACGGGTTATCTAGTGGTTACTAATAGACTAGAGTGTAGTGTAAGTCAAGGTGGCGGTTACTTTCAAGCATTTCAACCTCTACATCAATTACCTCTGCAATTATAAGATGCATTTATTTTATTTTGTGCTAGTCAGAATAGTCGAGTGGTTGGGTGATCGGAATTCGAGTCATGAGACCCGTGTTCGATCCCCAAAGCTCGTACGAATGGCTTTTTTCAAAACATTTTGTACGATTTATATCGTTAGCTTGTACATAAAGACGTCTTATTGTAAGAGCTCTGTCTACACCTGCATTGAGAATTTTAAAGTAACTTTCAAGGTTCGTCGGCATAACGGTTTTTGACTTATCCGTGAAAGAATTGCAGATATCTATATATTAAAACGCAGCTACTTTGAAATAAATTTAAATTAATTTCGTCTCATTTTTAAGGTGTCTGGTACTGAGATCACCAATACACTTGCCAAGCATGGCGATTGTGACAAATCTCCTTATGGCAGAGACTGTGTTCTGCAGTGAAATTTTACAGGCCAATGAGTAAATAAGAAATTATTATTATAGGTAAAGAAGTTTTACCAATAAGGTCTAATAAAATAAAATAAATCTTTTTTACGCAATTCTTATACTGGTGTGCAAAGAGGTCTAGACAATGAGGTCCTTTTCGGCCCACTTCTCACCGAAACCTATATGGAACAACGTGAAAGGTGGTGAGCCTAACTCCATCTTATTGTCCAAGCTAACGGTACAATATAATTACATACATATAAACAACAAAAAATGCCCTTTATCGGCAACACTACAAACATTTAACCAATTGTCAAGAGTGTAATGCTGATATATTTGCCGATAGCTACTTTATTTTTAAAAGGAAATTTATAATTATTATTAAATAAATAAAATAAAATAAATAACTTCACGCAATTCCCAATACAGGGGTAGACAGAGGTCTAGTCTAGATACTAAAGTCCGTTCGACCCACTTCCACCTAAGATTTTTACCACCCAACCACTCGGCTAACGTGACTTATAATTATTAATTAATGAATGCATTAATGTATGTAATAATAATTATAATTATTATTACAACAGGCAATAACATTTGTAAAATATTAAAGAGAAATTAATATTAAGTTTACTCTCTGTTATAAAAATCAATATTTTGTAAATTCTTGCTTTTCAATTATTGTTTGAAAATATTGTATACTTTTTTTATTGGAAAAGCCCACTTCGTTAAATACTGAAAAGGCATTTTTCTGTTTTTAATTTTTTTTGAGACTGTTAACCTAATTATATATATTTAACATTTATAAATATACCTAGTCAGGTCATAAATCCTGTCACATGTTTAACCTAAAATAATTAAAACAAGTTTATTCATTATGTAACTATTTATATACCAAAATGAACTTAACAAAACATAGATTCTTATGACACTAAAGTTTATTCAAAATGACCTCCGTGATATTGAATACATTCGTCTATCGCAGCACGAACGAGGTCCTTGTCAATATCGGCGGCTGCCTTAATCAAGGATGTCTTGAGTGACTCCAAATTGGGATGAGGCTTTGAGCACGCCTTTTCCTCCAAGTTTTGCCATATCTTGTAATCTGACGTATTCAAATCTGGACTGGAGGAGGGCCAGTCTTCGTGCCCGATGAAGTCGATTTCACGCGCCGCCAGCCAGTCTAGTGTGCTTTTCGCTCTCTGAGCTGGCGCCGAATCTTGTTGGAATACCCAGTGCCTGTTATTAAACAAGGTATGAGAAACAGGTTCCACAAGGTTCGTCAGGACTGTATTTTGATACACAACTGCATTCGTTTTTACATCTTTCTCGCAAAAATGTACCTCTATTAAGCCCCAATTAGAAACTCCCAACCATACCATGAGTGAGGATGGAAAATGACCTCGTTGGACACGCGGAATACGGTTGCTCGCTTCTTCACTACTGAGTGCGTACACCTTATCATTTTGTTTGTTGTAGCTCTCTTCTACGGTAAAAAATTTTTCATCCGAAAAAAGAATTTCTCGATATTTTTCCCGCGTACCGCTAAAACAAACCGCGGCATCTCTTCGGTCTCAGGACCATTAGACGAGCGTTCAAACAATGTCTTGTTTTTCTTCGATATGCCCGAAGCATTATGTCTTCTTTTAACACCCTTTTCACCGTGGTTCTGTTTAACCCCATCTGAAGGGCTAATAGTTTCTGCCTACGTTTGGGATTTCTTTGAATTCGAGCCTTCACAGCTTTTACCACAGCTGGAGTCCTAACAGACCGAGGGCAACCACTTCTTGACCTGTCATCTACACTAGAGTCTTCATTGTATCGTTTGATGGTACGATAAACGAATCTTTGGTTATATTCAAATTGTTCAGTATGTCAAAACTGGAATTGGCGCGTAACCGCAACGATGCAACGCAATAACTGCAACACGGTATTCTTTAAGCGTTCACTCCATATTTAAAAATGAGTAAAATTCTAAAAAGTATGTAGTTTTATTTTCATGAACAATTCGAAATTGAATTGCATAACCTTTTTGTGGCCAGCATTCTAAAGGAAAAGTTTGTACTTTGTGACAATACTTATGACCTGACTGTGTAATTCTGAGTTTACCTTTAATTTAAACACATATGTAAATTTATATACCAATTTGTAGCTTTTACATTAATTGGCAATGTTCTGTATGTGTTTAGTTGGGAAGCCAAATCAAATAAATAAATAAACATCCATGATTTGAGTACAAACATTCAAATTCTTTACACAAATATTTGCCCCTAGCATGATTCTAACCTGCAACCTTTAGCTTCGAATGCAGAGTCACTACCAACTCCGCTATCGGGGCGTCTAATAAATAAATCTTTTTATTATTATAATTTTATTACGTACTTATCTTTATAAGGAAGACGTATGATTAAGGAAATCAGGCCAAGTCGTTAAGGCAGAAGGAAATTGCAGTTCTAACGGATGTGAAATTAAATGTGGATAAATGTACATAAAGATAGAACATGACTAAATCAAATTTATATTTTATTTCCGTTCAATAATTAACTATCAAGTATTAAACAACATGTTCAAGTACTGAGTCACGATAGTCGAGTGGTTGGGTGATTGGAATTAATAGTATACAGACCCGAGCTCAATCCCAGGTGGCAGGCTCGTACCAATGGGTTTTTTTTTTTCAAAAACTAAATTATAATCTCACAAACAAAACTAAAAATCACTAAAATATCATCAAAACTTATCGTTGGCTTGGACATAAAGATGTCGACGGGCTCACCACCTCACGTTGTCCCAAAAATATCTACGGAGGAAAGTGGGTCGAAACGACTTAATTGTCTAGACCACTGTCTACCCCTGTATTGGGAATAGCCTGAAGATATTTATTTATTTTAATTAAGTATTAAACAATTTCAGGTAAAACTAATATTTTATTAGTTTTATTTAAATAAGGTGCAGGTTTTTCCAATTCCTTTCTAGGATAACCAGCGAGCCCATCAAAATTTAAAAATCATTCTATTTTTTTTATTTATAGTAAATAACAAAAATTTTGCAGCTTTTACTTTGTTTACAATAAAACCTAGAGCGCAAAGAGGTCGCTTTCTTACCTTAACGTTCCTAACATATTCACAATAGATATGTGATATAAGTCATGTATCAAGATATATAGTGAACAGGTTACCAACAGTCCCTAACAGTTTAATAACGGGTTTCATTATTTTGGTAAATACCCAGGGTGCAGTGCTGATTCCGAACGGGAGAACATTAAATTCGTTTACACAAAAAATCTTAATTTAACAGTGGTAGAGCCACGCATCAGCTTTTGTTGTTGCATGAATGGGCCGGCTCAACCGGGGCAGTACCACGACCTCACAGAATACGCGTGAAGTAGAAGTTTAACAAACTTCTGCGTTTCTGCGTCTGAAACGTAATGCAGGTAACGGGCCCCAAAAAGGGGGGTCACTCTAAGGCCGGAAATGCATCTGCTATGCCTCTGGTATTGCGGGTGTTCATGGGCGGCGGTAATCACTTACCATCACGTGAACCGCCTGCTCGTTTGCTGGCCTTTTCTATAAAAAAATATTTTCTTGAATTTTCTGTATTTTTATTAAGAAATATGCGTCTTTAATAACAATGGTTGACATAAAACATACTTAAGGCTGCGCCGAGTGAACGACGCAGACAATGATGTGTTGTCGCTAATCATGTAGGCGTGGTTTCAAGCACACGTCCAAGATATTTTTTAGCGGCAGTTTGGCCGCGAGTTAACAAAGCGAAAATGATAAGGCAAGATTTTTAATATTAATATTTAGAGTATTGACTAATATGAACTCCCATGATAATTATATAATCATTACAAGGACCAATATTTAAAATGAAACTTCCAACTTAAGAGTCACGATAGCCGAGTGGTTGGGTGGTCGGAATTCCGAGTCAAGAGACCCGAGGTCGGTCCCCTAGTGGCAGGCTTGTTCCAATGGGTTTTTCAAAAACTTATGTACGAATTATATCTTTGGCTTGGACTTAAACACGGCGACGGGCTCACCACGTGTCACGTTGTTCCGAAAATATCTTCGATGGAAGGTGGGTCAAAGGGACTTAATTGTCTAGACTAGATCTCTGTCTACCCCTGTATTGGGAATTGCGTGAAGATATTTATTTATCCAAAACTATATATATATATATATATATATATATATATATATATATATATATATATATATATATATATATATATATATATATATATATATATATATTTATATATTTATATATATATATATATATATATATATATATATATATATATATATATATATATATATATATATATATATATATATATATATATATATATATATATATATATATATATATATATATATATATATATATATATATAATAAATAATAATAATAATAATACTTTGAAGTCACGATAGCCGAGTGGTTGGGTGGTCGGAATTTCGAGTCAAGAGACCCGAGTTCGATCCTCAAGTGGCCATACCAATGGGTTTTTAAAAAAAAAACTATGTACAAATTTTATCGTTGGCTTGACATAAATACGGCGACGGGCTCACCACCTGTCACGTTGTCCCGAAAATATCTTCGATGGAAGGTGGGTCGAAGGGACTTAAATGTTTAGACTAAACATCTGTCTACCCCTGTATTGGGAATTGCGTGAAGATACTTTTCCTGAAAAAGTACGGTACCGCGATTTTAAGGAAATATTTTAACTAACTCCAAGTCGACTGCTACCTTGGCACAACAAAATATTTTCAATTATGCTTCAATGTCCATAAACGTGTTCTGTTTTCACATCAATGCATGAAGCATGAAAATTATTATTTATATAAATTTTATTGTAATTTCAATAAAATTATTAAAAATTATTTATTCTTTAGATGCCATCGTGAATTTCTCATTTTACTAAAACAAGAAGTGTCCTAGAGACTAGGACACGTCTCTTCGCTTCACTCTAGTGGTCGATTGAATTAATAAGAGGATTTATCTTGTTCGAAGGTCTTCTAATTTAAAATGCTTGGTTTCGATAAAAGTGTATAATTTTCTTTAGTTTTAAAACAAGACACGTTTTCCTGTTCGACGTAGGAAATGAAATAAAATGGTAGATCTAAACCAATCATCACAGGACTAATAGTTTGAAATAGCACCTATAGACTGTGGACTATTTCTGGCCTCGTTAAAGTCTGATATTTCTGAAGCAGAAAGTTGTAACAATGTGATATTATACACTGATATGGTGTTCGGGAGAAAGGGATTTCATAGCGTTTTATCCATGACAGTATAGTTTGACCCGATGTATTTTGCGACTATTGATTGAAAACAGAGACAGCCCGCCGGCAAAATTTACAGTGACATCTAGCGGCGATAGCGATTGTTGCTCGGACGTGACATTCTTGATGTGGTCACGTATTGTTGTCTCATAGTAGGCGCAGATTCCTTCATCCTCGAAAGCCCCATCGTCGTATTTCGGTCAGGGCTGATTTGCAGTTTAAATTCTTTTGAAGGTGTCAGTTTTGGTATATTTATAAAACCTTTTATTTGGAACTGACTTGAGCTCAGATACTGATTTATTTATTGCTTTAGCAGTTCTTTATGTGTCTGCAAGCTTAGCATTTGCATTTGAGCCTTAACATCTTCTTTAGTACAGCCAAGAATTACGCATTGTGATAGGCTCATTATGCGACTATTCGCACAATATGAGTGCTGTGTCCATTAATAGTTTTGGGATCGTGGGATCTTTCGTATCTTTACTTAAGAATAGTGTAATAACCTCATTTATGAATAAATCAGCACTACAAATTTGTTTTTGTATAGGTTTATAATTACTTTTACTAGCTACTAGTTTACACTTGCTTTTACTTTATAGCTTTATCTCGTTTTACTGTAACCTTAGTTATTGCGGTAATTAACATTCTAAAAGCTCTTACAATGTTCCTTGGTCAGACCAGAAGTTGCGATAAATTCAAAGCGTATCGTCAAATCTTTCAGGCTATTCCCAATACAGGGTAGACAGTGGTTCAGACAATTAAGTCGTTTCGACCCACTTTCCTCCGTAGATATTTTTGGGACAACGTGAGGTGGTGAGCCCGTCGACATCTTTATGTCCAAGCCAACGATAAGTTTTGATGATATTTTAGTGATTTAATTTAGTTTTTGAAAAAAAAACCCATTGGTACGAGCCTGCCACCTGGGATTGAGCTCGGGTCTGTATACTATTAATTCCAATCACCCAACCACTCGACTATCGTGACTCAGTACTTGAACATGTTGTTTAATACTTGATAGTTAATTATTGAACGGAAATAAAATATAAATTTGATTTAGTCATGTTCTATCTTTATGTACATTTATCCACATTTAATTTCACATCCGTTAGAACTGCAATTTCCTTCTGCCTTAACGACTTGGCCTGATTTCCTTAATCATACGTCTTCCTTATAAAGGTAAGTACGTAATAAAATTATAATAATAAAAAGATTTATTTATTAGACGCCCCGATAGCGGAGTTGGTAGTGACTCTGCATTCGAAGCTAAAGGTTGCAGGTTAGAATCATGCTAGGGGCAAATATTTGTGTAAAGAATTTGAATGTTTGTACTCAAATCATGGATGTTTATTTATTTATTTGATTTGGCTTCCCAACTAAACACATACAGAACATTGCCAATTAATGTAAAAGCTACAAATTGGTATATAAATTTACATATGTGTTTAAATTAAAGGTAAACTCAGAATTACACAGTCAGGTCATAAGTATTGTCACACAGTAAAAACTTTTCCTTTAGAATGCTGGCCACAAAAAAGGTTATTCAATTCGAATTTCGAATTGTTCATGAAAATAAAACTACATAATTTTTAGAATTTTACTCATTTTTAAATATGGAGTGAACGCTTAAAGAATACCGTGTTGCAGTTATTGCGTTGCATCGTTGCGGTTACGCGCCAATTCCAGTTTTTGACATACTGAACAATTTGAATATAACGAAAAGATTCGTTTATCGTACCATCAAACGATACAATGAAGACTCTAGTGTAGATGACAGGTCAAGAAGTGGTCGCCCTCGGTCTGTTAGGACTCCAGCTGTGGTAAAAGCTGTGAAGGCTCGAATTCAAAGAAATTCCAAACGTAAGCAGAAACTGTTAGCCCTTCAGATGGGGTTAAACAGAACCACGGTGAAAAGGGTGTTAAAAGAAGACATAATGCTTCGGGCATATCGAAGAAAAACAAGACATTGTTTGAACGCTCGTCTAATGGTCCTGAGACCGAAGAGATGCCGCGGTTTGTTTTAGCGGACAAATATTTGTAGTCGAGTTATGTTCATAATTTATCTATGAATATTTATCTGAGTATATATATATATATATATATATATATATATATATATATATATATATATATATATATATATATATATATATATATATATATATATATATATATATATATATATATATATATATATATATATATATATATATATATATATATATATATATATATATATATATATATATATATATATATATATATATATATATATATATATATATATATATGTATATATATATACATATATATACATATATATATATATATATATATATATATATATATTTATATATATATATATATATATATATATACATATATATATATATATATATATATATATATATATATATATATATAGAGTGGTTGGGTGGTCGGAATTTCGAGTCAAGAGACCCGAGTTCGATCCTCAAGTGGCCATACCAATGGGATTTTAAAAAAAAAAACTATGTACAAATTTTATCGTTGGCTTGGACATAAATACGGCGACGGGCTCACCACCTGTCACGTTGTCCCGAAAATATCTTCGGTGGAAGGTGGGTCGAAGGGACTTAAATGTCTAGACTAAACATCTGTCTACCCCTGTATTGGGAATTGCGTGAAGATACTTTTCCTGGAAAAAAGTACGGTACCCGCGATTTTAAGGAAATATTTTAACTAAGTCCAAGTCGACTGCTACTCTTGGCACAACAAAATATTTTCAATTATGCTTCAATGTCCATAAACGTGTTCTGTTTTCACATCAATGCATGAAGCATGAAAATTATTATTTATATAAATTTTATTGTAATTTCAATAAAATTATTAAAAATTATTTATTCTTTAGATGCCATCGTGAATTTCTCATTTTACTAAAACAAGAAGTGTCCTAGAGACTAGGACACGTCTCTTCGCTTCACTCTAGTGGTCGATTGAATTAATAAGAGGGATTTATCTTTGTTCGAAGGTCTTCTAATTTAAAATGCTTGGTTTCGATAAAAGTGTATAATTTTCTTTAGTTTTAAAACAAGACACGTTTTCCTGTTCGACGTAGGAAATGAAATAAAATGGTAGATCTAAACCAATCATCACAGGACTAATAATTTGAAATAGCACCTATAGACTGTGGACTATTTCTGGCCTCGTTAAAGTCTGATATTTCTGAAGCAGAAAGTTGTAACAATGTGATATTATACACTGATATGGTGTTCGGGAGAAAGGGATTTCATAGCGTTTTATCCATGACAGTATAGTTTGACCCGATGTATTTTGCGACTATTGATTGAAAAACAGAGACAGCCCGCCGGCAAAATTTACAGTGACATCTAGCGGCGATAGCGATTGTTGCTCGGACGTGACATTCTTGATGTGGTCACGTATTGTTGTCTCATAGTAGGCGCAGATTCCTTCATCCTCGAAAGCCCCATCGTCGTATTTCGGTCAGGGCTAATTTGCAGTTTAAATTCTTTTTGGAAGGTGTCAGTTTTGGTATATTTATAAAACCTTTTTTATTTGGAACTGGCTTGAGCTCAGATACCGATTTATTTATTGCTTTAGCAGTTCTTTATGTGTCTGCAAGCTTAGCATTTGCATTTGAGCCTTAACATCTTTCTTTAGTACAGCCAAGAATTACGCATTGTGATAGGCTCATTATGCGACTATTCGCACAATATGAGTGCTGTGTCCATTAATAGTTTTGGGATCGTGGGATCTTTCGTATCTTTACTTAAGAATAGTGTAATAACCTCATTAATGAATAAATCAGCACTACAAATTTGTTTTTGTATAGGTTTATAATTACTTTTACCAGCTACTAGTTTACACTTGCTTTTTACTTTATAGCTTTATCTCGTTTTACTGTAACCTTAGTTATTGCGGTAATTAACATTCTAAAAGCTCTTTACAATGTTCCTTGGTCAGACCAGAAGTTGCGATAAATTCAAAGCGTATCGCCAAATCTTTCTGGATATTCTTAACAACGGCTACAGCAGAGTCTTTTCCTAAAATTGGTAATGCAATCTCATCGAGATCCTGTGGCTGCTGATCATCCTGTTCATCAACAATGGCCTCTTCGACTGTCGTTGGAAAAGGAGGATCGTGTGATACTCCAGGCAAGTCTGACGCCAGTTTTGAATCCCAATTTGGCATTCCAGTTGACTGATAATTGATGGTTGTTCCAGCTCCTCACTTAAAATTTCCGATTCAATTATTACATTATTTACAATCAAAATATAGTTATATCTAAGTTTGCTGTATACATTTTTTTTATAGAAAAGGGAGGCTCACGTGATGGTAAGTGATTACCACCGCCCATGAACACCCGCAATACCAGAGGCATAGCAGATGCGTTACCGGCCTTAGAGTGCCCCCCCCCCCGAAATTGGGGGGAAGGTTGGGTGTGGGCCTCCGGTTACCTGCACTCACCAGACGACACGCAGAAGTTTGTTAGACTTCTACTTCACGCCGGTATTCTGTGAGGTCGTGGTACTTCCCCGGTCGAGCCGGCCCATTCATGCAACAACAATAGCTGATGCGTTGCTCTACCACTGTAGAAACATTGGCAAGGATAAATTACAATTCGTGCACTGTAATTTTAATCCTGGTGTGGTCAGGCAGTAACAACTCGAATCGTTGAAACTTGTCCATCAGTTTTCTCTCTCTATCCTGTCAAAGGACAATACGCGAAGACATTTATTTATTTCACACTAGCAATAACATACCAGCAAAAACTTCAAATACCGATATTGAACTTGGTGGCATGTTAAAGCAAATAGCAAATTGGACTAAAATACCTTAAAATAGAGTTTAATATTGTTTAGTGAGAGTACGACGGATAATTCCGAAGATAACTTAGTTCGGGTTGTTTCCTAAATTAGGTAGCCCAATAAAAGTTGTCTTGTTGCCAGGTACGTACTGAATTAATGTTAATGTGCTTTACGATATCCGAATTAGATGACTCTTATCATAAATTAAGTACTAATGCTAGAGATAAACGAAAAAAATATTCTTAAAATTATAAAAGGGAGTAGTAATTATGACCAAAATGTTCGAATTGGCTAAAAGGAAAAAAAACTACTCATAATGCAATAAAAAAAATTAGATATCTTCACGCAATTCCCAATACAGGGGTAGACAGAGGTCTAGTCAAGACAATTAAGTAATTGGTACAAGCCTGCCAACTGGGGATCGAACTCGGGTCTCTCGTCTCGAAATTCCGTCCACCCAACCACTCGGCTATCGTGACATAACTCATAATGCAATGATTGCAGTAAACTCTTCACCACTATATAAAAGCTTCACCACTTCACATCAAAAGAGTTTAAAATTAAGCAGTTGAACCCAGCACGACTGCTTTATCATTCAATGATTTTTTAATTTATTTATCTTCACGAATAGTCAACTCAACCTCAATGGCAAAGTTATTAGTAATAAAAAGATCTACAACTTTTGTATTTAAACTTTATTCACATTACCTCAAAATTTGTGTGAAAAATTCAAATAACCAAGTTTTTTATTTTTATAAATTCCCGATTTTTCCCGATTTCAAGTTGGCTTTACCGATTTTAATTTTTACACTATTGCAACACTAATAAGTATTAGAACTGTTTATATTTTGGCCTAAAGGTAGATACCAGGCCATAAACTCCAAAATAAAGACTGTTGATATTTTTTTAAATATCGGATTTTCATATATCGATATTTTTAAATATATCAGTATCGGAGTTCGATATATTAAAAATTCGATATTTCGATACATTGGCTTTATTTAAAAAATCTTATAAATTAAATTGAATTATAAATGTATATAAGTGTCAGGTTATAGTTATAGTCGTTAATAATTATATATCACAGATTACATTTATTTTTTAACCACATAGGTATGTCTCTACAAAATTTCATTTCGTTTTAAGATAATTAGTTTATATGTAAACTAGGAAAACAGAAAAAATATTACATAGTGTAAATAAAATAGAAAATTAAATTAGCTGCCATTTAAAATTTTTTATAATTTATTTTATTAAAAAATAATTTCAAAAAAAGAACAAAAATTTTCATATACAGAAAATTTCAAAAATTATATGTAGAATTTCTTAAAAAAGTTATAGTTCTAACTTTTAATTAATATAACAAATAAAAAATTATTGAGTGGTAGCTAACTTAACTTTCATAAATAAAACGGTAGATTAAGTTTAAAATGATTTTGTAAATTACATAAATTACAAAAATAAAAATTAAAAAAAAAATACCTACCATCGATATCGACATTTCAATATGGAACTATCGATTGATCGTCCAAAAATATTAGTAATAAATATCGGTATATCGATGTTTTATCGACAATCCTAATAAGTATTTCTCTATAACGTAGTGATTATATTCTCTTTGTTTCTCTATGCTACTACGTAAACAACTGAATGCAATGTGAGCTAAAAGGAATACAAAACAATAAAAATTGTGCAATAATTGCAACTTAGGAAAGCTGTTATTAAATCTTTTCTAAGTTTTTGTCTAGTTCTTTTTGTTGGAAATGATTCAGGCCTGATATAGTTCCGAATCACAAAATGATACTTTTATCGACTATTTTTATTTCTCAGTTGATTTTACTGTTCGTTTTGAATAAATGTTCTTCTGAAGAATATAATCTTTATGGAAGAGCTGGGCAGGCATATGCTATAGAAATCAGCCTGGGGCATCCTGTTCAAAAGGTACCGATAACAAGTTCACCCGGTTGTAATTTTTGACTTTCTTTACTAAATGGCGAATATAACCAAAATATGGCATGTTTGAAAGATTTTTGACAATACCAGGCACAGATTTCTCTTAGGAAAAATGATCAATGTTCTTCATGTTTTCCATACTAGTGTAATTCTTTTGCTAGGAAGGGGCTTAGGTGTTTCAAGCTGGATAGGTGCTTACAATGTGCCTGTTGTAATTTGATAAAACCCCATTTCCCGCTACTCATTGTACATCCAACCTTCTACCCCTCTGAATTAAAGTAAAGTATTATATTTTTAGCAATATGTGATTTCTTGTACTACTTTTATCATTTGAAACAGTATATGTGCTGATAAGTGATTTAATGGTTCTATTATATGATCATATAGATACAAATCTAAAACTCTGTTCAACCACACAACATATCTATTTGTGTGGCAGAATTCAATTCAGCAAGAAAAATTTATATGCCAGATTCAGATAGAAATCAAATTTCCGTTGGACACTACCTATCAAATTTTAATACTTCTCAATGATAGGATGAAGAGAATTAAACAGAGATCAAACACTATACAAACCATATTATTTAAACATTTTAGTGCATAAAAGTAGCAATGAGATTTTGTATGTAAAAGAATAAATAAATATCTTCACACAATTCCCAATACAGGGGTAGACAAAGGTCTGGTCTAGACTATTAAGTCCCTTTGACCTACTTTTGGGACAACATGACAAATGGTGAGCCCGTCGCCGTATGTATAAGACATGTAATATATTTAATTTATTATTCATTCATTATTTTTATCAATCGTATTTACAGTTGAATGTGATAGTTGATACTGGGAGTGCAACATTAGCTGTGGCAGCATACCCACATTCTGACACTGATAAATATTTCCACTTTAAAAATTCAACTACCATTTATGAAAGTGGCCAAGAGGTAAGCCTAATCCTTAAAAATATCTACTATTTCAATTGCACATAATTACTCAAAGATGAGACCAACCAGGGGTATATGAAGAAAATTTATAAACAATTATCTCTGGGGCAGAGACAAAGGGTATGGAGATATGATGTACTTTTTATCTATTTTATTTAAAATCATTGACTATTGTTATGTAGCTTAAACATTTATGGACTGCTTAGTATCATTTAAATTATTTACAAGGTACTATTTAAGGAAAGGTACTAGGAAAATTTTATATCTAACTGAATAAGTAAAGCCCATGTACTGCCTTCAACCTTACCTCTCACCTAGAATTCTGAATATAAATATATAATTACTGAAATAGTTAATCATCAGACCCTTTTCTAAGTTGTTCATATAGAGGTTTGAATTTTGGTAAGTTTTCTCTAAAATAAAATTAATAATCATATTGCATTGCCAAGATCTGACATACAAAAATACATATATTTTTGAATAAAGAATAGCTTACCACATATTTGAGATGGGCGAAGTCTCAAATATGCTTTAATGAAATGAGGGTTAAATGGAATAAATTGCCTAGACCTTTACTTTGACTTTACCTTGGCATTGGTTAATGCATGAGGATAAAAAAAGAACCATTAATTAATTGATTTTGTGGTAAAAAAAAAATATATAAAAATTTTGGGGTGATTGTGAAAAATCCATTTTATAAATAAAAATTCTTGTAAATGGCATGTTTTGTAGTGGTCTGTTACATGTTGTTAAGAGAGTTATGTAAAATTTATTAGTATAGGCCTCTCCTGCCTATGTTCTACAGTGAAATATTAGAGGTTGTTAAGGTAGGGTAATGTTTATTTTTATAATATTATGTTTTGGAAAATGAGTGAGACTTCCTAAACAGCTTAATTGAATGGATGAATAGCTTCTTTATTTATTATCACAATATTAATTCAAAATTTTCAACCAACTTCAATAAAGGGATGTTATCACTGTGATATTCTCATGGGGCTTCCAATACACACTCGGCATCACAAAAATCGCAACTTTATGTTTTTTTCAGTAAATCACATAAATACCGCGTGTGAAAAAAATATGTAAAGTGCACTTCAATACCTTTACGTTAATTACCATTAAAAAACCAATTACCATTTTTAATCAGGGACCAATCAATAAGCTGTTGGAAAAAATGCTGAGTGAACACTCTGGAACAACAAACTCAAGAGAACAATACCTGAAGATAGGTACAACCCCTGAAGAAGTCACTCAAATTATTGCGCTATTGCAAACAGGACTGCATCAGGTTGACATTACTCGACAGTTGAACCTTAGCCAATTCTCAGTTGGATGTATATACCAACAGTTCCATGAGACTGGTGGCTATACCTGAATACGTGGATCCGGAAGAAAATGCTACACATCAGAAAGCTTCATTGTGTCCACGTCGTTGCGCCACCGCTTCCGCAATGCTGTTGAGGTGCAACAAGAAGATTGAAAGAAAAGGAATTAAGAGCTTACAGAACTGCTAAGGGCCCAAAATTATCCGTGCAGCATCAAAGAGAGTGTTTGCAGTTTGCTCAGGAGCATGCCAACTGGACGCTTGACAGTGGAGGGCCGTTCTCTTCACCGATGAGACAGGAGTATGTCTTTTCTGCAACGACAGACATAGAAGAGTATACCGAAGAAGATGAAAGCGTCTTACCCAGGCTTGTATAGATGAATACGGAGGTGGTGCCTGTATATTCTGGGATCCTGTATATCCGTCGAAGGGAAATCCTCTCTCGCACTGGCGGTGGTCATAGGCAAGGGTTGCTGAATGCTGGGGTTTACATAATAGAGATCATATAAGACCATGGGGGCCCGAATGCCGGTTATGTTGGCAATAGGTTCATATTAATGCATGATAACGTCCGATGCCACGCTGCGATTGCTGTGCGGGACTACTTGGAAGAGGTTGAGATCCCTGTTATGCAGTGGCCAGTACGAAGCCCAGACCTCAACCTGATCGAGCATTTCTGGGACGATGTAAAGAGACATTGATGATGATGAGATGGGGGTCATTGTAGAAGCGTGCACGTCGCGACCACTGCTTGCCCTTTTCAGGGCTGCAATTCTACTCAGCTGCGCACCCATGCCAACGAGGGTTAGCTCGTCCCCCCAAGGCGACGCACACCAGTTCGTCCCCGTTGGTGTGGAATACAGCGCGCAAAGTGGAGATGGGGATCGCCACCCGTCACGTACAGCCCGACACGGGAGAAGGTGGAGGACGGAGTGCAGAGTTGGCACGTGGAATGTTAGAGGAGGCATGAGAGATAAGACGAATGAGTTGATCGAAATAATGAAAGAAAGAGAACTAGATGTCGTTTGTTTGTCGGAGACCAAACGGAAGGGCAGTAGTACTAAAGAGCTAAGCTAAGTAGTAAGAGAAAATCGGACGTCATGCAGCGATGGAGCGAATTTTGTAGAGAGATGTATGCGTGTGATGATCTTAGTGAGGGATCCCGGGGTGGTACGCCAGACTCGGACCTCGATGACACTGAGGTCATCAGTATGAAAGAGATTGAATGTGCGATTCGAAGTTTGAAATGTGGTAAGGCTGCGGGTAAGGCTGATAAGACTAGACAGAGTTACTGCTGAAATGGTCAAGTATGGTGGGCCTCGCCTCTGGAACAGCTTTCATCTGCTGTGCAATTTGTGCTGGCGGACGGGGGCTGTCCCGGATGATTGGCGATCCGCGGTCATTGTGCCTTTATATAAAGGTAAAGGTTCACATTATGACTGCGGGTGCTATCGGGCGATCAGCTTGACCAGTTTAGCAAGTAAAGTTTACTCGAAGGTTTTGACACGTAGGATGCAAGAGAAATCGGAAAGATTTCTGTGGGAGGCACAATGCGGATTTATACCTGGAAGAGGATGCACGGATCAAATGTTTTCTCTCCGCATGATCACGGAGAAGCTTCTGGCTGCTAACCAGACGATTTTCTGCGCTTTTGTGGATCTTGAGAAAGCATTTGATAAGGTTGTAAGGAAGAAAATGTGGGAACTGTTGCCGGGGTATGGTGTGGATGGTCGATTGCTAAGGGCTGTGCAGTCACTTTACAGTGACTGTAAAGCCTGTGTGCGGCTAGGGCATGACATATCGTTACCTTAGCCGACAGGAAGCGAAACGAAGAGGTTCGCAAATTGGTAGGTTTGAAAGATGACCTTATCACTAAAATGGATAAGGGCGTGCTTCGATGGTTTGGGCACGTTGAGCGAATGAGTGAAGACCGAATGGTGAAGAAAATATATAGCGCGAATGTTAATATTAAAAAGGGTCGAGGTAGGCCGAGGCTAACCTTTGAAGACCATGTGAGCAAATTGCTCGAAGAGGGGAGGGTCAAGAGTACTCGGATACCTCGACGCGCATGTATGAAGAAAATGAATCTGAAAGAAGCGAAAGAGGTATGTAAGGATCGTGACACTTGGCGATCTGTTCTCTCTGGCTACCCCGTCAGGGACTGTGCGTGAAGATAAGTATAGTATAGTATAGTACTTGTAATTTTTTTTTGTCCCTTTTTAAGTTTTTTTTTAGTAAAAAGATTAAAAACATATAAAAGTTTTTAATTTCAAATAGGGAATTAAATTACCATTCCAATGCTATCCTACAACCATACCCTTACTGTTGACAAAGTTTGAGTAAAAATATCTTAAAGTGCCTTTTTAAAAGGTGCTATTTAGGTGATGCCAAGTGTATATCAATAGTTTCATAGGTTTATTAATGTTTGTTTGTACATATATACATTATATAAGAACTTTGTCCAGATATTTTTCGAAACTATTAATCAGATTGTTACCATTATTTTTACTTTACTTCAACATAGAGAACGGTGCAATTTTATCAAAATTGGTGCAGTATCTTAAATGATATGGACCCAAGTCTAATATATCGTAGGTTTATATTTATATAAATTTTGTTACATGACTTGTTTTTACATCAACTAGAAATGGATAGTCAAGTTGAATTTGTGCACCTATGTAGCCATGGAAGATATTTTCATTGCTTGATGACAAATCTATTATTCAGTAACTTAAAAAAATAAAGAATAAGCAAACCCATTTCATGGAATGGCCACATGGACTCTTAATGCATTTGTTAACATAAATGTACAGGAAGAAATCGCATTTCAGTATATTTTGAGGAGGGAGAAAATTAGATGATTTCCAGTGCTTGTTGATAAATCTGTGCATAAATGCCTTTCAAAGGAAAATATTGCTAATCGGTTGGATAGGACAGCTGGATAGACTCATTATATTTCTTGAGTTCTTATTTATAACAGATTTTTGTTTACAATTCTCTTACATAAATGCATAACACCTGTTTAAATCCACTGCTGGACATAAGCCTATTCCGCAGAATTTTATTCATTTCTTATAAAAATATTTTCAGGTCCAAGCTAAATATTCACAAGGGACATGGGTTGGAAAACTAGTATCAGATTTTGTTCACTTTCCATTATTACCATCAGTGCCTGAAGTTAGATGTGATATTGCGCTCATTACCAAGAGTCATAAGTTTTTCATGAATGGGTCTAGATGGCAGGTACACCTTATTTATTATTTTATTTTACATGCAGATAATCATATTTGATGACCTCCGTGGACGAGTGGCGTACGCACCGGTTCTCATGGTGTCGCCAACTCAGATATCCCGGGTTCGATTCTCGGTCGGGTCAATGTAGAATACAGTTTTTCTACATTTTCTCGGGTCTGGATGTTTGTGGTAGCTTCGTTGTTTCTGATTCCATATACCAAAGTAAGTGCTTAAGCGCTTACTTTGGGTTTAGATCAATATATGTGATGATGTTCTTATCCATAAGTATTTGACAATAAGGTTGTGACATTTTTGTTAGACCATTGGAAATCTATGTTAATGTAAAACCTGCTTAATTTTTAGGGCCTGCTTGGTTTGGCGTACTTGCCAGTAGGGGCATGGGGTGATAATGTAATTGTGGGATCCTGGCTGGATTCAGTGGATAACAAGCTTAATAAAGCAATGTCATTTGAATTAAAACTTTGTGGGGTACAAGGACTTACTAATGCAACTCATTATGGTAATTTAAGGATATATGGTGTGTAACATTTGCTTTATTTGTTTCTATAACACATCAATTTTTTATATAACATTTTATGATAAAACAAATTTTATATTACATACATACATATAAACACGCCTCTTTCCCGTAGGGATAGGCAGAGACCACTTCTTTCCACTTGCAACGATCCTTACATACTTGTTTCGCTTCGTCTACTTTCATTATTCCCTTTATACATGCTATTCGGTTTCGGACGTCCCTGATTTGGTCTCGAAACGTCCCTTCCAACACTTCCATTCACACTCGCCTTATACACTTTTTTCGTCAATCATTCATTCTCTCGACATGGCCAAACCATCTCGGCATACCTTTCTCAATTTTAGTCACTACATCTTTCAGACCACAACGTCACGTCAACTGTCACTTAGTTTAACACCTATCTCACTTCTTAACGCTCTCATCTAAACTGCATTTACTCTACTTACATGTTTCTTCTGCCATACCCGACTTTTACTTCCGTACATGAGTGTCGGAACCAATACGCCCTCATGCACACCCAAACGAGCCTTGTTAGACACCTTCCGACTGCTCATAAAGGAGTGCAAAGCTCCACTCATCATGTTTCCTGCATGCACTCTTCTTTCAATATCACTCTCACACTTTCCATCTCTTGTAAACTTTGAACCCAGATACACAAACTCATTCGCCTGTTCAATTTGTTCATCTCCATTCACGATATTGCAGTCTGTCATTGCCTCATCTCCTTCATGCACCATCTCTTTCGTCTAGTTTACTCCACTCATAGCAGTTACTATCTCCTGCAACTCCTCGACTGAAGACGAAAGTAATACTTGGTCATCAGCATAGAGAAAACATTTGACAAGTAACTCATTCATTCTCAACCCACTTTCATTCTCTTTTAAATCTGTCAAGCATTTGTTCATGAACATATTAAACGGTGACGCTACACATCCCTGTCTTACACCTTTTTCGATATTAAACCATTCAGTGTAGTAGTGGGGCATACACTGAATGATTTATCCTTACACAAGCACTAGAATCCCTATAAAGAGATTGTAATACTTGTATGAGGATGCTACCCACAATTCATTCCTCATCACACTATGATAGGCCTTTTATTATTATTATTATTAGAAAACTTTATTGCACACATAATTTATTGTACAATTGGCGGACTTAATGCCTAAAGGCATTATCTACCAATCAACCAGGAGTATACAAGGAGAATAAAAATTCAGGGCGTAGCTTAAAACAAAATTTTAAACAAAAAAAATACCATAGATGGCAGCACATGCATATATTTATGTATGCATGCCTTTTCCAGTTTTTTAGTTAGAATCTTTTTTAGTTAAGTTAAAAGAAGAATGGAAGTTAAACTTTCCCGAGTTAAATCTAGACAGTAAAATCGGAGACAGGTTCACCACCTGTCACGCTGTCCGAAATAAGCTACCTTCTTACAAATATTTATATATGTTCATCAGTTCTTAAGTACTAAGTAAGTCTTAATTTCGTCGAGCTTTTCGGCAAATTCGGTACTTTAAATAACTATTAAAAATTTTAATGGCCTTGATAACAGGGTCGCTAGTTCGCTCACATACTCTTAAATTAAGGCAAACATCCATACTGACTGTCCCACTACATGTTATTGACCAAAATTTTTATTAATCTCCTGACAATGCCTTGTTTCGAAGTGACATGCTTCAAACTTTTTTTTCTGGTGTATTAATTTCTATCTAAAGTACTTAGTGCGCTTATGTGAGATTTTATTCTGTTTGAGGTGCATTGTAATAAAAATTATTCTAATATTCACCCTCCCTCTTCTAACTAGGTAACATATGCTATTTCAGTATTCTTATATGTTTAATTGTGCAAAGTAAAAAATATCATTTTAAAATAATGATATTTTTAAATATCTTGTTATAAATACATGCTTATTTTTAAACACTTAGATCTGTTTTCATACAAAATCTTCTTCACTTGATTTAATGCAAGAAAGGAGGTTCTTTCTGTGAAGTAACTGGGTAATATTAATGGTAAAATGGTAAAATTTGTTTGCAGAAGACCAAGCCACCAACAAGAATAAAGAGCACATGTTACGAACACCTGTACTTCGGAAACGGTGGTTTGTGGTAGGAGTCTTGTCAGTTCGGGTACTAACTGTTCCAACCACTGTAGCAACAACTGATTCAAATATAACAAATGTTGAAAATGTTACCGTGAATGAAACAAATGGTAAAATATTAGACGTAAATGAAGAGATGTGCCGAACACTGAATGAACAGAAAAGTATTGTGGATAGTGGCACTACAAATATAAGATTACCTGATAACTTATTTAGACAGGTATATATGTATATTCTTACGCCGTAACCACACAACAATTTTAGTTTTTTATATATAGTTTTAAAGTCACGATAGCCGAGTGGTTGGGTGGTCGGGATTTCGAGTCGAGAGACCCGAGTTCGATCCCCAGGTGGCAGGCTCGTACCAATGGGTTTTTCAAAAAACTTATGTACGAATTATATCGTTGACTTGGACATAAAGACGGCGACGGGCTCACCACCTGTCACGTTGTCCCAAAAATATCTTCGGTGGAAGATGGGTCGAAGGGACTTTATTGTCTAGCCTAGACCTCTGTCTACCCCTGTATTGCGAATTGCGTGAAAATATTTATTTATTTCTAATTTTTAATTCATAATTTCATTTTAATATTATTCTTTGTATAATTTAAATTGCTTATATTTTAATATTTTGCAGGTGGTCACGGAGCTCAAAAATGCAGCACGTAAGCAATGTATTAATACTAGACGAATTTTGGTATCATGGCGAAGTGAGTTATTTAATTTTAATTTAAAAATTCAAATGTAAAATAAAAATACTCCTTTTTTTAATAGATACCAATGTTTTACTGTCTTCTTCACTTCCAGGCTGCTTGCTGGCCAGAACCTCAAGATTGGACACTTCCATGGCTAGCAATAGATTTACTTAATGCCAATACAGAGAATCAATATTTTACTTTGGAAATTCCACCTCAGGTACAATATATTTATTTAATAAATATTATGCCAATGTGGAGTATTAAATTTTTGCCAGGCCCACTGCTCGGCGTAAGCTATTCGATTAAAGCGCCAACTGAAGGTTACGAGACATATTTTTTCCAGTAGAAAAATATTTTTTTTTTTTTTAGAAAAATATTAACTAATATGAAACATGCTGAGCAGGTTTTGAACAGGACAGGTTTTAGGGTAAGGTAGTATGAGTTTTTGCTTTATTATAGATATTGTACTAGCTGCGCACGTAGGTAATTTTCAGAATCGGAATAGCCTACGGCTTTCGACGCAGGTAAGTGAGTACTGTCCAGGTAAAAAAACTTTAAGTTACTAAAGTAGATAACAGTGCGAGGTTGCGAGGGACTGAATTAGTTAGGTTTTCACTTTTAAACACTAAAAGTGAAAATCTAACTAATCCAGTCCCTCGCAAGTCGCGAAGGAGGTGATTCCTTGGATGTGTAGTGTTAAAAAAAGAATGTAATATCTTTTTTTTAACACTATTGTTCACACGCATTAGTAGTGAAAGCCATCAGAAAAAATCCCTTCAATGTACTGTATATGTATTTCATTCTGTCTCTTTTTAGTGTCGCTTTTTCGTTTGGCGACCTTATCGCTAAACAGCGATCTCTTCCAGGTAATTATGTTAAGTGTGTAACAATGCATCAATAACACTTCTAATGTTCCTGTTAACAATTCCAACTAAGTTGAATAACTTACTCGAACCTGCGATGTACATCTTACAGTCCGCTTCTTAGCCCTTGAGGCTACAAAAAAGTATAAAAGGTTGCATTTATTTTACATAAAAATATTCCAGAATTACATGCGCGTGGTATCGGCTCGTAACAATAGCGGCGCAAGCGGTACAGTTTCTGAGTTTTGCTACAAGTTGGGCCTCGAGGCTGGCGGTAAAGAGACGGTGTTGGGATACACTGCTATGGAAGGATTTCGGGTAAATATGTACCTCAGACCACTTTTTAATACTATTACTACTTTTATTCACGATATCCGAGTGGTTGAGTGATCGGGATTCGAGTCAAGAGACTTGAGTTTTTTGAGTGAAGGCTCGTGCCAAAGGGTCTTTTCAAGACTTATGTGCGATTTATATCGTGGGCTTGGGCATCAATGACGGCGACGGGCTCACCACCTGTCACGTTGTTCCAAAAATGTCCTCGGTGGATGGTGGGCCTAAAAGACTTAATTGTACCTCTGTCTATCCCTATAATGGGAATGGCGTATTTATTTATTTTATTATAATACTTAAGGTATTAAAGAACTAATATTGGATGATTTATCCAGGGTAGAATTTCCAGGATGAATTAATTTTGTTTCAAGATTATGAATTTATTAACCATCATTTTACAATTAGTTTTCGGATTAAGAAATATTTTTGGGACGTAATAGGCGAGGCCTGTCGCCTTCTTTATGACAATGCCAACGATATAAATCGAATATAAGTTATTGAAAAAATCATTGAAACGTGCCTACCACCTGGAAATCGAAATTGGGTCTCCCGACTCGAATTCCGATTACCCCACCAGTCGGCTATCGTGACTATCGTTCCTTTAAATAAAAGCAATAATAAAAGTGTAATGCATTTATAATTAAATTTTTAAGCATGTAAGTCATTCAGGACTTTTTGTTACTAAATTAAGAAGTAATTTAAAAAATTCAACTGACATGGGCGCGATTCAAACCCGCGACCACTGCTTTACCGTGGCAACGCTCATACCTCCGAGCCACCGTGTCCTACACGCACACCACGGTACGATACAGCAGAGGTCTCTAGTTCGAATCCCGCCCGCGTCAGTTGATTTTTTTTTTAATTTCTCATTAATTTAATAATAATAAAAGTAGTATTTGTAAAGCTTTACACTTTGGGGAACTTTACAGATGGGAACATAACTTTCGCGCACGAGCTCGCAGAAATCTTAAGAATTATTGACTCGCGTCAATAGCGAGGACTTATATGAACATAAAAACAAGAGACAATATAAATTATAAAAACTTTTTTCCGTCTATCGTTATTCAGACTGCCAATTTCTTCATCATCCTTATTGTTTCTTTAATTATTATGTATTCAATATGAATAGCTAATTGTTCACTCTTGAAAACTTACAACAGTAACAATTCACCATTGCAATTGCAAAATTATAAACTACTTCAAGGTCCACACTCGTACCAGGAACAAACACAAGCTTGTAACGCCAGTAGCTAGACTCCATAGAATAAGTAATTCATTCGTATATGCTTCTACAAAAAAAATCCAGAAAATGTGTGTACAAGATGATTTAAAATTGATATAATGATTTCTTGTATTTACGCGAATACTTCACATTTTAAATAAAACGATTTTCGGATTTTATGGCGTTTTTTATTAGTTTTTACAAACTACGTTTTTATAAACATCATGATGCTGTAAAGCATCCGAAACGTCGGGAAGTAAAACTAATTAAAAACGGGATAAAATCCAAAAATCGTTTCATTTAAACTCGATACATCAATGATAACAACCCCTGGAAATGAGCTTGGGAGTGCCAAGCTATTTTCAAAAAAAAAAAAGCTAATAAAAAAATTGGACAACTAAGCGCGGACCGCCGCCTGACCGCCCTGGTGGGTATCCACCCAACCGCGATATCTTTTTTTTTTTTAACTTCTCAATGTACTAGTTTAGGAATCTGAAGTGACCATATTAACAATCTCTATCTAACCAAAAAAAAAATTATTTCCAGGTACTATTCAATAGATCGGCCGGCTGGATCGGCTGGCAAACATCAAATTGTGGTTCAAACGGACGTATCTCTGGTCCATACAATACTACATCGTCACTCCTTGCTCGGTGCAACCTTATCGAACCAATATCCGACGCGGCACTATCTATAAAAACTGCGCAATGGACGCTATTCGTTATATCAATGATAGCTTTAGGTGTACTAGTGTATTTGTTAGCACCTTGTATGAAGATGTTAATTATGAAACCAATGCCAAGAACACAGCAAATTTCTTTATCTCAAGCAGCTTTGGTAGAGCAAGATGACACATAAAAATTGTATATGTCATGTATGATACAGTAGTTAATCAAAATGACCAGTTGCTGACACCCTGTGTTAAAAATAACTACCCATCTAGTTAGTAGTAGTTGCGGTAGTTAGTTACTTTGGGTTGACCTTAGGTGACATAAGAGGTATTATTATTTTTATATAGATATCAAATAACAATTTTTGTGATAATTAACTGTTAAAACATTTTTTTAGTGGAGGCATAGTAATAAGAGTATTTAGGAAGACTAAATTATCTGGAACTGACAGTAACTTATACCTAAATTGTTTATTTATTTAAAATGATTTGATTTTTATTACACATACCTTTATATAGATTCTTTGTATGTGAAATCTTAATTGAAGGAGTTGATTAAACTAGTGTTTGATTTTTGTAATATTTATACTGGTCATTTAATCATTATTTACAAGTATTACATATCTAGTAATTTGTTGTTTTTACTGGCAATACCTTGAATTTACATTTAGGTAACAAATATCATGAAATTTAGTAGTATGCATGTTTTACAAGTGTGTGCGGAAGTTTTATTTTTTTTGTGTAGTACTTATCTCATATAGTATTAGGTAACAAATGTAGTTTAACAAATAACTTGTTATTAAAAAGGTATTAATTTATTCTGACTGATATTATATTTCTTCCAAATCTTGTATATAGTATATTTTGTGAATAAACAGGGCACTTGCAAATAAGGTATTAGATATACATGCTCTTAGAGAGATTTGTATATCATAATAAGGTTATAAGGTTTTTAATAGAAGTTTTAATACACCTTAGTCATATTTAGTTCCTGTAATTATAATCAATTCATATGATGTCTCTTGTAGGAGATGAAATAGGCAACTATCTCTTTACATTTACATTATAATACAGTCTTAGATTAAAATTTATCTACTTTGGCTTTAAAAATGGCTAAAAATACATTCACAAAATGTTAAATCGGAATGACTGATTATTTGAGGCACTGATGTTACTTAGATTTTTTGTCTATTTTTTGATAAAGGTTCTAATTTTTGTTTTTCTGTTTTTTCAAGTGTTCAGTTGCAAATGTTATATGCAAATTAAAAATATACGTTGGACACAGTGATTTACTTATAATTAAATTAATTCAATTATAACAATTAAAATGTTTCGCACAGCTTTTTTTCCATAAACATTGACATATTGGTTATTTCCATGATGATTTGTCGAAAATATTTCTTTCGTCGGGTGTTTTAAATTAAATATAAACTCTCGATAACTCAGTTGTTTTTAAAAATATATTACCTGTTACATAACTTGTCATATGATACGTAGCACAGTTTCAAATTTGTTTTACTTACTGCTAGTAATTATATTTCTTTTAATGAGAACTATCGGCTATATTTCACACTTAAGTTTGATTACGTAAGTATTAAGTATATACTTTATATGGTGTTCAAAAATTGTATCAGTCTTCGATAAAATCACGCAAATATATATTTCTGTAAGAAAACACGGAAAGAGGCGGGAGCCGGGTGACGTGTGAAATAAGTACGTCAGGTGACAGTCTGGCAGTTGATCATTGGCACTTCGATCAAGTAATCGTAGTGTTGTTCTCTGCTTTATCTATATGCTATGTATGAGGTCCAAAAATGTATCATCTCAAACCAAAATAATCTTCGAATGTATTTGTTTTAGTTATGTGTGTGAAAGTATTTTTTTACAAACAAAATAAATTATAAATTTTCAATGATCTGAGGTTTATTTACGTTTTTATCCTGAGGCATCCCAAATTTATTACAATAATTTTTTTCACGACGTTTCTACATATCTCTCGCGGCGTCTCAATAATCCTGGTCTTATATACATTCTAAATTAAATAGGTTTTACAGTCCGCTGAAGCTTTAGCTAAGGGAATTTCTTTGAAATATTAATGTTTTTAAATATTTGAAAGAAAAAGTCACGATAGCCGAATGGTTGGGTGATCGGATTTCGAGTCAAGAGACCCGGGTTCGATCCCCATAGCTCGTACCAATGGTTTTTTTCAAAAACTTATATACGGTTTATATCGTTGGCTTGGACATCAAGACGGCGACGGGCTCACCACCTGTCACTTTATCCCAAAAAAAAATTCCACCGAAATTGTTTTGGGACAAATTTGAATTTTTTTGTGTAGTACTTATCTCATATAGTATTAGGTAACAAATGTAGTTTAACAAATAACTTGTTATTAAAAAGGTATTAATTTATTCTGACTGATATTATATTTCTTCCAAATCTTGTATATAGTATATTTTGTGAATAAACAGGGCACTTGCAAATAAGGTATTAGATATACATGCTCTTAGAGGGATTTGTATATCATAATAAGGTTATAAGGTTTTTAATAGAAGTTTTAATACACCTTAGTCATATTTAGTTCCTGTAATTATAATCAATTCATATGATGTCTCTTGTAGGAGATGAAATAGGTAACTATCTCTTTAGATTTACATTATAATACAGTCTTAGATTAAAATTTATCTACTTTGGCTTTAAAAATGGCTAAAAATACATTCACAAAATGTTAAATCGGAATGACTGATTATTTGAGGCACTGATGTTACTTAGATTTTTTGTCTATTTTTTGAAAAAGGTTCTAATTTTTGTTTTTCTGTTTTTTCAAGTGTTCAGTTGCAAATGTTATATGCAAATTAAAAATATACGTTTGACACAGTGATTTACTTATAATTAAATTAATTCAATTATAACAATTAAAATGTTTCGCACAGCTTTTTTTCCATAAACATTGACATATTGGTTATTTCCATGATGATTTGTCGAAAATCTTTCTTTCGTCGGGTGTTTTAAATTAAATATAAACTCTCGATAACTCAGTTGTTTTTAAAAATATATTACCTGTTACATAACTTGTCATATGATACGTAGCACAGTTTCAAATTTGTTTTACTTACTGCTAGTAATTATATTTCTTTTAATGAGAACTATCGGCTATATTTCACACTTAAGTTTGATTACGTAAGTATTAAGTATATACTTTATATGGTGTTCAAAAATTGTATCAGTCTTCGATAAAATCACGCAAATATATATTTCTGTAAGAAAACACAGAAAGAGGCGGGAGCCGGGTGACGTGTGAAATAAGTACGTCAGGTGACAGTCTGGCAGTTGATCATTGGCACTTCGATCAAGTAATCGTAGTGTTGTTCTCTGCTTTATCTATATGCTATGTATGAGGTCCAAAAATGTATCATCTCAAACCAAAATAATCTTCGAATGTATTTGTTTTAGTTATGTGTGTGAAAGTATTTTTTTACAAACAAAATAAATTATAAATTTTCAATGATCTGAGGTTTATTTACGTTTTTATCCTGAGGCATCCCAAATTTATTACAATAATTTTTTTCACGACGTTTCTACATATCTCTCGCGGCGTCTCAATAATCCTGGTCTTATATACATTCTAAATTAAATAGGTTTTACAGTCCGCTGAAGCTTTAGCTAAGGGAATTTCTTTGAAATATTAATGTTTTTAAATATTTGAAAGAAAAAGTCACGATAGCCGAATGGTTGGGTGATCGGATTTCGAGTCAAGAGACCCGGGTTCGATCCCCATAGCTTGTAGCAATGGTTTTTTTCAAAAACTTAGATACGGTTTATATCGTTGGCTTGGACATCAAGACGGCGACGGGCTCACCACCTGTCACTTTGTCCCAAAAAAAATTTCCACCGTAATTGTTTTTGGGACAAATTTGGGATTTTTTTTGGACATTATTGTCTGTCTGTTTACCCCTGTATTGGGAATGGCGTAAAGATATTCATTTTTTATTATTTTAGAGGTTTTAAAAAAAATTAAATGTCTGGTTTTTGACTCCGTTTAATAAATAAAAGATCGCATTATAAAACAATTAGCTAGGAATTGATTGAACATATATTTAATTTTGGGGTTTATATTAATTTTGATTTAATTGTAGTTTATAATTAGATTTTATTCAATACAGATGTGATTAATTTCGCAATGGATATTACTTAACTTTTATATTACCAGTATAAATTTAATACTTATTAATGCGTTTTGCCCTATTTTTTGTGTACTTTTCTATTCTATTTTATTTATTACAGCAGTATTAAATAATATTTGGTTTAAAAGTTTTCAACATTGTTCATGACTGAGAAGACTTTAACTGGGAAAGGTTTTGCGAAAGACTATATTTTATCGTTTTAATATGACTATATGTTCAAAAGTCACGATAGCCGAGTGGTTGGGTGGTCGGAATTTCGAGTCAATAGACCCGAGTTCGATCCCCAGTTGGTGGGCTCGTACCAATGAGTTTTTCAAAACTTAGATACGGTTTATATCGTTGGCTTGGACATCAAGACGGCGACGGGCTCACCACCTGTCACTTTGTCCCAAAAAAAATTTCCACCGTAATTGTTTTTGGGACAAATTTGGGATTTTTTTTGGACATTATTGTCTGTCTGTTTACCCCTGTATTGGGAATGGCGTAAAGATATTCATTTTTTATTATTTTAGAGGTTTTAAAAAAAATTAAATGTCTGGTTTTTGACTCCGTTTAATAAATAAAAGATCGCATTATAAAACAATTAGCTAGGAATTGATTGAACATATATTTAATTTTGGGGTTTATATTAATTTTGATTTAATTGTAGTTTATAATTAGATTTTATTCAATACAGATGTGATTAATTTCGCAATGGATATTACTTAACTTTTATATTACCAGTATAAATTTAATACTTATTAATGCGTTTTGCCCTATTTTTTGTGTACTTTTCTATTCTATTTTATTTATTACAGCAGTATTAAATAATATTTGGTTTAAAAGTTTTCAACATTGTTCATGACTGAGAAGACTTTAACTGGGAAAGGTTTCGCGAAAGACTATAGTCTATATTTTATCGTTTTAATATGACTATATGTTCAAAAGTCACGATAGCCGAGTGGTTGGGTGGTCGGAATTTCGAGTCAATAGACCCGAGTTCGATCCCCAGTTGGTGGGCTCGTACCAATGAGTTTTTCAAAAACTTATGTACGAATATCGTTGGCTTGGACATAAAGACACAAAAAACACGTTGTCCCGAAAATATCTTCGGTGGAAGGTGGGTCGAAGGGACTTAATTGTCTAGACTCGACCTCTGTCTACCCCTGTATTGGGAATTGCGTGAAGATATTTAAATTTATATTATATATACATATATATATATATATATATATATATATATATATATATATATATATATATATATATATATATATATATATATATATATATATATATATATATATATATATATATATATATATATATATATATATATATATATATATATATATATATATATATATATATATATATATATATATATATATATATGTATATATATATATATATATATATATATATATATATATATATATATATATATATATATATATGTATATATATATATATATATATATATCGAGTCTAGACAATTAAGTCCCTTCGACCCTCTATGAACACGCTCTATGTACACAGAAACAGCCCCCAGTGCCCGGCGGCTCCCCTAGTCAAAGCCAAGGTGGCGGCCATGGTAACGGCGAGGCAGGGGGTGCGAAGAATCTCTGGACGAGATCGCGCTGCCAACCCCGACGACTGGACCTGGCAACATATAACGCACGTACACTGAGGACCGACGAGAAGATTTTGGAGCTGGAAGAAGAAGTGAGCAAGCTACACTGGAGCATTACAGGGTTATCTGAAGTCCGAAGACTGGGAGAGGACTCGATGATCCTGAGTTCCGGTAACTTGCTTTACCACTGGGAAGGCGACCATCTATCCCAAGGCGGTGTTGGGTTTATCGTCCACAGGTCTCTTATCAATAACGTGGTCAAAATCAAGAGTGTGTCGAGTAGGGTTGCGTTCCTTATACTCAGAATAACCAAGCGGTATTCGCTGAAGGTTATACAGGTCTACGCACCAACCTTGACACATCCCGATGAAGAAGTGAAAGCAGTGTATGAGGATATCTCACGAGCCATGCATTGCTCTGAACCATTGCACTACACGGTGTTGATGGGGGACGAATTAACGAAAACTAGGCACGAAAAAAGGCGAAGAGTTGATTGTGCGAAGCTGGCCGGCTTTATGGAGAAAGAGGGACTCTTTATGATGAACTCCTTTTTCCAGAAGAGGCCCCACAGAAAGTGGACCTGAATGAGCCCGGATGGTTCCATTAAGAATGAGATTGACTTCATCATGACGACCAGGCGGCAGCTGTTCAGTGATATCTCTGTCATCACTAAGGTGAAAATCGGCATCGAATGCTAAGAGGCACACTGAACCTTAATATTAAGCAGGAGAGGTCTCGTCTGATGAAGTCCACACTCCGTCCATCACGTGCCCTTATTCAAAATCCCGAAAGCTTTCAGCTCGAATTGCGAAATCGTTTTGAGTGCCTAGATGATTGCGTTACAGTGGACGATACAAATAGCAGGCTAGTGGAAACTGTCCATGCGGTAGGGGCAAATTCTGCAGGATCCATCGCACAAAAAACCACAAAAGCTCTCTGATCTCACTCTTAAGCTTATGGAAGCTAGGCGCGAAATGAGGCTGCAGTCTACAACTGATGCGTCAGCATATCAGCAACTGAACAGACAGATCTCAAAGTCTATTAGGCCAGACATACGAAAATTCAATACGACGCTTATTGAAGAATTGACAGAACGAAACCAGGGCTCCAAAGTCTTCACCAAAGATCTGTCTATCGGGAAGAGCCAACTGACCAGATTGAATACCGAAACTGGTGCAGATATTTCCGCTAGGGCTGAGATTTTGAGTGAGATCGAGAGTTTTTATGGACAGCTGTACACATCGTCGCCGAAACCACATTCTAGTGTAAGTAACGACCCAAGAGCCAAGCTTACCCGATACTACGATGAAATCCCGGACGTCAGTCTGAGCGAGATCAGGATGGCTCTTAAACAGCTTAAAAAACGGCAAGGCGACGGGTGAAGACGGAATTACGGTTGAGCTTTTGAAAGCGGGTGGAACACCGGTACTTGTAGTCCTTCAGATGCTTTTCAATTCCGTCATCCGTGGTGGCGCTACGCCGAAGGTGTGGAGTAGAAGCGTGGTTGTTCTGTTCTTCAAGAAAGGGGATAACTGCCTATTGAAGAACTATAGACCTATAGCGCATCTAAGCCGCGTCTATGTACTGTTTTCGAGAGTCATCACGAATCGTCTAGCAAGCAGACTTGACGACTTCCAGCCTCCCGAACAAGCCGGTTTCCGAAGAGGCTATAGTACCATAGACCACATACATACTCTTCACCAGATTGTACCTAAGACGGAAGAGTACAATTTACCATTGTATGGCGTATATGGACTATGAGAAAGCCTTCGATTCAGTCGAAATTTAGGCGGTGCTGCAGTCTCTTCAGCGGTGCCAGATAGACTCTCGGTATATCGAGGTGTTGAGATGTCTATATGATGAGGCTACGATGTGTATCCGAGTAAAGAACCAGAGCTCGAAACCTATTCAACTGCAGAAAGGTGTAAGACAGGGTGACGTTATATCCTCGAAACTCTTCACCGCTGCATTGGAAGATGTCTACAAACTACTGAACTGGAAAGGATACGGTATTAACATCAATGGCGAATTCATCACTCACCTTGGGTTTTTCGTAGATATAGTACTGATGGCAAGATCGCTATAGGAGCTCAGCACCATGCTCAATGGCCTCAATAGTGTCTCTCAACAGGTTGGTCTCAAGATGAACATGGAAAAGACGAAAATCATGTCTAACGTCCATGTCAGACCAATGCCGGTCATCGTTTGGAACACTACACTTGAAGTTGTTGACGAATACGTATACCTGCGACAAATTGTCAGACTAGATAAGTCCAACTTCGATCGAGAGGTCAATCAACGAATCCAACTCGGCTGGGTAGCGTTCGGGAAACTACGCCCCATCTTCTCGTCTAAAATAGCTCAAAATCTAAAGACCGTTTGACCGAAGACCGAAGACCGTAAGACCGAAGTTTGTGTTGCCTGTGATGGATCAGACATATGGATCTGAGACGTGATCTTTCACTGCAGGCCGTATGAGGAAGCTCAAAGTTGCTCGGCATGCTATGGAAAGGGCTATGCTCGGTGTTTCTCTGCGTGATAGAATCCGTAATGAAGGCATCCGCAACAGAACCAGAGTAACCGACATAGCCGTAAGGATCAGCACGTTGAAGTGGCAATGGGCTGGCCACATAGCTCTTAGAACTGACAACCGTTGGGAAAGAAAGGTTCTCGAGTGGCAACCTCGTACAGGCCAACGCAGTGTTGGACGATCTACGACTACTACGAGATGGACCGACGACTTGCAAAATATTGCGGGAAGTCGATGGATGCAGGTGGCTGGGGACCGTTCACTGTGGAAAGTTTTAGGGGAGGCCTATGTTCAACAGTGGACTCTTGATAGGCTGTAAAGAAGAAGAAGTTGCAAGGCAGCTTGAATTTAAGTTCGATTAGAAAATTATTTAGAAAGAAAGAAAGACACTTAACTATTGTTCCCTATTTTACCGGAACAAAAAACAACATTATTTAAATCATAAATGTACAAAAACAAAACAAAATCAAATAAAAAAACCTAAAACAATAAAATAAAAGTGCCTTAACCAAAAACATTTTGAACGTGACCCTCAAATCTGAGTTTTTCATCAAATAAAACAATAAATTTTTTAACTGACATTGAATTTGACAACTGACTACAAACAATTTTCTAGAACTTTAGACAGACTTGGTAGAATGCTTATAGGTCGTAAATCTTTTAAGTCAATGGGATCACTTATTGGGTATTGGCCTAACTACAGCAGTTGTCCATTGTCGTGGGAACACGCTATTTTCCAAAGACATATTAATAATTTTAGTTATTATATTTAAGGTCTCGGGTAAAGTCATCAATGACATCTCTAGAGAAACGCCATCCGACCCAACTTCATTGAAATGTAACGAGTTAAGACTCTAGATACCACTTCATCATTAACAGAGAACTCAAATAAATTAGATTCAGGCCTGGAAGAAATCAAACCAGACGAGAATTTTTTTACATCAATATCGAATTAATAAGCCAATAAAATATTATTTGGGACTTATATTTAGGTATAGTTAAACTAATTTCAAATGCTATGATTGCATGACTACTAAGGTCGAGTATGTCATCTACACCTATTTTATTAATATTTATATGAGAACAAATGAGATCTATTAAACTTTCGCTGTTTACGGTTTATGGGCATGTTCACTATTATATTGGGTTAAGTTAGTCACGTTTAAAAATTTATTTAACTTTTTTACACTGCCTTCATTTGGTTTGAGTAGATTTATATTAAAATCTACTAAAATTGTATTATCTCTCCAAATAAATGAACCAAGTGTTTCAAGTATTGCATCCAAAAAATTTTGCACTTCAAGCCATTGGCCGGTAGGCTGTCCCTATAACTAACCGTTTACTGCTCACATTGAAACTTAGCCACATTTGCTCTACTGAGAATGTGTTGGGGTGAAATAAAGTGCGTGCAAGAGTTCCATTTCTGATGTAGAATCCCACACCCCCTCCCGAGAGCGCAGTTCACGTGGGCGTGGAATATGACGCTGACCATAGCCGGGCATGGAAGGAGCTTGGACATCTTCACCACAGTCATGTCTCATTAATGGCCAAGATGTCAACACACAACACACACAAGATGCCCAGACATATCGCCAATTATTTTGTCGCGCCACTTGTCGAGCCTTATAGAAAAGTTTTATTGATAAATGACAGCCGTTCATTTACGTAAAATCTTGTATCTGCGCCGGAGTTGAAGCCCGATGTATCAGCACCGCGCCGAACTCGCGCAGCGCGTAGCAGTTCATCGGGAAGAGCACGCCGCGACAGATGTACAACAAACAACAATAGACCTAGGACTTGCTGACTCTGTACCCTCCCCAGCGCGGCGCACGCTCGCTCGGTCGTCACATTCGTTAATTTCCACGCACAACTTTTTTGTTCTAAAACTAATAACATGCAAAGTATTTTCGCGGTTTTGCTCAGACAAGCCGGTCAGTTCAACATCATTAAGAAGTGCAATCTGGTCTTTGTAGTTTATTTCCTGTTTGTGCGATAGTCTAGGTTAAGTCACTTTGCGGCGTTAAGTTGCGCTCTTCTTTTGCCTGAGACTCTAAGGAGGCAACGCGCACTTCGGCGCTCTCTAAATCTCTTTCTCGTATTAATCTCGGTCTTTGTACTGTTTAGTTTAGCGACTTCCTGACGAAAACAAGTCATTTCCATGTGCAGAGACCATTTTGTATAAAAATATTTTTGTATCGTTTTCGATACAGTATGCATTAGATTTACAAAATAATCATGATTTTACCAAGTTGAAGAATTGTGAAAATGGGTGAAACAATCTTTGGATTTCTTACTACATAAGTGAACATTGCACTTAGAACATTTTATTATTCTTAATAAATTACATGCTGCTATCATACATCGACCACGTGTTTCTGTTCTCATGATGTTATGATCCATTTGGTCGAGTCTAACTTCAAGGTGTGACAAAATTTGGCAAGGTTTCCCTTTTCGCATTTTAAATGGGGGTTGATCTTCCCCAATTGCACTGGTGCTTGGGCGCCCTCTGTTGTTAGCGGGACTATATTTGCAAAGAGTTTAAGTCAACTCTGATCGAAAGTCTGCAAGGGTCATGATTTTTTTGTCGTTCCGACGAATTTATTGCAGTCGAATCAAGCAGGTGATAGAAGATTCTCATGTACCACTTTCTGCTCTTCATTCGCTCCCAATTCTCTTCAATCCCAATACTGGGGTAAACAGAAGTTTTGACAATTAAGTCCTTTTGACCCATCTTCCACAAAAAAGATTTCTTGGGACAATGTGACCTATAATACCTAAGATACCTAACTTGTTTGCCAACCAATAGGTAAACCCAGCCTCTCATTAATGATTAGTATTGCCACTTCGTCCTGATGCCAAATGGGTCTAATTCCTCCAGCGAGGAGTCTTCACTTTACATAATATGACTTTTTTTAAATACTTAGTGCTTGATTATATAGCTACCATCAAGTCTATATATTCAGAAATATCATATTAATCATTTCATAAAAGTCACGATAGCCGAGTGGAAGGGTGGTCGGAATTTCGAGTCGAGAGACCCAAATTCGATCCCCAGGTGGCAGTACCAATGGGTTTTTTCAAAAACCTAAGTACGATTCATATCGTTGGCTTCGACATAAAGACGGCGACGGGCTCACCACTTGTCACGTTGTCCCGAAAATATCTTCGGTGGAAGGTGGGTCGAAGGGACTTAATTGTCTAGACTAGACCTCTGTCTACCCCTGTTTTGGGAATGGCGCGAAGATATTATAATCATTTCATATATTTACATGTTTTTTTTTTAAGTAGAAGTATTCAATGATAGTGAATTTATTTCGGTATTTAACTCTAGACTAAACTAGACTTGAGGCATCGATTGAGTAGCTTAGTCCCTCGTCATCAAGTAGACATTAATCTTTTCGACATGTTCATACATAACAATCGAATAGTTAGACAGTGATGGTTGAAATATGTTAAAATCGCATTCTGGTGAATTGCTTGCTAACATTCGGCAGATTTCAGAAAAAAAGGTTTTAAAAAAAGGAAGTAACATGAGTAATTCATAGTAAAACTATAAATTTTGGGAGCTTTTCAACGATAAAATCGTCCGCGACTTGAGTTAATTTTTTTTTGTTGGCCATAACTATAACAACAGAGGAATATTATACCGATATAGTCTGTCATCAGCTGCTAAAAATATCCTCCAATTATGGTTCTATGCACAGATAAATGTTCTATACCAACATTTTATTAATCATAAGCATAATCTTTAATCTTACCAAGATTAGGTCAGTGAAACCAATTTGCAAACATTTAAAAAAAGGTAGATTTTTGGGGTCGAGATCAATCAGCAACTAAATCAGTTCTTTTGGAATCAATAACTATCGATTTGCTTACACACACACATAACGGCCTGTTATAGTCTACTGCAGGACGTAGGCCTCTCCCATAAGGAGGATTTGCCTTAATCATCACACTTGGCAAGCAAGCGGATTGACCGTGTCAGACAAATCACGCCTTACATGCTGCGCGTCATAGGCCTGCTTTTAACCTGGCATTTTTGGTTTGGTTATTCCACCATCAACTGTTTATCATTCCGGTACATACGGTTTTGAATCTTATTCGTAGAAGAAAGTAATAAAAAAGTTGGTTTTCCTAGCATTTAGGGTGTTTTCTGGGCATTTTCTGATGCCCAAAGAAACTTTGTATATATAATATAATTTCTTCACGCCATTCCCAATACATCGTGATAGCCCGTCGCCATCTTTATGTTTAAGCCAACGATATAAACCGTACTAAAACTCCATACTAAATTTCATTAAAATCTATTTAGTCATTACAATTTACACATCGTCCATATAGCATTAAAGTATGTAATAAATTTCATCAATACGCTTTTTCGTTGAAAAACGTTGTTGCATGTGGCGTTTAAGCTTATAATAAACATCAAAATAAAGTCATAGGAGCTACCGCCAAACATAAATATATAAAAATAAAAATAAAATATCTTTACGCCATTCCCAATACAGAGGTAGACAGAGGTCTAGACAATTAAGTCCTCTCGACCCACCTTCCACCGAGGACATTTTTGGGACAACGTGAGAGGTGGAGGGACCTCTCGCCGTCTTAAAATCCAAGCCAACGATATAAATCGTACATAAGTTAAAAAACCATTTCTGTCTGTTTTACGCGTCATAAAAATATCATAATTGTCTATCATTTCCTTGCGTTAATAGGTACATTATCTATCTATATATGGTGATGTAGAGAGCCAGACAGAGATTTCATCCCGCCCATCCCTTCTCTCAGTTAGCCAGAGGATTTCGTACGAAACGTACGCGACAGCACTGGCAAACTTTTTTTATTACGAAAGTTTAACGGAAATCCTGTCTGTAATTACTATAAGAGGAAGTGCTTTTAATTTATTTATATTGACATAATTTGAAGTAATCTGTGCAGTTATTGAACTGAATAGAAATAGAAAGTAAACTTTTTTCTGAGCGGTATATTTAATTAGTGAATATGATTTTCATTTTTCTGATTGCCGTAATGATTATTATGGGTAAGTAAAAAGGACCTTCTTTTTTCCACTTTAGAAATAAAAAGTAATCTTTAATCAAACAAGTTTGTTATATGATTCAATATTTAGCAAAGTAACATATTACAACATATTTATCTGTCACTTTAAGTATATTATTTATGCACGTTACGTATAACGTATTTAAAAAAAATTCTTCACGCCTTTCCCAATATAGATGTAGATAGAGGTCTAGACAATTGAGTCCTTTCGACCCACCTTCCACCGAAGATATTTTTGGAACAACTTGAAAGGTGGTGAGCCCGTCACCGTCTTTATACCCAAACCAACAACAATCTTACACAATTTTTTTTGAAAAAAAAAAACTATATCCTGCCACAAATATCTTCACACAATTCCCAATACAGATATAGATGTAGATAGAGGTCTAGACAATTGAGTCCTTTCGACCCACCTTCCACCGAAGATATTTTTGGAACAACTTGAAAGGTGGTGAGCCCGTCACCGTCTTTATACCCAAACCAACAACAATCTTACACAATTTTTTTTGAAAAAAAAAACTATATCCTGCCACAAATATCTTCACACAATTCCCAATACAGATATAGATGTAGACAGAGGTCTAGACAATTAAGTCCCTTTGACCCACCTTCCATCGAAGATATTTTCTGGACAACGTGACAGGTGGTGTGCCGGTTGCCGTCTTTATGACCAAGCCAACGATATAATTCGTACATAAGTTTTTTGAACAGCCCATTGATACGAGCCTGCCACCTGGGGACCGAACTCAGGTCTCTTGACTTGAAATTCCGACCACCCAACCACTCGGCTATTATTATATTATTTAATCTAAATAATGTTTTGGAATATTTAAAAGTTGAAATTTTATATGTGTAAGAATACTCGAATGAACTCTTAACAGTCAAATTAGACATATTTGAAATTTGATATGTATCTTATTGAATATTTATTATTCAGATTATTTTTCCTTTATAAACAGGTTAAACAAATAACACCATTTATTTATGTTTTGTGTAATTATCTCTTGTTTTGTCACTATTACAAATTAATAACTTTATTAATTATTAAAATTTTGAGAATATATTTTTCTTTTCGGCATTTAGAATTTTTTTTACCTATTTGTATGTATGTAGTATGTGTAAAAGGCTGACTTTCCCCGCTTGCCAATGAAGAAAAAACCATGACCATCATTACGGCCTCTACTGAACTGCAAGAAATAGGCCTCACCAATACGCGAGGGCTTATCACCTCGCTCTTTAGACGGTGCTGTCCGTAAAAGATCTGCTTAATTTTAATCTGATATTTTCGAGATGGTTATCCAGCCATTTGTCACTAGTTAGTGACTAACATATCGAAAGATTTTCCCTTAGTCACCTCTTACAAAACCACGGGAGGAAAGAGGTGATATATTCTTAAACCCATATCACTCGGCCAAGGCTTAAAATATAATTTGATTAACTTTTAATTAATCTAATAATATTTTTATTTCGTTAAATAGTTATTTATATTTCAAGTACAGTGATTCAAGTCACCCATATTGTTACAATTGAATATAGGTAATATTGTTTACTCTCTGTTGAAAAAAAAATCTTTTTTAATCTGTTTAATAAAATCTCGGACTGAGGATGATGAAGTAACCCTAAAATTAAACAGACATAAGCTTGCGCGTTTACTATAAAAATAATCCCTTAGTCGTTTATCCTCTTTTTAAGAATATTATCCTTGTCGCCACAGCCCGTATTGAAATCTTTTGAGTCAATATATTGAGCTTAGCTCAATTTTGTGGTCATTTGGAAGTGAATGCCAAATTACCTTCAAAAAAGCTGAATGTGCTCAGTAGAGCCCGACGGTGTTTCATGTCGGTCCACCGATTTCTGCTATATAAGGCACAAGTTATGCTAGCAAGACACAAGTTATGGGGAATGTTCTGAGGAACTGTTCAGAAGAATGGCAGCGACTAAATCAACCGCACTCTGAGAGCAGCACTTCGGGTGGGCGGACTCTCTGTAGCAGAAATCGTCCGAATAACTAATACGTATGATTACAGCGTTATGGGGCGATAGTTAGCGAACGACTTCCGATCTTTGTCTGGCTTATCTAGTAAAATAGTATCCCCCTATCAAGTTTTATGATCAACTTTTTTTTAAGAAAATAATATTAATACTTGAAAATGCTGTTTGTTAATGTAATTAATGCTTTTTGTTAATATATATTGTATTTATATTTAAACGATTTCCAAAGCATCCCATAAGGGTAGATCGAGCCCATTGCGAGCCCATTCCTACAATGTGCTGGATATCTTTTTTTTTATATGGGGTGCCTACCGCGGGGGCAAGGACGGGTAATGTCGGGCTCGCACCCACTAAAACTCCACGGTGTTCTGCCTTCGCCGCATGTTAGGAGGCCACGGGAACGCTTTCGCACACATCCGCGACCCACCCGCGCCGGCAGCCCTCCTTGGGAGAAGCGCCGAAACACGGACGCTAAATCCACGTGGATGACGAACTTCACCCGAGTCCGCTACTTGGAGGCCATGGGGCTCAGGAAGGCGGATGCCTGACCGAGTACCAGCCCACCCATTACTTCGTGCCGGATCTGGACTTTAGTTCCGCCGCAGACAACATTTCGGCCGCGTAGAGCACGGAGAGCGGCGAGGAGGAGGGAAACCGACACTTCTCTCCCCCGCGGTCCCATCTCAGCCGCATCAGTGGTGCGACCCCCGCCAGAGTCGCGGTGGAAAGGAAACATGGCGAAACACAATACCAAAACTCCTCCTCCACCGCGACTCCTGCTTGGCTGTGGAGGGCATGGAGAGCGGTGCGAAGGCAACGACACAAATACTCCCTCCACAGCCCAGCAACAGGCATTCGAAGTGGGCTACCAAAGCCCTTTTGGAGCGACCACCTCGGGCCGGCCACACCCCGCTACGTTAGGACAGCCATTTCTCTCGGTTCACCGTGGGTATCCAAGCCACGGTGAATCGAGAACTAAGACCATTAAGCCCTACCGGCATGACAAGGCGGGAACCCGGAATTTTAACTAAAATATTTAATAAAATAAAAATATTTTAAGTACTCTTCATATAGATTCCTAGACCCCATCGCCACAATAAAACCAAGGTTGCCAAGACAAGGTTGCATCATGGGAAAATGTGCAAATACTACTTCCTAGTTGTCGTAACCTGGGTGCTAAACACTGCTTGGTCCGTTATTTATTTAAGGTTATAGAATTTTTTGAACGACGCGCCTGGTTACCGTCGGTGGTGGTAGTAGTTCGGCAGGTGGGACCTAAGTACTGGGTACAGCAGTGATCTTGTAGCCCGGGCGCTTGCTACGTCCGTCCTCACATGGTTTCCCATTCTGAAGGCACGGTCGATTTGGACCCTCAGTTATTCAACCTCCTCTTGCATCAGTTTCAGTTTAGTGGTTCAGTTTGGCTTCAGCGTCTATTGTAGCTTTCTTGTAGCATGATCCGCCCTTAGGAACTCATGATGAATCGAGAGCAAGCCCTGTATGTTTCTTATTTTTCCAAACCTATTTCTGTCAGAATAGAATCCATCTCTTGAAATACCTCCCTGATCTACTTGCTGCGCGTATTGATAAAGTGGCCTATATAAATAAATACACGTAAAATAAATATAAATATCTTAGTCATCCCAATATATCCCAAAGTCACGATAGCCGAGTTCCCCGCGACGGGGAATTGGGACTTGGGAATTGCGTGAAGATATATATTTTTTATATTTTTTTTAATCATCCCAATACAGGGGTAGACAGAGGTCTAGTCTAGACAATTAAGTCCCTTTGGCCCACCTTCCACCGAAGATATTTTCGGAACAACGTGACAGGTGGTGAGCCCGTCGCCGTCTTTATGTCCAAGTCAACAACATAATTCGTACATAAGTTTGTGAAAAACCTATTGGTACGAGCCAGCCAACTGGGGATCGAACTCGTGTCTCTTGGCACGAATTCCGACCACCCAACCATTCAAACATAAATATTACTATATAGGCAATAGTCAGCTTAAATCGATTACGAAGAATTATGTTATAAATTTATGAAGTCTAAAAAGATAAGTATTCACAACGTTTTATACTTATTAGGTAGTCTTGAAAGTTGAAGTAGTTTATATTTTACAACTCAACTCAATTAATTTGAAGTGTACGTAATTGATCTCTTCTTATATTTTAAATACTAAATTGTGTTTCATGGTTCGTGTTTGTCTTACGCTTACGGAGTAACAGGTGGTCGATTTTTTTTTATGAATTCGATATTCAAGAATAAAATGTAATACATCTTACTGTAAGAAAACTCAACAATAACAATATTTGTTAACAGTATACTGTTCTCCGCCTTCCAATCAACTGCCCAGGGGTTTTGTAAGGGACGTCCTGGACCGTTGCATGGGTGGCGGTGGCAGCGCTGTGGTCCTCTTCTTCATCCAAAGATTAGTCTGGGGATCAATCTGCAGGCTCGGTGGCGCATGATAGATCACGGGGGAGGGGCCTTCACAATGTCCTTGATATGCGGAAGTGCTGACGAGTCGGCACGCTCGAACATCCTAGTTACAAGCCTCCACACGAACTCCTCCAGTTCTTTTATCTTCAGGTCCTGATTGTCCGGTTCCTCACGTAACGCGGGGAGCCGGAGATAGTTCTTAGTGTTTGGTTTTCAGTGTTTTATCGTTTTATCGGTAGGGGCAGGTGCGACCTAAGTACTGGGTACAGCAGTGATCTTGTAGCCCGAGCGCTTGCTATGTCCGGCCTTACATGGTTTCCTATTCTGAGGGCACGGTCGATTTGGACCCTCAATTATTCGACCTCCTCTTGGATAAGTTTCATTTTGGATGGCAGTCTCTTCGCCTTTCCGAAGGCAATAGCCTGCGCCTTCCTGACGTTAACCGAGAGTCTCCAGTCCGCAGGATTCCGCAGCAACAGGATTTTCCCAACTTCCAGGATATTCCATCTATCCCTCGATAGATCGAGGATATTCCATCTATCCCCGGGGCTTTCTACAATTTCATCTGGCGCATAGCGGGCCACACCAGACCCGGGGAAAAGTACACTGCGGCATCTGGGTCCCCCGTTTCTTCATTCTGGAAGTTGTCTCGTCGGTGTGCCTCAACTGCTGCGACGTGCGCTTCGTTAGTTGCATGCTGGACCGAAATTGGCCTTTGAGAAAGTCTTTCTAGTGCACTATACTACTGAGCCGACACTGTGCTTAAGGGATCTACGTGGTGTTTTCGCCCCCCACAGCCATAGACTTTGCCGAGCTTGCGGCAAAGCCTATGGATAGAATTCCACTCTCCGCCTAGGCTCTCAATGTGTTGGCACCAGCTAAAAAGTTGCAATTGCAGCTAAGAAATGCAAATTACTCTCAATTTTTAGTTAGTCATTTGTCTGGATAAGTTTAGATATTCCATTTATTAGAGCGGAAATTGGGTCCGCTCCTGCCAGTAGTGCCTGTAGTACCTCCTGCAGCACGGAGAGGACTGTGAACCCGGTAAAGCAAGAAAAAAGTCCTTTCCGACTGAAAGGTTGCTCCTGGTGTGCTCGAGGGGGCCACTTCGGGTGGTTGCCCTCTGGTGGGCACCTCTGGTGGGACGTTGGACTTCTTTTTCATTCTCTTTGTTTTCTTTTTTTTTTTCGTTTCAATCCCCGCGCCATTGTGTGTATCTTAGTCCTCTGTAGACTCCACAGTGTTCCTATCGACGGGAGGGGGCGTGTCTGTGGTAACGTACTGGCGCGGCAGTTCTTCAGCTCCCTCCTAAAAAACGGGCAATTAACATTGTTTGCGGTGTGTGCCGCCCGCAATTTGCGCAGCATATGCAATTATGAACGAATGGTTCGTTCTGAAAGTAGATAAAGTAGTATAGTTATCTTTTAATCGCTTATGATATTAAAACAATTAAATTAACCTATGCAAAAAAATATAAAAGCCATTTATATTTCCTATTTTTGTTTTAAACTGTTTATAAAAATTATAAAATAATTCCGTATTTTTTGTTAGTTATTGACTTCGAAACGCTCCACTTGGCGCTGATAAACACTTAAAAATAATTCTGTTAAATCTTTGATAGGGTTCTCAAACCGATTGAGTGATACTTAAAGTAGACCGTTATCTCAAAAATAATATTCATATGTTATTTTTGACATAACGGTCTGCCTTAAGTTGATCGGAATCGTGCAATTATGATTTTATATTACTTAAACTTAGCTACTTAAAACCAGTCTATGTAGCACCCGCATCAGTGTGTAAACATAGCTCTACTTACAATGGAACTTATTGGCACCTTTGACAAACGAACAAAGCTTTTCATGTGCATATGTGTAGGTTATACACTATTTCGCTTTTATGATATTTTATCCTAAGCGGCATGATTGTTTCATTATAAAATGATATGTAGTCTTCTAAATCTTGTCTTGTTGAATAATTTACATCAATTGTTTAACACTTGTTTTTCTATTATTCTAAATTCGGAGATGTAGAAGGCGGAAACACATGTTTGTATATAGCACATAGAATATAGCAAAAAGTAAATATAAAATATTTAAAAACATAGTTACAATGTAGCGGTTTTATTCTTGAAGAGCGATTTTCAATAAAAATTCATTACAATGAGACAATAGTTCACGTCTATACTACTTCAAAAGCTAGGAATTCTAATGTACAAAACTACAGTGTAATAATTTGCCTCTCTTGTTACATTTTTTTTTTCAGATTTCACTACTGGAAAAGGGTCTAAAAAATGTTTGTGTAATTTAAAAAAATTAAAATGACATTCAAACACATTAATTTAATATATAGTAGTGTAAAATGAGTGTGTCATTTCCATTAAATAATATTAGAGCGATGTTATAAATAAATGTTCATAACTGACGTCAGTTTACTTTATTAATTTTGCTGGCTTTAAATTTATTTTTCACGTTGTGTGTTGTAATATATTTATATTACAACACGCAACGTGCACGTGTGTGTTGTAATATATTTTATATTTCACGTGCACAAATAAGTTCTCTTTGTGTTATTATAAAAAATCTTTCCCACTTTATCACCAAGCACTTGAAATATATTGATAAAACGTATTCCGAGACTACAACGACAGTTTACTCACCGCCGAAATCACAGTGAGGATATATTCGTAAGCTTACGAAATCGAGCCTTCGTATTTCACGACAGCATAAGTCAAAACAAATTTCGTGCTCGCTGTTTTAATACAAACGCTCCAGTAGCGTTTACTTTACGATAGGACTACGATACGTTTACGTGACGAAAATGCTTCGTGCTTCCAAACTTAGTTACTTTTACGTATGATAGTCACGATAGCAGAGTGGTCGTGTGGTCGGAATTCGAGTCCAGAGACTCGATTTCGATCCCCAAATGGCAGACTCGTACCTATGGGTTTTATCTAAATTACTTATGTGCGATTTATATCGTTGGCTTGGACATTCAGACGGCGACGGGCACACTACATGTCTCGTTGTCCCAAAAATACCTTCAGTGAGAGGTGGGTCGAACGACTTAATTGTCTAGACCTTTGTCTACCCCTTTATTGGGAATGGCGTGAAGATATTTATTTATTTTGAATTTAATGCTCGATCGTTTCATCGGGTAATGCCGTGAGAGGGTTTGATTCGTTTAAAGTTCCCTGGGTAGTTTTATCTTAACTGATATTCATGATAAATAAAACTGTATTTAATAATTTTAGGTGGAGCTGGAGCTCAATTAGGGGAGCTAGAGAGTTGCGACCTCAGCGAGCTTAAGTTATGCGTAGAAAAGATTCCACGTACTCGTGTTGGACTTCCTAGAAACAAAGCCGAGTTAGATGCACATTGCCAGTAAGTACTAAAAACTTTCCTTGAAACTATATAAGTATATATTTGGATTTTTTTGGAGGTAAGAGTGAAATAATACACACAGTGCGCATATATTAAATTAAGTTTTTTGTGGGTATTGAAAAGTGATACAGTTATTTACGTTCATATGGAGTTCCTGGATACTTTCTCTTCGAAGGGAGCACATGCTATCATGGTCTCTGAAAATTGGCTTAATCCAGAACTTAATCTGCTTGTTACAGTATTCCAGGATTCTATTACTGTTAGTCTATTGTCTGAGATATTCATATAGTTTATATCGTTACTTCGTTCAAATTTACACGGACGTGTCTTGTATTGGTCCATCACAGATAGTGTAGAAGTCCGTAAGTCCCTCGCCACACAGGTCAACTGAAATTCAGCCCTATAGTCTCGTGCGGATTACAACATTTAGCTAAGTATGGACTGTTTGCACATACGCCACACAGCATGAATCATGTTCCTGTGTGTGTGTTTCACAACAATTGTTTCATTGTGTTTTTTATTTTAGTTTCTGCTTAAAATATACCTACTTAAGATGTTCCTACTGTTCCCGGTGTCATGCATTAGTGCGATAAAATTATCTTTCTTTCTTCAAAAAAAAAATAACAATTAAGTTACGCGTTTGAAGTCGCGGGCAAAGGCTTGTGTTTAATAAAGTCTTGAAAAACGGTGACAGTGTTATATCCCTTAAACGCCAGGTTATGGCCTGGTTGTCTGCTAATGTAACTTTAGAGGGTTTTAAAAGTTAACGTTGATAGTTTGTAATAAAGAAAATATTTTTAGGGCTTACCAGATAGGAATGTCATGTATGGACGTGTGGATTAAACGCTGCCTGCCAACGGACGGACAGAAATTTTTGCAAAAGCAGATCGCCGGTGCGCGCGCTCTTATGCGTTTCATATGCAATAACGAGACTCCGCTAAGGAGAGGTTTGAAATAAATTAAGTAATATAGTCATAATTTGAAATAAATTAAGAAATATAAGTCAGCATAGCCGAGTGGTTGAGTGATCGGAATTCGAGTCAAGAGACCCGAGTTCGATTCCCAAGGCTCGTCGCTCGACCAATGGGTTTTTTTAAAAACTTACGTATGTATATATATATATATATATATATACATATATATATATATATATATATATATATATATATATATATATATATATATATATATATATATATATATATATATATATATATATATATATATATATATATATATATATATATATATATATATATATTTTATTGTACACAAAAATTATACCTCATATTAAGTATAGCATAAAAATATTTCTTTTCTAGATTCAGTAATTCAGTTACCTCTTTCTTGTATTTTAAGAGTTTCTGAAAGGATCAACTTGCTGGGCGATGGTGTCGGCCGAGTGGTCACAATGCGTGGATGAGTTGCAAATTGCCGTCCGAGATATCACAGAGCACTCGCAGCACCTTGTTTACATCAACAAGAACTCTGAGCTATGTTGGTAAGTCCTATGTTAACCATGAGTACGGATGTTTTTAAATATTTCCCCTGTAGTTAATCATCATCTATCAGAAGCTATAATGTTTTTCTTTTTTATGAGAATGTAGTAAAAACGGGCAGTAACAGTGCACCTGATGGTAAGTACTAACTGTAGCCCGTGGCATTTTAATTGGAATTAGTGAAATTTTTTGAGCTATTCCACTCAGACTTTGAGGAGGATTTGTCTTTTGTTTTTTATCGTAGTCTTAAACAAAATAAAACGACCCCTGTTAATTGGGATGAGAATGGGTTAAAGTAGTAAAAAATTGTTTTAGAAACAGCGTTATCAAATGAAACGGCATTCTTCCGATGGTAACAGTACAAGTATAAGTACTTTTTTTAATTTATTTAATTTTATATTATTTTTATTTGTTCTTTTGTAACCGCTTTCAATGTTATCCCACTGCCCTAAGGTTGACTGGCAGAGAATGCTTAGCATTAAGTCCGCCTTTGTTCCTTCATATATATTAAGGTGCATTAAGAATAAATAAATAAATAAAAAACAACAATTTTATAAATTCAACCGTTTATTATGTTTGCAATAAAAGTCGGAATCCCTTGTCGGCTTGTATTCTCGACTGGAGCAGTTTGGTTTGACAGTTAATCCAATAAAATTTCAAGCCATTATAATATAGAGTACAAGAATGCTGGCTAAATTTAATAAAAAATAAATTAAACCGGTGGTATTTAATGGCATCCAAATCCCTTATAACAATCTTGTCTAAAATTTGGGTATGTAAAATGTTTGCAGCATGTGGTTCGCTCAGAAGGTTGAACTACTTTTTACCTATTTCCACCAAAATTACGCTCGGTCATTCTCTGCTACTCCCTGTCCTTGATTAGGCTGACATATGTTATCTTGACATCACTGAGGAGCAACTAAATAAACTTGAGCAACTTCAAAATCCATGTATAAGGTTCATATTTGGACTGCGTAAATATAACCATGTATCAGAATATCTCAATAAGCTCAAGTGGCTTCCGATTCGTCTTCGCCGGAATGCTTTTTACTGCATCCTATTCAATATATAAAGTCCATCCTATTTGAAAGAACGTTTCCCATTTCTTTATTCTTTTCATTCCCTTCCTCTACGTTCTAATGAAAACCTGTTCCTCAAATATCCTATGCGTTCCTCAAATTTTTATCATAAATCTTTCACTGCTGTTGCTGTTTAGCTGTGGAACTCTTAGCCTATCTCTTTTAAACTGGCTAAATACATAGATTCCTTTAAACAACAGGTCAAAGAATATTATCCGTCTCTATAACTCCTCTTTACGACAATATCTCTTTTCATCTCATATTTCCCTTTGCCCTAATGATTACTCACAAAAGGTATGTTTTTCTTGTTACTTTATATTTGTCTATTTCTTGTTTTCATGTACATCCAACCCGTTAATTATTTTTCTTTGTAGTAAATTCCTGAGGTTGCCTGGAAGAAATTGCTATACAACAATAAGATGTTTAAATTATAATGTTAAGAGCCTTTTGTTATCAAATTTTTGATACTTATGTTTTGTGTTATATATTTTTTTCTTTTGTCATTTGGTGTACAATAAAGTATATTATTATTTATTGGGATATTTGTTATATTTTCTCGTCTGGTTGGGGTTTTATACATATAAAAATACATTATTATTATTTGTTACTATTATTATCCCTGTTCAATCTTACATCAAAGAATTTTTAGAAATCGAAAGGCTTGGGCATTAAAACGGCGATAGGCTCATTACCTGTCACGTTGTCCATAATAGGTTTCACTGATCAACAAGGACTTAATTTTTTAGACCTCTGTTTACCTCAAAATTGTAAAGAAATAAATACATAAAAAAGTAGTCAATCATCTCTCTTCCTTTTTTTCCTGGTTTTAGCTAATGTTGGCTTTTAAATAAACTTTATACCGGTAATAATTTAACAAAGTACAGTTAAAAAGAAGATAGATTAAAAAAGAATAAAAATAAATATCTTCACGCACTTCCCAATACAGGAGTAGACAGAAGTCTAGTCTAGACAATTAAGTCCCTTCGACCCACCCTCTACCGAAGATATTTTCGGGACATATTACAAATAAATAGAAGATAGATTAACATATTACAAATAAATAGATCTAGTATACGAACCGACGACAAAGTATAAACAGCGGAGGAAAAGGTTTAATACCCGCCCATTTATATTTATATTTATATTTGCTCGTAAATACTCATACTTTTTTAGTGGTCGACTATATAATCACACCAATAAAATATTTCACATATACGGTACTAATAGATATACCTGTAAGAATTACAACAAAGAAAACGCACACGAACACGCACACGCACACGCGTGCGCACGCTTTACTGTCCGAAAACCACCACGATATAACGCTGTTGAGCGAAAACCCTCAAGTAAAAAAGGATAAGAGAGAAATCTCTTACGTGTTGTACTCCCTCCGATCCCTGAAAATGAAAACAATCGTGACCTCAAAAGAGTCACCACCGTATAAGGAGGACAGTTGCCCAGTGAAATAAACCAGCGTTCGTTTTCGATTGCTCGGACGAGACCATTTATGCATTACATTCATTCATGGTACAAACAATACTACAAATACCGCTACTTGCAGTATTTCTAACAATATTTCTTATTTTATGGACAATTTCGACAATATAAATTCTTCACTTTGTTTTCTCAGAAAATACTAAAATACTTTAAGGATTTGGAATTTTTTTATGTTTTTGTGTTTTAGTTTATCTCTTTATTTCGTGTAAAAAATTTCAGGTCTTTATTTTTAAATTAGAAATAACATAAAATAACCTTGATTAAGAGCGAAATATTAAATGAGATTAAAGCAATTGACAAAAAATAACTTGGATGTTTTTGGAATCGGATTTTTAAACTTGGATGTTGTAAACATCAAAGTTATTTTTTGTCAATCGCTTTAATATAAGCAATAACGCAATAAGCCTTAGCGTATAAAATTTTTGTACATAAATTACCTCTTTTTCTCACTATTTGTAATTTTGAGCTTATTTTAAACATTTAAGTAAGTTTTTATGTTAATTTTACTGTAATATTTTTATATTAATTTAACTTTTACTTTACAGTGGTAGAGCCACGCATCAACTTTTGTTGTTGCATGAATGGGCCGGCTCGACCGGGGAAGTACCACGACCTCACAGAATACCGATGTAAAGTAGAAGTCTAACAAACTTCTGCGTTTCGTCTGGTGAGTGCAGGTAACCGGTGGCCCACACACCCTCCTCCCCAAATTATGGGAGAGGGGGGCACTCTAAGGGAGGCAACGCATCTGCTAAGCCTCTGGTATTGCGGGTGTTCATGGGCGGCGGTAATCACTTACCATCACGTGAGCCACCTGCTTGTTTGTCTCCCTTTTCCTATAAAAAAAAAAAAACTTCATTAGTCGAATAATATTTACTGTTTTTATAAATAAAAAGTTCAAACATTAATTATTGTTTTTATTTATCCTGCGTTGTATTATTGCAAGTGAACTAACGCAGCTGTTCGAGTTGCCTCAGGGTAGGGTCGGGCTGTAAACCTGTATCGGGATCAGAACAATTAGTCTTTTTCTGGTCTTATACTGCTACACAGACTCACATTTTTGTCTTTTTTTTAACTTTACATTTTTGTCTTTTAAAATTGCGCAATATTATTTTATGTTCTGTGTGGTTCCATTTTTTTGTATCTATTGTGATTAGACCGTGAATAATATGTTTCTTCCTTTCGATATTTACTAACACTGTGTCAGATAGAGAACTTATAGTTTATAACTCTTTACTCACAGTGCACGTGAAGCATTTTTGACATGCGTTTCCTACTCCGGGCGCGTGTGCTCGAATAATGCGAGTACACTGCTGCAGCGCATAGCATGGGTGCTGGCACAGGACGTAGCGGTTTGTAATGAAGAAGCATTAGCACACTGCGCCGCACCTCTGACATCACTCACAGCGTCGCTTCTTGCAATACTCGTTGTTATTCATTTATTTGGAAATTTCTTAAAAAACCTAAGCATTATTATATCCAATACATAAAATGTTTCTGGTATATATTGATAAGCTTACATATGTATGTTCATGTGAATTGTCATTCCTCTTAACATTTTAACGAATAATAAACTGTTGAAACTGAAGCCTTGTAGTATCAATTTAATACCACAGTACCTGGATGGCAGTGGGCATCGTCGATTCGTGATGATGTTATCGAAAAGTAGTCTTAGCGTGGCAATAATAATTGACACACCAGATAATTGTCCCAAAAAAGTTTTTGAACCCATGAAAAAGGTAGTGCGTGAGCGACGAAGGTATAGGGTCTGGAAGATAAACTTTATGCAACTAGAGAAACGTAACAGGTGGCGATAGGCTCACCGCCTGTTACGATGTCTTAAATAAGCTTCAGTTAAAATTGGATCGAAGGGAAATTGTCTAGACTTGCAGCAGAATACAATTCTGCTTCTACGTTTGGTTTGCTGGTCAACCGATGAAACGGAGTAAACCGGAACCGGAAATAAACCGCTGTCCTCTTCGACTTCTTATCCCGTCTTCGGCTCCTTCTACGTTTCCTTCCAAAATTTCTAGATTAGATTAAAGTAACGATAACCGTGTGGTTGGGTGGTTGGTATTTCGACTCGATCAAGAGACCCGAGTTCGATCCCCAGGTGGTTGGCTCGTACCAATGGGTTTTTCAAAAATTATGTACGAATTATATCGTTGGCTTGGACATGAAGACGGCGACGGGCTCACCATCTGTCACGTTGTCCCGCAAATATCTTCGGTGGAAGGTGGGTCAAAGAGACTTAATTGTCTAGACTAGACCTCTGTCTACCCCTGTATTGGGAATTGCGTGAAGATATTTATTTATTTATTTCCAACTGCAGTACATTTAGTAGTGTGGCTGAACATTATATCCGGTAAATATTTGCTATCGTATTGCAATTGCGTGAAGATATTTATTGATTTATTTGTATTGCAAATGTGCTGATAAAACATTATCTAATTGTCCGGAAGTGACCGCTCTTTAGCGATTTGTAAGGCTATAATAGACGGACTTAAAGGCTGATGGCATTCTCTTCTAGTCGACCCTGGTCATGGTACAAAATAGATGAAAAACGTTGCATATATGGGGAGTATATGCCTTAAAAACATATATATAATAATGTTGATCACCGTGTTTAAGCTTGCCCTTAGCCATTTCGGAATAAAAGATATACTAAGTAGTAATCCATTCGAAGGACGTGGCCACACCATCTTAGCTGATGCTGTATTAGAAGAGCTTCCCTGTCCTATCTTCTAGAAAACGCAAAACATCTATATTAGGGATGCGAACTTGCCATGTAATCTTGAGGATTGTTCTTAGACACCTTAAATGGATATTCCATCTCGAGTCGAGTTTCTTTATGTCAGCTTTATGGTGGCACCATGTCTCTGACTATATAAAGGGACATATATGATTGCCGCTTTATACACCCTGATTTTCGCGTCTAAATTAAGGTCATGAGATCTCTAAACACGACTCACGAGATGTTCGAAATTAGAAGCGGTAACGGAATGCGCGTTGCTGTTTCCGATGTAAGGGTGTTTTCTTGTCGAATATAGCTTCCCAAATATTTGAAACGTGATATCTCTTCTAGTAGTTTTCCATCTAGAATTAGTGGTGGCTGCTTAAAAACTGAGTGTCGGAAGCACTGATTTCAAGGCCGAATCGTAGACAAGATTAGTGTAGTGCGTCAACGTAACTTTGGAGATGCGTTATATTATCCATCATGAAGAATCGTCGTCGGTATGAATATTCTCCATTATAGAATTTTTTTTTCAAGTTAGAGTTCGCCCATAACCTTATCATATTATATAAACCTTTTTCAGTACGGAAGTTGAATTGGATTTGGCCGCCACAACAAAGTAATGCATCTGTCATAATAACTGCGAAGGATATAGCAAAAACACAAGGCGCCATCACGCAACAATATTTCACTCCATTGGTAATTGGAATCTCCTCCGAAAAATCGTTTCCATGCTTAACCTGCGCTCTTATGTCTTTGTGAAATGGTTTTACGATGTTTACAAACTTGTGATATCCCAACCGGTCAAATGCTTTCTCTAAATCGACAAAGCACATGTAGAAGAGCCTGTTATGTTCTAGATTTTTCATTTGATCAATATCCTTAATTGGGGTAGACGCCACATTGACTTTCAGGCAAACTCTCGGTCTGCTTGAAGTGCGCTAAGATCTTACCAGTACTAGAGAGAAGGCATATACATCGATAAGAACTAAGAAGACTAAGAAGAGATAACTATTTTGTTTTTTTTTTCCACCGGTTTAAAGGATGTCTAGGTGCCTGCGACCAGGCCCTTAGATGACGGACTATTTTTAAGCCTTCTTTCTGGGCTCTTCCCCTGTGCAGAAGAAAGCAGAGCAATCCTAAATAGGGCTTTGTCACCAATAGCGCTGCCACTTTCAATCGATTCAGGAAAAGACCATTCTCTTTTAGCAGCTGACGTGCAGAATGTTAACTAAAGCGTGGGCACATCGTTGCCCATTTCTTTACCGCTAATCATTCTATCGCCGCGAGCTTTTGTTGATTATTATGAACCAGTGATTGTGCTACTCCATGTCCTCTCCCTCGTCCCTCCATCTGTGATCCAATTGATCGGAAACTTGGTTCAATGGGCTAATGTTGGAAAGCAGTAAAATGTCGTAAGAGACTAAATGGACCCTGTCAAACGCCCTTGATGTGTTTCGCAATGCCTAGTCACATCGATGATATTAAATGTATAGTATCACATCGCCATTTGGTTCAGTCGGGGATCAACTGATAGCTACTTCCCAGTTGTTCGTAAAAGTAGCACACTTCTCTAGGTTTAGACCACTAGCGCGGTTTACCGCAGTGTGGCCGCTGTGACTACCGCTTCTTGGAGCCACCAGAGAAGAGCTTATAGAGGTTATTTAACAATTCTGAACACGCCACTACACTCCTATTCACATTTAAGCCTAGTTACTTTTTTAGTTAATTAGTAAAGACATATACACACCTCAAAATGTGTACTATAAGTATCGGCAAACTTAAAGGTACTTACATGAAAAACAATGATTGGTATCGAAAAAACAGTTCATTAACATTAACGAGTTGAATAATTAAAATGTCTTAATATAAAGTAAATGAATAAACCGGCGTAGGGTAGTTCACGTGAGGCAACTCGTTGTTAGATCCGTCTTGAGCCATATCAGAAAACTGATCAGAAAACTGGGTGGAATCGCAGTAAGTTCGATACAGGAAGATGACCGTTCACACTGCCGTTCACACTATATATCAAAAGTCAAATGACATTGACAACACATAGTAGTCAAATCTGCTCTGTCACTTCCTGTATCGACCTTACTCAAGCGCACTACTTGACGTTTCCGAAGACTTTTAATAGATGGCGTTGTAACCAAAATTGTTTTCTTATCTTCATTCTGCGACAAATAAATATTTGAACAAGTATAATTAATAATTAATTGTAGATTATAGTAAGACAATATAATTAGAATACGAGACTAAATTTCAGCAGAACAGTACGAGCAACAGGATTACTTATTATAGAAGATTCCCACTATCAAACAATAGACTAAAATATAATTTTTTAACGTATAATATGTTGCCTTACATTTTGTTAATTCTAAAAACGTGTTATTTACCGCTTTGAAAGGTATAAATAGTAGTTTAATGTCAATCGTTTCATCTTATTTCCTACGAATGTAATAAGGAAGCTATCAGTCGTTGCTAATTACTTATATTTCTTAGCTTATTGGTTAGGACAGAAAATTGTCACAGTATTCGTATTATAATACTTTAAGCATTTATAGCGTTATTTGTGTTCTTAAGGAATAAAATGTAAGAGAGAGCATATGGTCCAATGAGGAACTAATATAACAATGGGACAAAGTAGAATATTATTTCAGTGTCATATACATTTACTACTTCAGCGTAAGCAACGGTATCTTCTTTAAGTGATACTAATAATCTAAGAACGTGGAAAGAAGAATCAGTGGACAGTACAATTTTTAAGCTGAATCAAAATTATTAATATTAAGACTACCCGCGACCTTGTATCGACAATGACGTGGTAAGTGTAGCCAAATGATAAAAGACTACTGAGGAGCATTGTTACTAGTATGAAAGTACTAGAGCTTGAGCTTTAGTACTTGCGTACTAGTAACAATGCTCCTTAGCTAGCTTGAGCACATTCATATGCATGCCATATGCAGCGCGCATATGGCATGCGTATGAATGTGTATGTGAAGAAATAACTATGGGAGTCTTGTAGGAACTTTTAAAAAGGTTGAATTTTATAAATTTTAATTAGTTTTTATCACTTATATTTAGGTATTATTTAATGTGAACTAAAATTAGTAAAAAAAATATCTTCACGCAATTCCCAACACAGGGGTAGACAGAGGTCAAGTCTAGACAATTAAGTCCCTTTGACCCACCTTCCTCCGAAGATATTTTCGGGACAACGTGACAGGTGGTGAGCCCGTTGCCGTCTTTATGTTCAAGCCAACGATGAAATTCGTTCATAAGTTTTTTGAAAAAGTCATTGGTACTGCCACCTGGGGATCGAACTCGGGTCTCTTGACTCGAAATTCCGACCACCCCACCACTCGGCTATCGTGACTATGATATAAGTATATTTTTTTAGATATAAGTATGTAAATATTTTTAAGCGGATACTTCAAAAATATTTTTAGTTCGACAGGCGTGGAACCCCGCGGGAGCGAGAGCAGGATCTATCAATCTTGCTCTACAATGCGGTGTCATAAAATGTAATTTAACACGGAGCCATTTGGAGTCAACGTTAAGTCATGAAATTTTATAATAAAATTATTTTGATACTTCCATTTTATTTTAATAAAACTTAAAACGTAAAAGGGAAGTATTATTTTTTTATTTAGTTACCTTTAGGTTTATAAAGTTTGTAAGAATTATAAATAATAAATAAATTTTCTTACTTTTAAATTTAATTTTTATTAGGAGCATGTTTATCAAAAACTTTTTCTATATAACTATGCAATAAATTCACTTTATCGTAAATTTCTTTGAATTAGTTATCTATTTATATTTTTTTTATAAATAGATAAGGCATTTATTAACTAAAAAAGTATTTGTTGTAGAAAATCTTAGCTAAGTATATATTTGGATGCGATAGTTTTGACGTTTTCCTTTTGATGATTGATCCTTCGCACATACAAAACCATATTTAATACAAGTATATCAAGCAACACCGACGAAGCCGCGGTTATATAGTACATATTATGTTGATCAATGCTGTTTATGATTGTAAAACAATAATTTTCGGTATTTATTCCCTCTATAAAGGCCTTTGGCCATTGCTTTCATACAATGGAAAAAAAGCTCTTAGTAAAATAGTGTAATAGTATGCAAAGAAAATAAATTTATTAGCCGAGTGGTAGGGTGATTGGAGTTGGAGTCAAGAGATCCGAGTTCAATCCTCAGGTGGCAGGCACGTACCAGCGGGTTTTTTCAAAAACTTATGTACGATTTATATCGTTGTCTTGGACATGAAGACGTCGATAGGCTCTCCACCTGCCACGTTGTCTCAAAGAATGTTTTCGGTGGAAGGCGGGTCGAAAGGACTTAGTTGTCTAGAAGTCTATCTAATCCTGAGTTGGGAATGGCGTGAAAATATTTATTTATTTATTTATATACATTTGGCAATTTATTTGCATGTTTGTTTTTAATTTATAAAAATCTCGGAGAACATCAACATTCTATAAATAGTTTGCTTACTGAATATATAAGATAGATAATATAATAATGTATTTTTTATAGTTGGAAATTGCAAAAATAGATAATAATGATTAAATAAGTTTTTGATGCCAGTTTTAATATTTACAAATTTAAGAATACAACATGTGACATCTAAAAAATGCCATAAAAACTAGTCGTATGTATACAATGTGTCCCAAAATTCAAGGATAACAAATCACCATATGGTGGACCTACTCATGACTACTCCAGAAAAATAGGGATAAATAATATCTCGGTTTCTTTAGAAATTACAAAAATATTTGAAAGTTTTTAAAAATCAATACCATAGTGGTATTTGTTACTATTGAGACTATTTTGAAACCTCAAGTTTTGCAAATTACGTAAAGGCACATCTTCTAATTATTCTGGCACATCGTTTTATAAGAAGTTTAAATTACTTGTGAATCTAAGTTCCCTTGCAAAGAGAAACTTTTCCATTTAATATGCCCGTCCATAAGTAAATTTTGAATTGATATTGGGATTTGTTTTGTGTTAGTCAAAAGGCAAGGTAAATCTACTTACAACATCCTCCCCCTTAAATAAGAAAAAGAAAAAAGTAATGTTAAGGTTTTCAGTAGCTTAGAAGTAATATAAAAAAATAATATTATAAAATGAGTAACAATAATAAAGAATTACACTAATAATAAAAAGTAATTGTGAAATTATTACATATATGTAATTAAGTAACAATATTTTTTTATTTAGGACACATTTTTCCTTGCTTTTTCTTTGGTAAGAGATCTGCTGGCCTCATTTCCCGACTAATAAATATGTCATTAACGGGGGTTGCGGTAGAAGCGACAGCAGTAGCATTATCTATTTTATTATCCGGCCTACCTTCAACACCTGACTTCTTTTCGACCTCGTCTTGTACGTCCAGTCCTAACCCACCCACCTTCCCCAAATTGGGGGAGGTGGGTGTGTGGGCCTCCAGTTACCTGCACTCACCAGACGAAACGCAGAAGTTTGTTAGACTTCTACTTCACGCCGGTATTCTGTGAGGTCGTGGTACTTCCCCGGTCGAGCCGACCCATACATGTAACAACAAAAGCTAATGCGTGGCTCTACCACTGTTAACACTAACACACACACACACACACTTGATCTGTGTATCTGACAATCAAATTCTTATTCTAGTTTTGAATGCATTCCTTTATGAGTCCGATGAGGATAATATGTTCCTAGATTTTTTTCCAGTGATCTAAAAAAGTGATGAATCCCTAGCTTGGAGTCTGATTTTTGAACTTTTTGGTTCAACCTACCACAAGAGTAGCTATTAAAATCTAAAAAGGGAGCGTTTTTGGGATATCGCTACATTGTGTAGCCTTTTTGGTAACATATGATGATTTGACCTCATACAACATAATTGTAGGAATTGGGTCACCCGGCAATGGCAGAGTGGTTCTACATCGTCTACAAACTTCTGAAGCTGGGTAGAGTAGAGTAACTGAGCCCTGGAAGATAATTGCAACTCTAGGCTGGCACTTATCCTTTTTCCCGTCCACAAATGTTGTTTGGGTCAAAGCTTCTATCAAAAAAAAAAACAAATACAACACAAATTAATATAAAAAGGGTTATTACAATATAAATGAATATATGATAGCAACCCCAGGGAATGAGTTGAGCGTTTCCATACTATTTGCAATTAAATAAATGTTCAATAAGAAAGTTAAAGAAGAGGATACCTATGAATTTACCTACCAATTTCTTTCGTCTGTTTCTCCTCCGTTAGAGTCATTATAAAATGGTGGTAGATTATTCGTATTTCATTTTATTTCTTATTGAAACATAACTGCCACATTGTGTGATATAGCACACAATGTGGCAGTTATGTTTCACAAAATCATATTTTGATACATTAACGGAATCAATGGTTCGACAAAAAAGTCATAAAATATGTTGATAATGATTTTATAACAAAATTTTTGTTGATATCCTTTCAATAAACAGAAAAATCCGTGCCATAAATAATTATAGTACATTTTTATGATCTTCGGAAAGCGTAAGTACATATGAATAAAACTTTTTAATGCTTTTTAGGGTTCCTCTGCAAACTAGGACCTACTTTATGACTAAAGAAATAATTATTTCTAAATTAAGTTCGGCATCGTAACAACAAATAAATATTAGAATATAAATATAAAAAAATGTACAAGAAAAATAATTATAAGACCTAATATAGATTAAATGCAATAGCAATTTAAATTATACTGGAGAAAAGATTAAAGTATTATAACTGGAAACAATAAATGAACATAAAATTTATAAAAACTGTTGAAAATCATTTAAAATATTCAAAAAATAATAATTATTAATAGATATAAAGTCATACAATCGCTATTGTATTAATAAAACTCATTTCTTAATATGAACTTTAGTATCCACATTTATGTGGAATGTGTTTGTGTAGTATAGTGTAGTAAGGTGTTCGTGTATCCCACACTCAGGGGCTGCTATATATATGTGTCTCAATGTAAGGTCTTATGCAAGCAAGGTATATGAATTAAAATAATAGCATTTGTATATCCTTAGATGAAAATATAATTAAATGGATACAATTGGGACATGATAAGAGATTGATATAAAATATGAATAAATTAAATAATAAATAAATATCTTCACGCAATTCCTAATACAACGGGTAGACAGAGGTCTAGTCTAGATAATTAAGTCCCTTTGACCCACCTTCCACGGAAGATATTTTCGGGACAACGTGACCGGTGGTGAGCCTGTCGCCGTTTTTATGTCCAAGCCAACGATATGAATCGTACATAGGTTTTGAAAAAAACCATTGGTACGAGCCTGCCACTTGGGGCTTGAACTCGGGTCCCTCGACTCGAAATTCCGACCACCAATCCACTCGGCTATCGTGAGCGGAAGGTCCGCTGATTAGAGATCGCGGTAAACATGAACATATTGCTAGACGTATCATTGTATTGGTTGTTGGTGGCTGGCGTCTTAGTGTTTAACTGTATTATGATATTATAGATTTATTACATTTGTAGGCAATCATTCGAATTAAGGAGTATGTTGTGCGCTCCTAGTGATGCGAAAGTACTCACAACTTTGCACCCAAAGTTGATTGGAGTCACATCGGTGTGGTGTGAATTGCAAAATTGAAAAATTGTTTTATGTGTGAAAATAATTAATTAATAGTTTAAACAAAAACTGGCATTGAATCTGAACGAGGCAAAGGCAAAGGACGAATTGTAAAAGCATGATGCGCTATTTAATTTATTTAAATGTTGAGATGCCTTTAAAATAAATCTTCCGGTAATATGTAAATTATAAACGTGTACTAAAACCGTCTTTTATGGCGTGCGAACACGGAACTATCGCTTTTAATCCAACTTAAAAGGTTTTATCCTCTTCTAGGATATCCAATATTTTTTTTTGTTTCCGATCACGATTCGATTTAATCAAATACCTTTTTTAAACCTCATCAGATATCACGCCACACATTTTAAGAAGAGAGCTTCTACATCATCATCTCCACTACATCCAACTTGCTTTTATGCTTCCTCTGCCATACCCAGGTGTCGCTACCATATAACATAGTCGGTACCTGACCACCAATCCACTCGGCTATCGTGAGCGGAAGGTCCGCTGATTAGAGATCGCGGTAAACATGAACATATTGCTAGACATATCATTGTATTGGTTGTTGGTGGCTGGCGTCTTAGTGTTTAACTGTATATATATATATATATATATATATATATATATATATATATATATATATATATATATATATATATATATATATATATATATATATATATATATATATATATATATATATATATATATATATATATATATATATATATATATATATATATATATATATATATATATATATATATATATATATATATATATATATATATATATATATATATATATATATATATATATATATATATATATATATATATATATATATATATATATATATATATATATATATATATATATATATATATATATATATATATATATATATATATATATATATATATATATATATATATATATATATATATATATATATATATATATATATATATATATATATATATATATATATATATATATATATATATATATATATATATATATATATATATATATATATATATATATATATATATATATATATATATATATATATATATATATATATATATATATATATATATATATATATATATATATATATATATATATATATATATATATATATATATATATATATATATATATATATATATATATATATATATATATATATATATATATATATATATATATATATATATATATATATATATATATATATATATATATATATATATATATATATATATATATATATATATATATATATATATATATATATATATATATATATATATATATATATATATATATATATATATATATATATATATATATATATATATATATATATATATATATATATATATATATATATATATATATATATATATATATATATATATATATATATATATATATATATATATATATATATATATATATATATATATATATATATATATATATATATATATATATATATATATATATATATATATATATATATATATATATATATATATATATATATATATATATATATATATATATATATATATATATATATATATATATATATATATATATATATATATATATATATATATATATATATATATATATATATATATATATATATATATATATATATATATATATATATATATATATATATATATATATATATATATATATATATATATATATATATATATATATATATATATATATATATATATATATATATATATATATATATATATATATATATATATATATATATATATATATATATATATATATATATATATATATATAATATTATAAAAACTGTTGAAAATCATTTAAAATATTCAAAAAATAATAATTATTAATAGATATAAAGTCATACAATCGCTATTGTATTAATAAAACTCATTTCTTAATATGAACTTTAGTATCCACATTTATGTGGAATGTGTTTGTGTAGTATAGTGTAGTAAGGTGTTCGTGTACCCCACACTCAGGGGGCTGCTATATATATGTGTCTCAATGTAAGGTCTTATGCAAGCAAGGTATATGAATTAAAATAATAGCATTTGTATATCCTTAGATGAAAATATAATTAAATGGATACAATTGGGACATGATAAGAGATTGATATAAAATATGAATAAATTAAATAATAAATAAATATCTTCACGCAATTCCTAATACAACGGGTAGACAGAGGTCTAGTCTAGATAATTAAGTCCCTTTGACCCACCTTCCACGGAAGATATTTTCGGGACAACGTGACCGGTGGTGAGCCTGTCGCCGTTTTTATGTCCAAGCCAACGATATGAATCGTACATAGGTTTTGAAAACCATTGGTACGAGCCTGCCACTTGGGGCTTGAACTCAGGTCCCTCGACTCGAAATTCCGACCACCAATCCACTCGGCTATCGTGACTACCTTCCGCTGATTAGAGATCGCGGTAAACATGAACATATTGCTAGACATATCATTGTATTGGTTGTTGGTGGCTGGCGTCTTAGTGTTTAACTGTATTATGATATTATAGATTTATTACATTTGTAGGCAATCATTCGAATTAAGGAGTATGTTGTGCGCTCCTAGTGATGCGAAAGTACTCACAACTTTGCACCCAAAGTTGATTGGAGTCACATCGGTGTGGTGTGAATTGCAAAATTGAAAAATTGTTTTATGTGTGAAAATAATTAATTAATAGTTTAAACAAAAACTGGCATTGAATCTGAACGAGGCAAAGGCAAAGGACGAATTGTAAAAGCATGATGCGCTATTTAATTTATTTAAATGTTGAGATGCCTTTAAAATAAATCTTCCGGTAATATGTAAATTATAAACGTGTACTAAAACCGTCTTTTATGGCGTGCGAACACGGAACTATCGCTTTTAATCCAACTTAAAAGGTTTTATCCTCTTCTAGGATATCCAATATTTTTTTTTGTTTCCGATCACGATTCGATTTAATCAAATACCTTTTTTAAACCTCATCAGATATCACGCCACACATTTTAAGAAGAGAGCTTCTACATCATCATCTCCACTACATCCAACTTGCTTTTATGCTTCCTCTGCCATACCCAGGTGTCGCTACCATATAACATAGTCGGTACCTGGACTGTTTTATGTATCACACGGCGTACAGTTATCACTACGCCTTGTCTTTTGACTAACGCAGTCAGGGCATCGTTGTCTTTGTTCAGGCAGCGTCACGCCCGTCTACATCCATATTACATCTTCTATCCCGGCAGAAGGCGCAAATATACAACTTATATTTATAACTTAATTTATTAATAAATATAAAATAATATGTTTATACTGTTGGGTGGTCGGAATTTCGAGTTGAGAGACCCGAGTTCGAGAATGACCCTGGTGGCAGGCTCGTACCAATGGTTTTTTTCAAAACCAATGTACTAATTATATCGTTGGCTTGGACATAAAGATGGCGACAGGCTCACCACCTGTTACGTTGTCCCGGAAATATCTTCGATGGAAGGTGGGTCAAATAGACTTAATTGTCTAGACTTCTTTTATTTAATTTATTTATATTTTCTATCAATCTCTTATATATATATATATATATATATATATATATATATATATATATATATATATATATATATATATATATATATATATATATATATATATATATATATATATATATATATATATATATATAATATTATAAAACTGGTTACATATGTTATTGGTAACTATGTAATAGTTCGAAAAATATTTTTTGTATATTTGTTATCTAGTCAAAACCTAAAGTAAGGAAATATCGCTCTAAGTAGGCTAGGTCAGCATACTTCGGACTTCATTCCCAACGCGGAACACAAACAGAACAACATCAGAAAAGAGTCAAAATACTCAAAGGCTTATAATTTTTGAGGATTTTTCAGATTTTCTAGGGAGACATTTTTATATTAAATTAAAGAGTAAAAATTTCAACTGACACGGGCGGTATTCGAACCCGGGACCTCTGCCGACCGTGGCAACGCACTTACCTCTGAGCCACCATGTTTTACACGCATCAGTTGAAATTATAAATCAGTATTCTCTTTCTTTATTTATGTCAGTTTTTGGTAGGGGGGCCATCTGTTGTCCCTTTTGCAAGTGACAATTTGACATTCCTGGCTTTTCAGTTAGGAGTTGTTAATAAGATGACACCAATTATTTTTTATTACGGAATTTTTTAATGATTTTTAAAACATATAAGTTATGCTGAACTTTAGGTTATTCAATTAAAGAAAAAAATTAATTTAAATAAGCTTTAAAAAAATAATTTAAATTTCAAAATTAAAAAACAAAAGATATGAAACAATATATATACAGACGTATCGATGATAAAAGAGTTTAAGACAAACCTTTGTCGGTTTTTGTAATACTATTTGTCTATTTCTGTAATTTATTTTTGTATGATGATAAATATACAAACATGAATAATAATAAAAAAAACAGTATCATCTTTGGTGATCGATCTCTTTCAATAGACCGTATACCTACCACACAGCTCTCAAAACTAATAGTAATAATGTCTAGAAATTGTCATAGTTGGGAAAAAGTCTTTTCGAATTATAGTATGTATAAACTTGTAATAAAATATCTTTGGCTAAACTATTTGTATCTGGCTGGTTTTGGTATCATTAAAAGTTTAAATTTAAAGAAGATAATTCCAAATTCAAATTAGGAAAATAAAAATGATTTTTACTTATTTTTCGCACTGTCAAGATGAGTGAATCTAATGAAGAAATTCGATACATTTTATAATTTTACTACAAAAATAGATGTCATAGATGCACGTCGCTCTGGTCGCCCTATTACGGATAAAATCGATTTTGAAAAAGTGGAGCAAGATCAGCATATCAGTAGTTACGACGTAGCTGAAGAACTGGGAATTTACCACAAAATAGTCTTGGCGCATTTGAAAAAAACTGGGTACACAAAAAAGGCTCGATTTTTGGGTACCTTACGAGCTCACTGAAAGAAATCTAATGAACCGTGTACTCATTTGTGATTCTTTATTACGACGTACCGAACTATTTTGAAGTGATGAAAAGTGGATCACGTACGACAAGAGCGAGTGAAAAAGGTCGTGGTCAAAGGCCGGTCAGGCTTCACAGACTGTGGCGAAACCCGGGTTAACACCCAACAAGGTGATGCTGTGTGCGTGGTGGGTTGGAAGGGCATTATTCAATATGAGCTGTTACCACCAGGCAGGACCATCAATTCTGAACTCTACTGCGAACAACTTATGAGATTAAAGCAAGAAGTTGAGAGAAAGCGGCCGGAATTAATCAACAGAAGGGGTATGGTTATTCATCATGATAACGCTAGATCTCACACATCTTTACCACTCAGTAAAAATTAAGAGAGCTTGGCTGGGAGGTGTTAATGCATCCGCCGTATAGTGCTGTCCTTGCACCTTCAGATTTTCACCTGTTTTGGTCTCTTCAGAATTCTTTAGACAGTGTCAGGTTAACGTCACGAGAGGGTTGCCAAAACCAATTGATCTTCTGATCAATTGGTTTTTGATCAGAAGCCCCAAAATTTCTATAGCAATGGGATCATGTGCCTACCTACAAGATGGAAAAAATTTGTACAAAACAAAATGTATGTACCTATATACTTTAGTTAAATGTAAATAAACTGATAATATTAAAAAAAAATGTTGTGAATTTTCTTAAAAAACGCGAAGAAACTTTTTCCCCAACCTATTATATAGATACCCCAATAAATTAATTATTAATGATATCCCTAAAAGTGCCGTTCTAAAAGGAATTATTACTGGATGGGCAAAGACATTTAATATACTACCAGTTACAATAAAAGACATGCCAATATTAAATTTATAAGAAACATAATATCAGTGGCTTCTTCGAAATAGCTTTTATTCAAAATACGAGTATTTAATTCACTAGTTATAGGGTGAGATTCTAATCATTTATTCTATGATTGATGATAATTTATTCGATGACCTCCGTAGACGAGTGGCGTAAACACCATTTTTCAAGGCGTCGCCATCTCGAGGTCCCGGGTTCGATTCCCGGTCCGGTCAATGTAGAAAAACCACTTTCTACATTATCTCGAATATGGGTGTTTGTGGTGTCTTTGTTGTTTCCGATTCCCATACCTCAATTGCTTTAGCGTCTTACATTGGGATCGGAGCAATGTATGTGATGTTGTCCCTATCGATATATGTATTATGTATGTATTATAGATATATGTATGTATTATTTATTTATAATTTTTTCTGACATTTGTTTGATTAATCTTTGTAATAAAATTCTTTTAAGAGAAGGTAGGTATTGAACTCCATTTAAAAAAAACCAAGAGCAAATAAATATTACTATAATTGCGCAATATTACAGAAAACAATTGTCTCTTAGCCATTGGGGGAAGGTTATGCTTATAGTAGTAGACTTGTAAAACTTTGCCAATATAATAAATAATAATTAAAGTGTATTACTATAAAAATTAGAGACATTTATAAATATTATTTCAAAAAAACGTTTCAAAATAAAACATAAAATAAAAGTTATGTAATACAGAAAAAAGTTAATTTGACGCATTTTCATTTGTCAATAATACTCTCATCGACTACATTTATGTTTATTATTGCACTGATAAGCTATTCTATCATAGAATTGTCACGATTTAATTGATTGTTGATTTATTCTCAATTGAAATGAAGACAGACCACACTAGGAATTGTTTGATAATATAGTTAAGATTAGCTTGGAATAAGCTTACATTGATTTTTATTTTGCTTAATAGCTTTTCCCGAAAACCTGTACAAGTGGCTTACGCACTGTATACAGTTTTTAATTTGCAGGTACAAAGTAGATGATATTCATACACGAAACGTACATAAACTAACAATATACAACAACATACTACATATACGAACATATACTATTTTATTTTTATTTACCAACTCTTTTTTTAGTGTCACGATAGCCGAGTGGTTGGGTGGTTGGAATTTCGAGTCAAGAGACCCGAGTTCGATCCCCAGGTGGTAAGGCTCTTACCAATGGGTTTTTCAAAAACTTATGTACGAATTATATCGTTGGCTTGAACATAAAGACGGCGACGGGCTCACCACCTGTCACGTGATCCCGAAAATATCTTCGGTGGAAGGTGGGTCAAAGGGATTTGATTGTCTAGACTAGAGCTCTGTCTACCCCTGTATTGGAAATTGTATTGGGAATGTATTGGGAATTTCTATGTATAATAAATAGTTAATATATGTTATCGCGCTAGTAAACCATGCTGTGTACATATACGTTGGTTTATAATCTAGTTTTTACAATAGTAAATAAGTAAGTAAAATAGTAAGTCTCAAGTACAATAGTAAATAAGTAAGTCTCAATCATGATTGTAAACTGTTTTATGTACCATAATAAACTTAAAAAAAATTGCGTGAAGATATTTATATTTATCTATTATTTGTAACTCTTTTTTTATTATTTGGGAAAAAATAAAATCAGATGAAGATATTTGTAGGAGAAACAGTAACGAATAATCGTTTTCAACAGAACCGAAAAATAATTACACGTGCTCCTATTATATGCATAACGGCTTGTAATTTTTTTTCCAAGGAGTTTCTTGTACGGAGGATTTATGATAATCGCCAAACTTTTTTTTTACAGTGGTAGAGCCACGCATCGGCTTTGGTTGTTGCATGAATGGGCTGGCTCGACCGGGGAAGTACCACGACCTCACAGAATACCGGCGTGAAGTAGAAGTCTAACAAACTTCTGCGTTACGTCTGGCGGTTGCAGGTAACCGGAGGCGTACACACCCCCTCCCCCAATTGGGGGGGGCATTCTAAGGCCGGCAACGCATCTGCTATGCCTCGCTGGTGAGAGAGTGAGTGGATATCATCTGCTTTCGCAGGTATCGGGCCTCGAGGCAAGCCTCATTAACTTATGCCTCTGGTATTGCGGGTGTTCATGGGCGGTGGTAATCACTTACCATCACGTGAGCCACCTGCTCGTTTGCCTCCCTTTTCTATTAAAAAAAAAACTTGGTTACAGTTGACGATCGCACTATCAGTGACTTTTGGCCTTAAATGGTGCTGCCGAAATAAACCGGTTCACTTCATTTTAGTCCCATATTTTTAAAGACGGTTATACTGCTGTGCGGTAACAGCGTAAGAATATGCCACTCCTTTTCTTCCATGACATCTGTGATGGTCACACGCAGATTTCGCGTATCAAGAGACGGGACTGAGGGAAAAAGACGTTTAATACCGTACAACAAACATTTGGTACTAAAATTACAGAGCTAACTACCTACAATAAGGTATATTACATGGATGTATTCAACCTTTCTTTAGTAGCCATTGAGATTTTAAGCCTTTTGACTAAGTCACCTCTTACGACATTCGCGGGAAACGCAAACACCACACAAAAACACATGAAAAAGTCTGGCAGGGATCGCAACGAGCATTGTTCTACATGGCTAACCATACAATTTCAAACGTTGAAAACGTTGATTTTACAAATCTTTAATTAAATGTTGATAAATAAGACATTGAACAGATAAAACAAGCGCTTTTAGCGTAAAGCTTGAGCAAAACACACATCCATTTTAAAAATCGTTGTTTCGAGCTTGTACATGTCCTAGTAATTTTCTGTTAGATACCTTCCATGTAGAGATACGACTCATTTACAATATTATAATTGTTAAAAAAATACATGATTTGTGCTAAAAATATGATGTACGTATAAAATATACTCAATCAAACAAGAAGAAGGGTTTCTGATTTTCTTCTGACTATATCTTCTCCGTTAGAAAAATCTTAATACATAAGGATGAAAATTACGATGGCATGTGACCAATAAAATTTGTAGACTAACTCGCAGCAAATTTGTGGATTAACTGGCTTAATAGGTAATAGTCAAAAAGTCAAAAAAAGTCTTATTATTACCTATGCTTACCCTCTTCTTCTAGCTTCTGCTCCTATGCCAATTTTTGTTTCAATCTGTACAACCGTTCGTTCATAATAAGATAACTTTTACTATGACAGATAGTGTCGCTATTATCTAGCAAATGGGGTATGTGTAGCCTGGGTATAGGTCTGGGCCATGTACCTAGGATATGTAAGCTGGAGTTTATTTTTAAGGAAACTTGACTTTTAGTTACTTAAAATAAAATTTAATACTTTCATTTGCATTTAGTATAAAGCTGTTAATTTGGCATTAAAAAATTTGACACACTCTTCAGACTCTTCAATTTTATTTATATACTAAATTTCTGAACAAATTGAATGTCTATTGTAAATATATTACGTCTTGAATGATAACCTGATTACTTAATATTGAATACGGTATCATCTGAATATGCCGAAATCAGTCTCAACATCCTGTAATATATTTAGTAGCGCTACGATATTGATCAAATTTTACCTCAAAAATTTGCCTTATGGTCCTATTTATTAGTATAGACATATGTTATACATATGTTATAAAACATAAAGCATTTTCAGCAAAAATTTTAAATTCCTGAATTGTCGTCATTATACACATATTAATTTATGTGTTTGTGTTACGTAGTTGAATATTTATCTAATGTATATTGTATAGTTATATGTGTACATATATGTTGTATGTATGTCTATGTGTATTTATGTAAATTTAAGTATTGCACTTGTATTTATAGATAGTCTGTTCATGTAGCGTTGTGTTATAAAATATATTTAGTGTACGTAACCGACTTAGCATTATGACCGCCTTTTGATCATATGTAATGTTAAGGTTCAATAAAGAATAAACTAATAACTGTACATATGATTCACCGTTTTCTTTACAATGGGTCACGAGAAGTAGTTATATGATTCCGTAGTGGTAAATACGCGTACGTCGAAGGGCACTTTTTGATAATTTGAGCATGTTAAGGTGACCTGACGGGCCACTAGCCTAGTTGGTAGTGATCTTGGCCTCAAAGCTTAGACCTGCGGTTACGTAACCCGCTAGGGGTGAATACTTTGGGATGAATATTTGTACTCAAGTTTATATGTATACAAGTGAACACCCACGAACAATTAAATACTATCAATGAAGATATATTATGTATGCAAGTATTTGATACATGTACGTAACTATTTTGTATTGTTACCTTAGACTTTAAGACGACGATAGGCGCACTACCTGTCACGATGCCCCAAATAAGCTTCGGTAAAAAGTTGACCCACTTTCGATGACTTTTTCGGTAAAACGACGTCATTTTCTAGAAATCTGCCTACCCAATATGGGAAAATGTATGAAGATTAATAATAAAAAACATTCAGTTTGTAAGTACTGAAACTGGATCAGCATAAAACTTAATAAGGCTAAAACAAATAAATAAGGCATTTGCCTTATTTTTTAGTTACTAGACTTTTCCTTTGATGACGATCTGTGATCTCAGTATTGATGCTTTCTACATCAATTTGCATTGGCATATAGTTATAGTAACTATTGACATATCTTAATACTATTTTCGACCTAATTTTTCGTATAAATACCCCAAAAACGACATTCACGATTTGGGCAATTTGGACATATTTTGTATGAAAATGGTACGAGGGGAAATTATAAAGTTTCTTTGTCGCTTACTATATAATGAATAAAATAAATAAATAATAACATTAAGTAGTATAATTTGATATAAAGAATTCTAATATATATTTTATAGTTACAAAATTAGTTAGTTATAACCGTGTATTGGGATAAGATCTGTAAAAGTGTTATAATTTAAGTTTATAAATAAATAAAATAAGTAATAAATTTTAAATAAAACGATTTTCGGATTTTATGCATCCGTGCATGCTTTACAGCATCCGAAAAATAGTTTGTAAAAACTAATTAAAAGACGCGATAAAATCTGAAAATAGTTTTATTTAAAATGTATAGTATTCGCGTAAATACAAGAAACCATTATGAATAATAAATTTAAAAAAAACCGTTAAGGGGCCGTTCGTAAAATACGTTCGCATTCAAAGAGGGGGCTATCGTGACTATTATTTAGAATTGGCGACGGCGACGAGCTCACCACCTGTCACGTTGTCCCGAAAATATCTTCGGTGGAAGGTGGATCGAAGGGACTTAATTGTCTAGACTAAACCTCTGTCTACCCCTATATTGGAAATTGCATGACATATTTATTTTATTTTATTTATTTATTTAAATTACTACGATTAAATACTGTAGTAACAAGAATTAGTACTTTCACCACATCCTGTTTTTATACACCAAATAAACAATATTGTTTAATTTGGCAATTTTTTCTTTATTTGAACAAAGCCTTAGGAATTCCTTTTGATCAATTAATCTATTTGAATGATTGTCTGTATGTGAATGCTAGATGTAATCACAATGTCAAGAGCAAGTCCGATAATGGATAAAGCTTGACTAGTAGACGCAAAATACGTTATTGTTCGAAATGTTATATTAATTTCGAAGTAATGCCATACTCCCAACTATTATACACTATGTATACTGAATATTCACTTAAAAAATGTCAAGAAAATCGCGGTAGTTGTAATTGTTTACTCATCTTTTACCACAATAGCTTTTTGACATGCTTTTTCAAAAAAAAATTGTAAAGCAATTTTTTGTGGTCTATTTCGAGAAGGTAAGCACCCACATATCAATTTAAAAGATTTTCTCTTTATCTCTCTTTATTCGTCACGATAGCCGATTGGTTGGGTGGTCGGAATTTCGAGCCGAGAGAGCCGAGTTCGATCCCCAGGTGGTAGGCTCGTACCAATAGGTTTTTCAAAACTTATGTACGGATTAAATCGTTGGCTTGGACATAAAGACGGTGATGGCCTCACCACCTGTCACGTTGTCCTGAAAATATCTTCGGTGGAAGGTTTGTCGAAGGGACTTAATTGTCTAGACTAGATCTCTGTCTACCCCTGAATTGGGAATGGCGTGAAGATATTTATTTATTTATTTCTCTTTTAAAAAATTTTCGTATTTTATAAACACGGGATGGCGTTTTGAGATTGATTGATCGCATCATTTCAGGTCATCGATTGATTAAATATGTAACAGATTAAAAATATTGTAATGCTGAATTCAGTACAATCCTTAAGATGTCGAATCCAGCTGTGTATTTAAATTAGTAGCCAATAGTTTGAACTATTAATCGGTTAAAGTTTAATAGGTATGGCACTTAAGAAAAATAAAAAATATTTTTACGCAATTTTATTGATTTTTAAAGCATATTTGTTATGCTGAACGTTGCCACGGTTCGGCAGAGGTCGCGGGATCGAATTCCGCCCGCGTCAGTTGAATTTTTAAAAACATTTTTTCTCTTTAATTTTATCATATAAAATTTATTTTCTTAACAATTGCTATTTCCTTAAGTTGGTCGTCTGTCATTACTTCCAAGAATTAGCACCTTTTAAGAGATATTATAGAAGTATTGATTTTAATAAGTTAAAAAAAAACACCATGCATTATGTACGCAAGAGTACCTTTCCGCGAAATCGTTCAGCCTGTCAAAACACAAATTACATTATTTGTAACATATTATTTAAAGACTTCATGCCATTCCCAATACAGAGGTAGTCAGAGGTCTAGTCTAATAAGTCCCTTCGACCCACCTTCCACCTAAGATATTTTTGGGACAACGTGGTGGTGAGCCCGTCGCCGTCTTTATGTCCAAGCCAACGATATGAATCGTACATAGGTTTTGAAAAAACGCATTGGTACGGGCCTGCCACCTGGCGATCGAACCCGGGTCTCTCGACTCGAATTCCGATCACCCATCCACTCTGCTATCGTGACTATTATTTAAAGACGGTAGAAATAAATCGCCTTTAAATAATAATATATTACAATAATTCTCTGCTTAGAATTCGTGTGGTTCAGTACAAAACTCATTCCCATTTTTGCCGCATTTGTTTATTGCGCCTTTTTTTATTTATATTTGTTTATTGCAGTTGTAATCATCAAATGGGGTGTTAGCTTCTTAACACCTTAATAATTTACAATACGACAGGATTGTCCCAGCATCTGTCGGTCGCTACGGTCGTTTACGTCCTTGCTGGGCTATTTCCCTTAGTTACTTATTACTTTACTTGCGAGAAAAAAAGAAACGAGAAGGACAGGTTAGTTGGAAATAAAAATGTAATTTACCAGCTAAATCCGGCCACGCTTAGCTGTGTCTCAGTCAGTTCTTAATTAAAAAGGCAAGTATATAAAAACTATAACATTACTGCAGAACATAGATTGACTGAGAAAATATGTACATTAATTCATTTAATACATACTTTATTTTTAATTATTAAATAAAATTGAATATAAATAAAACTGTCATAGTATTATTTTTATCGGTTATCTCTTTTTTTTAGGAAAGGGAGGCAAACGAGCAGATGGCTCACGTGATGGTAAGTGATTACCGCAGCCCATGAACACCGCAATACCAGAGGCTTAGCAGATACGTTGCCTCCCTTAGAGTGACCCCCTCCCCCATAATTGGGGGAGGAGGGTGTGTGGGCCACCGGTTACCTGCACTCACCAGACGAAACGCAGAAGTTTCTTAGACTTCTACTTTACGCCGGTATTCTGTGAGGTCGTGGTACTTCCCCGGTCGAGCAGGCCCATTCATCCAACAACAAAAGTTGATGCGTGGCTCTACCATTGTTCTATGAGTAATCTGTATATAGATAGGGACGAGATATACTTACATAGATCTCCAAGTAAGTAGCTCAAACACTTGTGTTTTGGTATCAGAACAAAACAGAAAAGGACAGAACTGGTACCAGAAATATCCAGACCCATGAAAAATGTAGAAAAAGCGGTTTTATACATTGACCAGTTCGGACATTCAACCCGGAACCTCAAAGCAACGACACCTAGATAGGATGATTTTGTGTAATGTTTTACATAATTATATTGACTATAATTGATTTACGAAGGTACTATTCATAAATACATCTAGCCGCTCCCAGTAAGAGATTTGCCATCTCTCGATTCCCTTCTTCGTCACCCACGGTAGGCATAAACTTGGTAAAGACTGCTTCTTCCACGGTTACATGTGAGCTTATTTCGAGTGGGATCGCACGGTGTCCAATATAATTATACTATTCAAAGACTACAAAATGATACAATATTAACGAAGAAATTTTTATTCAGATACGTATAATACTATTACCTATTCATTTATACATAATATATTGGTTATCTATGATTTTTTTTTCTTTCACTTAATAGACAAGTAAAATACTATATAAAATTTTATTTCATATGTATATATTTAATGGCCTGATAAAGTCCACTGAAGGACATAGACATCTCCAGTGATGAACGATTTGTCATACTCACCATTGTAGCAAACGGATTAGTGATCACGATACCCGACATCTTGCACCTTAGTTACTGTTGCACGTCACCTGTCTGTTGACTTTTAGTCTATTATTTTTAGAGATGCTTACTCCGCCCACTTTTGATAGCCAATGTTCAAGGCTAAGTTACCTCTGACGACACTCATGGAAAGAAAGAGTATACACCATACCGGAATCACACAATTGCTTAATTAAATAAAAAATATTTTTTACTAACTGAAACTAAAGTTACCTAATGATATTGATTCATGTCATGGAATGGTATCTTTAAAAAGGCGTGTTAAGAAGCTCTATAGACGCGCTGAGTTTTTAATTATTGCTCAGGACTTCTATCTTAATGGCTAGAATAAAATACTACGATTCAAAGCAATTGCAATTGTCGACACGGCAAAGATGTAAAAAATAAAATATCCGCATAACATAGGTTTTATTTATTAATTTTGTAAATGTACCCCAAACGAAGTTGCACGGGATAGCCAGTTATGTATGAAGATTGTAAATGCCTTCGTAATAATCCTAAATAACCATATTTGTATTTGCTAAAAAATTCTAGGCAATATTTTCAGGAAATGGTATATATATTACTGTAATATTCGAAATTTTCATATTAAATTTAATTGTGCTATTGCAGAATAACTCCTTACGAGAACTGTAACTCCACTGCTCTTTAACAAAAATAGAAAGACAAAATCGCCGTCCTCGCCGACCCACAAACTAATTTGAAGGCAAAAAATATTCGTGATATCGGCGTTAAAAATGTGATCTTGTATCGCGTGGCTGCTGTTACAGATAGTGATTAAGGGCGCGGATCAGCAGCGTTTAATTTATGATTCATCCAACATATACCAGACAATATTGTAAGTATATTGTTTCATTTCGTCATGATCGCCGAGTGGTTCGGTGATTGGAATTCGAGTCGAGAGACCTTAGTTTCATTCCCAAGTGGAGACTCGTACCAATGAGTATTCATCGTCGGTTTGTTCATATAGGCGGCGACGGACTTACCACCTGTCACGTTGTCCCAAAAACGTCTTCGGTGAAATTAAAACATATCTATCTGTTACGTTACCAAATAAGCTCTATTGCTACTATTGCTGCAACAGTAAAAAATTCATAATCAAATGAAGTGCATCAACATTATATAGACGTTTCCAGTTTCCTTTTTCTTATTATAACAGCATTAAATGTTCACTGCGACCTCTTTCTAAGGAAGAATGACGGAAATGAACTACTTTCATACAATGAGTGGCTTCTTCCGTTTTTGTTTACTAAACATTCCCTCTGAGAAGCTGGATTATCTCTGTGGCATGGTACGCATTAGAAGGGTTTTTGTTTTTCTTAGCACTTTGAGTACAACGGGCATTACTGTTCTTAGTATATATATCTCAATACATATACATATACAAACATGGGCATAAAGTATAAAGTCACGATTGCTGTGGCAGGCTCGTACCAAAGTGTTTTTAAAAAACTTATGTACGAATTATATCGTTGGCTTGGACATAAACACGGCGACGGGCTCACCACGTGTCACGTTGTCCCGAAAATATCTTCGATGGATGGTGGGTCAGAGGAACTTAATTGTCTAGACTAGACCTCTGTCTACCCCTGTATTGAAATTGTGTGAAATTATTATTATTATTACTTATTTTATTAAACGGGCATAAAAACAAACATTTTCAACAAGCTTATCATTCTCATAGTCCATATTGAATAAAACCTTGTAGAAACGGTTACTTATAAATTATATTTATAATGTTAATTATAATTATAATGTTAATAACGCCTCGGAATGAGGTGATCGCTCAAATCAAAAAATATATTATTTTTGTATCATCATAAAAAAAAGATTGCTCAAAAAAAGAGGATACCACAGAGTTTCTTTTGGCCTGTTTCTTTCTCCGTCAGAGGGACATCATTACGACACGGTGGTAGATCACCATCGATAAACGAACGTGTATTCTAATTTCGATGAATAAATGAATTGCTTTGAAATGATTTAAGCAACTTCATTCCGCTGTAATGCGAAAACGTAGTGAAAGACCTGCGTAAACCTCAATTAAAAGCAAACCAAATCAATTCCTACTGATGTAGACCTGCAATCCACCTCGATATGAATCTCGTGCAAATCATATACCGAAATGCTCGCCAGCTCCCTAGCTATTATACGATAATACAAGTAGATGTATTGAAGAAAAGAGTATAAATAATGTATCTCATAAAATAATTTATTTTCTAAAGTGCAGTTTGAAAAAAAATTAACGTCGTTAACCAGGTGTTTTTTTTTTCACATCCGCTCTGACGCATCACCGTGTTTTGGTGCTGGCAAAAGTCAGCGACGACAACGACGACGACGAACATTGCACGACGAACCGTATTGCTTCCTCGGGCGTGGGCCATGTGTGGAGTGTTTTATTTTATTATGCGTTATAGAGCGTTCAGAATCTTATTATCGATTACTCACGTCTAACTGGTCCCTATCTGGCATTTGGGACCATTGAAATTCCTACCAAAAACGTTCAAGAGCCTTTATATATATTCAGAGGCTAGAGTAACAATATTAATTTCTTAAAATTTTTGTCTTAGCTCTCAAAACTAGACAATATAATATAACTATGAAAAAGGGTGTATAAAATCATTTTCATATGTCAATATATTTGACGTGATCGTCTCTAGATGTAGTTAAAATAGATAGAACGATTTTCGGATTTTATCGCGTTTTTAATTAGTTTTTACAAACTAACTACAAATTTTTATTTCCCGACGTTTTGGATGCTTTACAGCAACCGTGGTCACGGGGGTCAGTCCCCCCGAATTCGAAAATCGTTTTATTTTAAATGTGTAGTATTCGCGTTAATATAGGAAATCATTAAAATAGATAGTTTAGTTTACAAATTTTAGAAGCTTTATATTTTAATCAAACATGTTTTCTTTATTTGCGAACACGTGCAAATTTCATCAGAACATTGCATTATTAAAGTTGCTTAACCGGAGCAGCCTCTGTGCCTACCGAGGAATACCTCCCTTCAAGCGGTCACATCATGCACGTCGTGCTGCAGCAGTCCAGGCGGAGGTGGCAGTAAACACAAAAAAAATATCTTCACGCAATTCCCAATACAGGGGTAGACAGAGGTCTAGTCTAGACAATTAAGTCCCTTTGACCCACGTTCCACCGAAGATATTTTCGGGACAACGTGACAGGTGGTGAGCCCGTCGCCGTCTTTATGTCCAAGCCAACGATGTAATACGTACATAAGTTTTTGAAAAATTCATTGGTACTGACTACTGGGGATCGAACTCGGGTCCCTTGACTCGAAATTCCGACCACCCAACCACTCGGCTATCGTGAATTCTTACAACACAAGATAACCTATAAGCCCTACGTCCCGCCACCGGAGAAGCTCCACGCCAAAAAGTATGGATTTTAAAAGGCCAATGTCTCCGCATCTGACCATATATACCCAAACACTTTCAGCGATGACGTCTATAACTCAGCGCACTGCGGCAGTCCGCAGGCACGTTGTTCCTAGCCAACGGGGTCGAGACCTATGTGTCCATGATACAAAGCCTGGACCTCTCGAGGCCATCGGTGTTCATCGGTGCGCCATATGCGTATCATTATTTTATAGGGATAAGATTCTGCGCGTGGAACACTGGCAGGTGGTTGTCATTGAAAGAAGTATATGACACCGCCAAGATGTGTATTATACTTAGTGCCGAGATGCCTTCTTATTCGCGCTTTTTTTAATTAGTTAAAATTAAAGCTGGTAATGATACAAGTCGAGGTTACATTTTATGTATCTATCTATTATTATGTAATGATGTTATCAAATATATGATTAGCTATGTAGTTTGTGATGATATAATCGCCCTGGAATAACATTTTTGTGTTAACTGGTAATTAACTTCATCTTAATGTATAATATGTTAAAGTCGCTATTATATTTTAAGTATTAAGATTCTTAGGCCACAATTAGCATGAAGACCCTGAGAATTCGTGAAGGTGATATAAATAATGTAGCAAATTAAATATTAGTCACCCTTGATTTAGAATGTGGCTGAAAATATTCAAGTCCAAATTAATAGAAGCGCTCTAACGAAGAGTTCTATTTAGTGTTCACCACAGTTGAAATGGTAGACTAAGTAAAACCGATGGCAGTGGTGATACAGAATCAGATAATGGTTTTATTCATATTATCAATTTTTAATTATTATGTAATGTATTAAGTTTTATGTACTATAAGTAATATAATATAGTTTATGTAATCTTATGTTTATCATCGTCAAAAGAGTAAAATGTTGAATAATACTTTCCCCAAAAGCTCAGGTCTTTATCGCCTCAATAAGTCCGCTGAACTATTGCAGCTTGTCCAGTGCCGGACCTATAGTCGTTTCTAGCGTCAATACCGCTACCGGATTCGGCTCTTGGAGCTGGTGACAACACAAATGCTATTAATACACGGCTTTGGTGCGCGGTACGGTTGTGCCTAAATCAGGTAGCTGGTTCCCTAAGTTACCAGTTTCAAATGTCGCTAATTTAACTAATTAGCATAATTAAATCGAAATTCGGAAAATACTTCGTAGAAGACTTAACAAAGTATTGTATGAATGTAACAAAGCAACCACAATCGCTTATAAAATGACTACATTAAAACCGCTATAGACCCGTTCGAATCATATAAAACCAATGTTTGAACTTCCCTAATTAATGAAGCCTTTAGCTTTAAAATATTAAAACTTCAAACGTTTTGTATTTATCATTAAAATATACCATTGTTTGAATATAATTAGATGTCAATTGAGCTATGTTTCGCACCGACACATAGATGATATTTTGGACGTAGCAACCATGTTAGTTAAGCGGTGTTTCAAATTCGATTCGGACCACGAAGGCTTTTAAATATTCGAACATTGGAAGAAAGGGAACATCGTTGCAACGGATCTTTACGACTTTATCGTCATCTAAAATGTACCTGAAGTCACGATAGCCGAGTGGTTAGGTGGTCGGAATTTCGAGCCGAGAGACCCGAGTTCGATCCCCAGGTGGCTCATACCAATGGGTTTTCAAAAGCTTATGTACGAATTACATCGTGGGCTTGGACATAAAAGACGTCGACAGCCTCACCACCTGTCACGTTGTCCCGAAAATATCTTCGGTGGAAGGTGGGTCGAAGGGACTTCATTGTCTAGACTAGACCTCTGTCTACCCCTGTATTGGGAATTTCGTGAAGATGTTATGTTTTTTTTTTAAATGTACCAGTGTCTATTGGGGGCCTTTTTTTGGTTAATTCAGATATGTAGTCATTGGTTATTATAAAATAAGTGGAAAACATTTTGCTGACCATAGCTGATGCTGCAGTTCATATAAATGTTTGGCTTTATGTAAAAATTCATGTGAAATTGTGAAGGTTATAAATTGTGTCTTTTTATAATTTGTAGGAGTTTTAACTTAGACTTGCATTCACTTTTTTTTTGTTCATATTATATATTTCACAAATAATTTCGACATTATATTTAATGTATATTATAGAATTTATAGTCTTCTTCGAGTATATATAGTATATACGAGCTATTCAATTAATTTAATAAATATAAAATGGGGATTAGTATTATATAGGAATGAATAATGGATAGAAAAGTTTTGAATAGATTTTCTTAACGCTCTAAAAGGAGTTGATGATTTAATAATTTTGAGGTGTATATTGTAGGAAAGTCATGGGATACGCATCACAACTTACCTGTCCGGTAGTTGCGGTATAGTATACGGGTATGCGATCCCGGCTTTCATATATATTACTGTCCTATCCCTTGCCCTCCTGGGCGGTAATATCCTAATTCCTAATTCCCACCCTAACTTACCAATCTTCCTTTTCACACAATCTATCCTACCCTTTCCCTATTCCTACTCTGTCCGCCAATTCAACGTCTGCCGCGCGGACGGATGCATGGCTAGGGGCAAGCCTAGTCGTTAGCGTGCCACACTGCCCTGGACCGGGCGACCCAGAATTAGGCTAGCCTTACCCTGGCGAGCGGGGCTCTGCTGGGGTGGACAAAACTTTCCCTTGCTATTCGTGGGAACGTAATGGAGAATTTTACTAACCAAAATGGCGACGATGTGGTTCGCCACCCATCGCGTCTCGTTTCTCGCGTGGGCGATTCTTTCCTCTCGAATAGTTTAATGTGTAATGGAGCATGAATTTGAAAGCCCAAGACTCCTCAGGATTAGGTTAAAAGTAGGACTCACTCACTTGTTTATTCTTGGGGTCTATGCATCGACGGATCTGCGCGGAGGTGGGTCATTAAAAGACCAACAATAGAGAGAGGAATTTTGGGATAGCTTGATAGAGGTTTTGAATAAATGCGGAGAAAATGAACGGATCGTGATGTAAGGGGACTTTAATGGGTGGGTTGGAGTAAAACGTGATGGGTATGAAGGAGTACTGGGTACGTTTGGGGACGAGGGAGTGAATGAAAAGCCTGCTGAAAGTATGCTTGGAATGGAATCTGTGCGTGACCAACACAATGTTTGATCACGAAAAGATCCATTTGTATACAAGAGTACAAGACACTCGGGCATACCGCGGTGTAGACCTTAACATAGACCACTTCCTGGTCATAGCAAGAATGCATGGCCTCTTCAAAAGGTGGCGACACCGAGGAGCCGAGCCTACGAGTGTTTTGGAATGGCGCTCCCACTGTAAGTAAATATTTATCTATGCTGATGACCAAGTATTAGTTGCGTCTTCAGCCGCGGAGTTGCAGGAGATGATATCTGCTATGAGTGGAGCTTTTGTTAGAAAGGGAATGAAGATGAATGTAAAGAACGAAAAGTGATGGTGTTTGAAAGAGATAAGGCAATGAGAGACTCCAATATTGTGATTGGAGATAAACAAATAGAGCAGGTAAATAAGTTTGTTTCTGGGTTCAAATTTTACAAGAGATGGAAAGTGTGAGTATGATGTTGAAAGAAGAGTGAATGATGGAAACATGGTGAATGGAGCTCTGCACTCCTTCCTAGTCGGAAGGTGTCTAACAAGGCTCGTTTGGCTGTGCATGAGGGAGTGTTGGTTCCAACACTCATGTACGGAAGTGAAAGTCGCGTATGATAGAAAAAACATGTAAGCAGAGTAAATGCAGTTGAGATTAGAGCGTTAAGAAGTATGATAGGTGTTAAACTAAGTGTCACTTAGTTTAACACCTATAATTCCGTTTTGTTATGGCGCACTTTGCGAAACAATTATAAAAAAGGGTAACATCCATAATAAATTACACCGTTTTTTTGAGCGTCAAATAATGTTTAAATAGTATATGGAAGACAATATTAAAAAATTGCTAAACTTTTATATAACTAGTCATTTTTGTACATATATCCACATACTTCAGCAAACTTCACTCTATTTAGAAAAGCTACTTTCATATCATTCTCTAGCTACACTAGCCCTAATTTGGTAAAAAATATCTCAATACAGGGGTAGACAGAGGTCCAATCTAGACAATTAAGTCCCTTTGACCCACCTTCCACCGAAGATATTTTCGGGACAACATGACAGGTTTTGAACCCGTCGCCGTCTTTATGTCCAAGCCAACGATATAATTCGTACATAATTTTTTACCATTGGTACGAGCTTGCCACCTAGGGATCGAACTCGGGTCTCGTCACCCAACCACTCGACTATCGTGACTATATTTTGATGCGTTTTGCATTGTAATTAGGTGATTACAGCTGGACACTTTTTCCGACTTGTTCCTCATATAAGATGGTTCTCATTACCTCTACCTTCCATAAGTACTGATTATCGAATAGGACAATTCCAATTTGGATACCAAGAAAAAGAATTTGAATGTAATAAATATCACAAAGACGCTCGAGCAGCATTGTAATAGGTAACATTTTCTTTTAAATTTTTATTCGTAATTGAAAATTTTATGCACAATAAACACTTTTCTCGCTTACTCATATGTCAGAAAAAAAGTCAGAAAAACGTGCCCAATCTTTAATATTATAGTCAGCCACCGTTATTGATGTAGGTATATTACCTGCACTGTAAACATTCCTCCAATGAAGCTCATTTTTTACACCGCTGTTTGACTTACAGAACTATCCCACAGTTTATCCCTCACTAAAATTTATAATTTTAACAATTATTACATTCTAATTTAACTTGTAGTTTTTGTACTTGTACTAGTCATAAATAATTAAATATAACATTAAAGTAAACAATCTTGTTCACAGCTGTTGTTATTGTGTTACAAAGTATTCATAAAGTACGTATGTACAATACTTACATATCATGAATACGAAATAACTCATAACGTAAACAATAAAATTAATATTGTAACACGTAGAAATATAAGGAAAATATTTGATTTCAATTTTGATATCAGTTGCAAGACTGTTGATGATAATTAAAAGGTATTAAACATGTTTTCTATGAGATCAAGAGGACGGAGTTCAATGTTTCTGAATCCAGGTACACAAAAAACATTAAACATAGAACTAAGCTTTTGTTTGGCAGGTACTTACACTTTTACTTACACTTTTTTTACTAGGCAAAGTGAATTATCCTTCTCTTTACTTTATTTTTATAACCGTCCTTCGGAGACTCTTTATTGTTAAATCTCGTGAAGAATTGTTGAGTAGACATCATCAATATAGTTATTTTGTCCATATTTTGAATATAGTCAATTTCACTACACATTTGTATGTATGAATGTATGTGATTTGTATATATTTTGACGACCTCCGTGGATGATTTACAGACACACCGGTTCTGTTACCTTAATTACGTACCGGATTCAATTTATGGAAGTATAAATAATTAATTACTCATGGTGTCGCCAGCAGTGACGTCCCGGGTTTGATACCCGGTTGGGTCAATATAGAAAACGCTTTCTTTACATTTTCTCGGGTCTGAGTGTTTGTAGTACCTTCGTAGTTTCTGATTCAAATCAGAACAATGTATGTCATGTTGTCCCTATCTATGTATTTATTTAATTAATAATTTATTTCTTTAATTACATTTTATGTCACGATAGCCGAGTGGTTGGGTGGTCGGAATTTCGAGTCAAAAGACCCGAGTTCAATCCCCAAGTGGCAGGCTCGTATCAATGAGTTTTTCAATAACTTATGTACGAATTATATCGTTGGCTTGGACATAAAGGCGGCGAAGGGCTCACCACCTGTCACGTTGTCCCGAAAATATCTTCGGTGGAAGGTGGGTCAAAGGGACTTAATATTTATATATTTATTTATATTTTAATTACATTTTATCTATTGCTATGTTTTATAGTTATCGCCTTCGACGTTTTGCCGTAACTTAAAGTTGACAGGCGGAAAAAGCTTTTAGCATTATGTCCACCTATTGCTCTTATATATTATGTAAAGGTTCGAAAAAATTGAAGGAATAAACAAATTATTTGGTTAGTATTTAATTGAAAAATGTTTATTTGGTTTCAATCAGACATTCAGATCAATGTTTTATAAATAAGTTACCAGGAAAAACAAAAAGGAAATAATGTAACACTTTACTTTAAGGCGTAGTAGTTTTCATCGTATTGCAGTTGGATTTACCTCGCTGTAGCCGGGTATAACCCAAACAGGAAAATCGTCGTCGTTAGATGTGTTTATATACGCCACATAACGAAGTTTGAAGCATCATTGCAAGAAACACCGTTTGTTAGAGCTTACGCTAGTTTATTCGATATAGACTTCATAAATATAACAACCATGAAACTGTCGGCGATTTTTATGTTGGTTATGGCGGTGGTTGCGCTATTCGTTGGTAATATTAATGGAGACCCAAAAATCAATGTTAACGCTTTAAAAAAAGGGGGCCATGCAATTGTAAGTTTACATTTTATACTTGTTAATATAATATAAATATATGATAGATACCTATTGGTGATGTAAATAAATCTATTAAAATATCTTTCCATTGTAAATGGAATAAATTCTTTCTAAAACTAAATTAGTGCACAATTCTGACGTAAAGATTCATTTGCACGTAAATTTTGTGTATCTGTATTTATTTACAGTCACAAGAACGCTTTAGTTTAGGATACCAATAATTCTAGGAGTATTGTATAAATTTCTTTTCTTCTTTAAGATTTTTCTTTTATATTATATTGGGTAGTATAATATATTGTATATTATACTACCCAATAGTAGTATAATATATTGGGTAACAATACAATAGTATACAATAGTCACGATAGCCGAGTGGTTGGGTGGTCGGAATTTCGAGTCAAGAGACCCGAGTTCGATCCCCAGGTGGCAGTACCAACCATAATGTCCCGAAAAATGTCTTCTGTGGAGGGTGGGACGAAGGGTCTTAATTGTCTAGACAAAACATCTGTCTACCCCTGTATTGGGAATTGCGTGAAGATATTTATTTATTTTTATTATATTGGGGTACTTGTTATATTTTCTCGTCTGGTTGGGTTTTTATACTCATAAAAACAAAAATATATAAAATAAAATAAATAAAGTATTATAAAATATATACGTAATAAATCCTAATACATAAAAATAATTAATAAATATTAAGACCCAACCAAACGGAAGCCCTCGTCAGGGGAGACCAAAGGGCCGAGGGTTATTAAAAATATAAGACATAAGTGTTTGATGTAATAACTAAACACAATTTAAATCTAGATACCTATTATTTTTCAGAAAAAAGGCTTTGGAATAATTTCTGCGGCAGGCACAGCTCATGAAATTTATAATCAAGTACGAAACAGAAAACATAATTAAATTAAAAAGAAGTTAAATTATCTATAATGAAAATTAAGTTCTAAGTTACTACCCACCTTTATTTACATAACAAATAAAAGTTATTGGCTTTTATCTATTGCAATAGTGTAAGTCATAATATTTTGCCTTCCTGTAATAGTTTTTTTTTATCAAAAAAAGGTTAACCAAAGTGTTTTTATAAAATAAATATATTATAATTAGTAAACATGGTTTTCATTGGTACAAATTTTGATCTTTACAGTACACGAAAAAACTTTTCTGTTCACAAATTCAGAAAACTTTCTTGTTTTTGCACACTTAGGTTGTCTGTAGACGATACTCTCTTATGTATGTATGTATTATATAAAATATTTGCCCAATATTTTAGTTCTGTTTTGAAAAAAAAATGTATTAAAAGTAATTTTTTAACAATTTGGTTTAGTTTTACAGATTATAAACTTGACTTAGAAAGGAATTAGAGATTCTGATATGAATACTACTTACCAATTACAACATGACAAATTTAGAACATTAATTTTAGAGTTTTTTTCAATAATGCCTGTAGTCAAAAAAAAAGGGAAAAAATAAAAAAAAAACTCTATTTTAATTGTGAGCAGGGCAGATTTAGAGTAATAGAAAATTAAATTCTAGCATTTGTTGTGAATTTATGTGTATATTTATTTTTAAGCAGAGGCATGGATAAGAAATTTCATGATTTTAACTTTGATAATGACGGGCTTCCTTACAATTAAAGGTGATTTAGGTGAATATAAGTCCTAAGTGGATTCGTACAATATAAAAGTCATCTATTGCCAAAACTTTATGTTTACAGCATTAGCGGTTTCGACTCTGTGTTGATTGATTTGGTTGTTTAGCAGACAAATAATTACATAGTCATAGAAATGTATGGAAAATTAATGTGAGAGGTCTTCATAAGAGCTATGAAAGCCAAAATAACAATTTTAGAATTTTTCGGCATTTGATCTCGCATAAGGCGGTGTTTCATCTAGAAATGCGAGCCAGAAGCCCGAATAGCAAGAAATTGTTGAAGTATTAGAGGGAGGGACTTAAGCTGTTTTTATCTGATTTCTTAAGAAAAATCTATATATTTACATCATAAGTTAATAAAAAGAATAAATTCAAGTTATAGAGGGTTTATAAAGAGGATTTGTTCCGGTACTCTTTACTAAATATGACTTTAAGATTATAGTGACCAGAAAGTAATATTTTATTTACCAAATAGTTACTTGTTTATCTGTCCTGATCGTGGAGGACAATGCCATGGCGTATACCCACCCCGCGGGGGCAAGGGCGAATGATGTTGTGCTCTAAGCAACAAAACTCCTTTGTGTTCCGCGTTTACCTACTGCGAGAAAGCTTTTGCTAGCAACCGCGATTGCACCTTTACTTTTTGCCCTAGGCAGCCCTTGTGTGGGTGAGAACGCATCATCTCCCACCCAAAAACACGTTCACTTACTCGACTTCCAAATCCACATAAGCTGAGGTCAATAAGAAGGCTTAAATGTTCAGAAAAGCGGGTCCTTGAATAAACACCAGCCTACTCAGCACCCCTCGGAGGTTGTGGACGTGGCTCCGCCATTAATCACGTTTTGACCGCCGAAGGCAGGTCTGATGGAACCAACGTTAGGAAAGAGGAATGTCGGTCATGCCGACACTCCTTTAAGCTGAGTAACCACTCTCCACTGTTAACCCAACCGGGTTATCGGGATTTGAGTCAAAAGACCCAAGAGACAGCCCGTAGCACAAATGAGGCCGCAAGTTTATGGCTTAAATTTATACTACCATATTTCTTCTATGTATGCGATAACAATAAGCTTAAGCGCTGCACTTTTTGTCATTATATTGAGTATCAAATCATATACGATCAATATTTTTTAACATCGCTTGCTAAAACTATTAAAAAAAAAATATCTTCACGCAATTCCCAATACAGGGTCCAGTCTAGACAGAGGTCCAGTCTAGACAATTAAGTCCCTTCGACCCACCTTCCACCGAAGATATTTTCGGGACAACGAGACAGGTGGTGAGCCCGTCGCCGTCTTTATGTCCAAGCCAACGATATAATCTCGTAAAAATATTAAGTACATAAAAAATAAGTAAAAATAGTTAAGGAGAAAATGTCGGGCGCCTAGTTATTTTATTATGAAAATAAAAACACGAGTAATAATGAATAGATTAATATCTTCACGTCATTCCCAAGACAGAGGTCTAGACAATGAAGTCCTTTCAACCCATCTTCCACCGAAGACATTTTTTGAGACAACGTGACAGGAGGTGAAAGGAGGGGCAAAATATGGTGAAAGAATCGATCCTGAAATCTTACCGTCACAAAGCAGTATTTTTATTGACTTTTTTTTAATTGAACGAATCGGCTTGGACACTAAGATGCACACTAAGATAAATAAGCTCTGATGAAACCCGTGTTGAATAAACTAAACTGATTAAAATTATACGTTCCACTAAACTCTTGCGTTCGAAAGAAAATTTTGTAAAAGAGATCTATTAAATTATAGGAATAAAGTTTTAAAACCAATGTTTTTGATTATAAAAATTGTGCTCTTCGCAATCTAAATTACAACCATAATAAAGTTTAAAAAATATCTTCACGCCATTCCCAATACAGGGGTAGACAGATGTTTTGTCCAGATAATTAAGACCCTTCGTCCCACCCTCCACAGTAGACATTTTTCGGGACATTATGTTTAAGCCAAAGATATAATCGTAAATAAGTTTTTGAAAAAGCCCATTGGTACGAGCCGTCCACCTGGGAATCGAACTCGGGTCTCTTCATTTGAAATCCGATCACCAAACCACTCGGCTATTGTGACTGCAATAATAATATCTGTTATAAGATTTAAATTGAACAATTATTTCAAAAGGCTTTCCATCAATGAATTTTCGAGACAAAAGTTAATGAGAAAATTTAATTATTTTTAAACTTTTAGCAAAGTAAACATATTTAGCAAATAAAGATTCTAAACCTTTTTAAATTACCCGTTTTATACAAAGAAAAATTTACTAAAATATGTAATAAATAAATAATAAATGAACAGAACAGAAAACTAAAATTATGGCATAGTACAATTCCCATAATTCGGGAATATTTTACTAGGTGAAACTAAAGCTTGAAAAATCTGACACAGCGCAATGGCGACCTGCAAAGCTATTTGCAAATATCGTTTATAGTATGTTCAAAACTCTTCGTTAAAGACATTTGAATTAAAGAAATCTCTATATCTTTATAATTTCTAGCATAGCATTTCATTGAAATTTATTACGCTACTTAGGGGACACCGTGACTGATGGTGAGTATGTCTCCATCGTATTGTCATATGCAACGATGTTAGTCGGCGATATACCGATCATTTAGTGAAGTTAACTCATCGATAGCGCACAAGCCTGCTAATTCAAAATCGTCGGTTGTCTAAAGTGTATGTACACATATCGTTACACCGTATACTAGGTCAAACAAAATTAATGTTATAAAAAAACAACCTGTCTGTTTTATTCTACTATTGTAGTAGTACTATAGTGTGGATATCCTGTCTACGTATGTTATTATTATTTTGATTTTACAATCAAACAGCAAATAGAACTACGTATATCTCATAACTGTATTTATATATTTGTATTCACAACTATGCTATTTACAATAACTATAATATAATTAGGTACACTCACACGTTAATCAATATATACTTGACATATAATACAACATTAATTAATGCAGAGTACGACGTGTTACAAATGATAATCGATGACTAACAATTCTTAACACGTGCTGGGTAAAACATAAATTCCCTCAAGCCAATTGAAAATATTTGTGCCAACTACTGTGTACATTTTCCTCTTTTGCTGTCCATTATAAAACCTCACAAAGCATAATCGGAATTCTTATTTGCTGAATAGTACACTGCGTATTAAGACGTCCGACCATGAAGACGGCATTAGTTTTTGTTGTATTATTAATATGTTTCCAAATGTCTATAATTGAATGTAATATTCCACCGGTAATACCATCCACAGTTTCAACGACTACTCGCAAACCCTGGTCACACAAGATAAAAGATGGATTGGTATGTAAACGTGCTCGGGGTTATAAATATATTGAGTTACTATATGTGTTTGTATAAAGCAATATACGCCTTTCATAGCGTACTATGATTTCGTACAACTTTTCAAATAATAATGCATTGTACATTCCAGCATAATCACATTTTAATATTTTTTATAATCAGTCAGTACATAATCGAACCTTTTCAATTCGGATGACTTAAATCATAATTAATAATATGATAAATATGATGAAAAATTTGCGGACTTATTCCACTCTTGGAAATGATTGGTCAAATAAAAACCATACCATACCATTAATAATAGACTTTCAAACATATAAAGGGCCTTGTAATAATAGTTTAGTTTTTGGTATAAATTTCAGTCGATAAAACTTAACTATATGCGAATCCGGTTCGACATATCTAGTTCGAAAAAAATAGTTTCTTTTTTTAATTTTAATATTATATTTCAGACTACATTTTTTCAAGGTGCGGCAGCTATTGGGGCTGTACAACAAGCATATCAAAATGGACGAAGCAAAAAGCATAAAGAATTTCACCCAACACATAAACAATGATCACATAAAGTACATAAAATAAAAACGCTTATGAAAAAAATGTTTTTTTAATTATATAAAATATGGTGTAAAATATACACATTTTACTAGCTCTAATATAAATGCGCAATATCACCATATTTTAGATAGTTTTATGTCTGATAGTTAATAGATAATCCGCTACATCAAACTATACAAAAAATTGTTGTTGTATTGTTGTCCCAATATAAGCTGCGGTGAAATGTGGGTCGAAGGGACTAAATCGTCTACACCTCTGGCTTTCCCTGTACTGGAAAATGTCTGAACATAAGAAACGGATAATTATTACAGACTTTAGGAAAATGTTTTTGTGAACCTTAACAATTACAAAAAAGGTATTAAAATGGATTTAATTAAAACTATTCAGTATAATTATAATAAAACTAATTTTAAAGGTTCACACACACTTACTATAGGAAATTATATAACTTTTTTTTGACATCACTAGGCCGACGATTTCTGGGATATATAAAATAAAGTTAAATATTACACGGTTTGATTTTATAGCGTCAAGTTTTATCGTTGCTGTATTGTTGTGAAATTATATATGAAAAAGCCTCATGTGTATTTTTGGGCGTTTAATCCAATCATACTTTCCGTCAATCCACACAAAGACCTGTAGATTTCGATTGAAACAATCACATTACGCAGGTTTCATGCGAATGTTTATGTCTATATTTATTAAACATATTATATATAATAATTAAACATATTATATCTAAAAAAATTAACTACATTGACATGAAACGAGATTTTGGAATAATTATTTATAATGATTTTCTATTACGATAATTAACCGTATGGTTACCGTAGCGTAATAAAATGCTATCCCTTTCTTCCCGTGGGTGGTGGGTGTAAGCTGTCTAAACTATTAGGTAATGATATAATGATAAACTATTGGTTAAGATAATGTATATAGGAATAGTTCGACTTTATTATCACTTTATTCCATGTCTCCTTTTAATTGGAAGCCAACCTAACCCAAATTAATGTGCTATAAAAACATTTAATTTTAATACTTTTATAAACTAGTCCCTAGCAGTTGAGTGATCGGAATTCGAGTCAAAATACCTGAATTATATCCCCAAGACTCGTTTTTCCAATAACTTATTTATATCGTTGGATTGGACAAAAAAACAGCGACGGGGTCACGACGTTGTCACGTAGATCCAAAAAATGTCTTCATTGGAAGGTGGGTCGAAAGGACTTAATTCTGTAGACCTGGGTCTACCCATGTATTGGGAAGGTGAAGATACTTTTTCTACAATCCACATTTTAGATTCTTTTATCAAATTCTTATAAAATTTGATACATTTGACTCTTTCAGTATTTAATGTTGATGAACTTTATCTATTACACCGAAGAATTTGGACGAATAATTTAAAAAATATCACGATAAGATTTACTTTAGTGGCCTAAGATAAGACAGTATTGGAATAGACAATTATAGTTTAGACAATTATATCCTTTTAACTCACTTTTCACCGAAACTATTTTGGGACATTGCGGCAGGCGGTGTGCCCATCTTGGTGTCCAAGCCATGCCACGATTGGTGATGCCACGAACCATTAACACCTGCGACGTCTTATGAGAGAATGTTGTATATTGTTCTGTGTCTTCAATCCTCAAGGTGCCAGACGTTTCATTCATTGGTCACTGTGGTTGAGCCATGAGGGTTCAAAGATATTAATTTTGTTACTTTGTGTGGGGCGTTCTGTAAGGTAGTAGGTAAACTTTTTTGGACATTGCGACTCGTGGTGAGTCTTAAAGTCCAAGCCGAGGGTCACTAAGATTAATAATAAGCCAATATAATTATACATATATATTTTTACTTTAGTTAACTATTCATACAAACGTAGAAACATCCATGACCTCTGTCTACTCAAGCACGGGAATATACGTGAAGATAAAATAAAAAATAAACCATTTATTATTGCGATCGATATAGTGATATTTATCAGATTGTAATGTTCTCCAATAGCGCAAAAATGTTATCCGTTTTAAAAGTATTTATACCTATACCAATTTTTCGCATTTGGTCAACATTTGGTAAATAAAATTATACCAACAGTCTATGATACCAACATCTATTTTCGTACTTATTTACTTATAGGCCTGTAAACTACAGCGGGACATATGAGATCAGAATGCTTTGGAAAAACAGCTACGTGAAGAGTCTGTCTATCATTTTGGTAATTTCCGAGATTATTTTACAGATACCGTTGCCGTTGCCGTTGTTGTTTTTAAGGATTTTCCCTATGTTGCCTCTTACGACACCCAACAATCCCTCAATATATTATCTTCGTGTAACTCCAATGGTTCTGACAGCTTACGCCAAGATAGCTCTCAGAGGACTGGAATTGTTCCGACTTTCTGCATACTTGTCGTAATGCTATGGTTAAACTACACAAAATATTTATATAGCCTACATGTTATGTAGCCTACATGTTATTGATAGATAAGATATATTATTTTAAAGTTTCATAAAAATCCGTTGTGTAATTTTTGCGCGAAAAAGTAAAAAAAACATCCACCCTACCTCACAAACTTTCGAATTTATTATATTAATAGGATATATAGGTATATATATCTTGAAATTATTTTTAGAAGGGTTAATTCGTTTTAATGTAATAAAATAATAAGAGCTTTGATTAAAATCACGTGCTTGAGTTTTCCTGCTTCAATAGAAATAATAGCGGAAAATTTAGACGAAAACTACGATGTATTGTTGCATCTATATTGATGGGAATTTTTGTGTCATCGGGTTTATCCCATACCCGTAATCCACTATATAAAATGTGTTTTCAGAAACTTGAAGTTATACGAAGACTAGAGGTTCAAAGTGAGGTATCGGAGTAGGAATTCAATATGCAGCTTCTCAATTTTGTTTTATTGTTGTTGGGGGCGTTAGCTGTTATGCTAAGTGGTACTCAGGCACATCCCAAGGGCCTAGGAAGTGCTATTAAAAAAGGCGGAAAAGTAATCGTAAGTATAAAAATTTGTAATGTGAATTCTACTAAATCAAGGCATTTACGTTTCATACGCATATTTTGCATATGAGATTTATGGTACCATATGTTTTATTGAGATTAGCAACAATTTTATTAATTTCGTTTCCTATTAACATTGCTGTCACTTTTATCACAATAAAGAAAACAAATAGTTTTAACAGACGGTAAATTTTTGGCATATCCTGTTCTGCTTTAACTATCTACTTTCTAGGCCATCCTATATCATATTTTTTTTTCATAAATATTTCAGAAACACGGCCTAGGAGCGATTGGTGCTATCGGCGCTGGTCACGAGATTTACCAACAAGTTCACAATCGAGGCTAAATCAACATGCAAGAAATACATAAGTAGTTTAGTAAGGAATATAATGACACTGTTAGTGGGTAATTATTTCATTGGAAGTCTTGTTACATGTGTTTAAAAGTAATTTCAATTTAAAGCATTAAAATATAAATTATTATAATATCATGCAGGATTTATTTTATTTCAAGTTCAAACCTTTTATGAAAAAAATTTCAAACGTTAAACACCAGGGCGAAAGAAATGCTACCAACGTTTGCTCTCTTATTTCGTATCCATAATGCAACGGCGCGAAATTGCTTAGAAAATCTAATAATCATAGGCAACTGGGAAAGCAAAACAACAAGTGGACTACAGTCTACAGTTTATTGCATTGGCAATAAAAACACAAACAAATATAACAGACAAATTGCTTTTGTCGACTCAATAGTCTAGTTGGAAGTGACTGTCTGAAGGCTTTGAAAAGCCAAAATGAATTTTTGTAATCGAGTCATGGATATTACGCTAAAAAAATTAATTAAATAATTAAAAACACTCTTCTTCTTCTATACATCCCAACCAAAGGTCCACTTCTGAATATAGTTTAACAGTGGTAGAGCCAAGCATCAGCTTTTGTTGTTGCATGAATGGGCCGCCTCGACCGGGGAAGTACCACGACCTCACAGAATACCGGCGTGAAGTAGAAGTCTAACAAACTTCGGCGTTTCGTCTGGCGAGTGCAGGTAACCGGAGGCCCACATCCCCCCCCCCCTGCAACCCCCAATTCTGGGAGAGGGGGGGCACTCTAAGGCCGGCAACGCATCTGCTATGCCTCTGGTATTGCGGGTATTCATGGGCGGCGGTAATCACTTACCATCACGTGAGCCACCTGCTCGTTTGCCTCCACTTTCCATAAAAAAAAATAAAATAGACATCCCCTAGAATTCGCCACAAAGAACGGTCCCTTGCCACCTGCATCTATCGAATATCGAACGGAAGATTTTTATAGACCTCAGTTATATACGTATTATATATATGTTTAATAATAACAAACAAATCAAATCAAATTGTCTAATTTAGATTATTTTTTTTATTCATATTATATTTTATTTATTCATATTATTACTTTGTTTTACTGAAAAAAATATCTTCACGCAATTCCCAATACAGAGGTAAACAGAGGTCTAGTCTAGACAATTAAGTACCTTCGACCCACCTTCCACCGAAGATATTTTCGGGACAACGTGACTGGTGGTGAGCCCGTCGCCATCTTCATGTCCATGCCAACGATATAATTCGTATATAAGTTTTTTTTTTAATAACCCATTGATACGAGCCAGGCCCCTGGGGATCAAACTCGGGTCTCGAAATTTCGACCCCCCAACCACTTCGCTATCGTGACTCTATTTTACTGAATGGTTGTTTTCCATTGCATGGAAATATTATAGGTAAAATATACTGAGATATTGATGCCACGAGACTTTGACGCCTGCGACGTCGTATGAGAGAATGTTCTATACAGAACAATATATATAGAACAATATATTGTCTTCAATCCTCGTATTGCCACTAGTCACTGTGGTGACCTTGGGGTTCAAAGTTATTAATTTTGTTACTTTGTGTGGGGCGTTCTGTGAGGTAGACTTGACGACTCTAAAAGGCGTACTACGTAATTGAAGAGGTACAACTTTATATTTTTATATGTAGAATACGATAATACAAAAATATTTTCTGGTTTTTGTGGTTTAAATTAACATTGAAAAGTCTATGAGTAAGTCTAGAGATAATAAAAACATCATCACAAGTTAAGCAAGATGATGTTGTTATTGATTTACATAAAGGGATTAGCAAATATATTAAACTATACATTTTAACACTTTCGTCTTCAGGAGCTTCCACTGTGCTTGTAGATAATAGCACAACACACTGTAAATTGTTGCATGAGATGACCAACGGACACCAACAACACGCAAGGAAACCTTATGGTCTTTTACCTATAAAAAGCTTTCTGTATCCCAAAAGAAAGAAACAATGTCATTCAAGTGTAATATTTTATGAAATAAAATAAATGAAGGTTCAATACATTGAAGCGGGCTTTATCGTCTTCCTGCTGGCTCCTTTTCAGGGCTGCAATTCTACACACCTTGCGTCTACGAGGGTTAGAGCATCCTCAACTGCGGAACTTGATAGAGTTACAGCTGAAATGTTCAAGTAATTTTAAAATGCTATTTATGTTGGCAGAAGAGTGAAGTCCCAGACAATTGTGCCTCAAAGGTTCACACTATCGGTTGATCAGTTTAGTCAGTTTTTACGTAAAGTTTACTCGAGGATTTTAACGCGTAGGGTGCAAGATAAATCATATAGATTTTTATGGGAATGCGGATTTCGACCTGGAAAATGATGAACGGATCAAATATTTTCTTCCGCAAGATCCCGGAAAAGCTTATGCCTGCTAAACAGAAAATTTTCTATGCTATCGGGGATCTTGAGAAGGCATGTGATAAGGTAGTCAAGAAGAAACTCTAGGAAGTATTGCCGGGGTATGGTGTCAATAACTCACTGCTTAGGGCTGTACAGTCTCTTTATTGTGACAGCAAAACCTAGACGCGAGTCATTTATATTTGGCGTTCAACCGTGCGTAAAACAGGGTTTGGTCATGTCATAGCCAGACCTATTTGTATTATATCTTTTTATAATTATTTATTAATTTAAAATAATGTTTAATAAATATTATATCAAATAATCAACGGAGAGTTGTCCTCGATGCCTGTTTGCATATTAGCAAATAAAATACAAAACAGCTTACTTACATGCTGCTATCTATCCAATATATCCAAATAGATTAAAAAAATATTTTACTATGCACCATTTAGTGAAGTGTTAGAATTCGGCGCCAAGACTTGATAAATTTATTTGACAAGAAATGCTATTTAAATTTATTGCACGTAGGTTTTCCGGTTGACCTTAAACCATTAGCAAAATATTAATAAATATCTTCACGCAATTCCCAATACAGAGGTAAACAGAGGTCTAGTCTAGACAATTAAGTACCTTCGACCCACCTTCCACCGAAGATATTTCGGGACAACGTGACTGGTGGTGAGCCCGTCGCCATCTTCATGTCCATGCCAACGATATAAAAAAAAAAAAAAAAAAACGATATAATTCGTATATATATTCGTAGATTTTAATAACCCATTGATACGAGCCAGCCCCTGGGGATCAAACTCGGGTCTCGAAATTTCGACCCCCCAACCACTTCGCTATCGTGACTCTATTTTACTGAATGGTTGTTTTCCATTGCATGGAAATATTATAGGTAAAATATACTGAGATATTGATGCCACGAGACTTTGACGCCTGCGACGTCGTATGAGAGAATGTTCTATACAGAACAATATATATAGAACAATATATTGTCTTCAATCCTCGTATTGCCACTAGTCACTGTGGTGACCTTGGGGTTCAAAGTTATTAATTTTGTTACTTTGTGTGGGGCGTTCTGTGAGGTAGACTTGACGACTCTAAAAGGCGTACTACGTAATTGAAGAGATACAACTTTATATTTTTATATGTAGAATACGATAATACAAAAATATTTTCTGGTTTTTGTGGTTTAAATTAACATTGAAAAGTCTATGAGTAAGTCTAGAGATAATAAAAACATCATCACAAGTTAAGCAAGATGATGTTGTTATTGATTTACATAAAGGGATTAGCAAATATATTAAACTATACATTTTAACACTTTCGGCTTCAGGAGCTTCCACTGTGCTTGTAGATAATAGCACAACACACTGTAAATTGTTGCATGAGATGACCAACGGACACCAACAACACGCAAGGAAACCTTATGGTCTTTTACCTATAAAAAGCTTTCTGTATCCCAAAAAGAAAGAAACAATGTCATTCAAGTGTAATATTTTATGAAATAAAATAAATGAAGGTTCAATATATTGAAGCGGGCTTCTCCTCGTCTTCCTGCTGGCCCTTTTCAGGGCTGCAATTCTACACACCTTGCGCCTACGAGGGTTAGAGCATCCCCTCAACTGCGGAACTTGATAGAGTTACAGCTGAAATGTTCAAGTAATTTTAAAATGCTATTTATGTTAGCAGAAGAGTGAAGTCCCAGACAATTGTGCCCTCAAAGGTTCACACTATCGGGCGATCAGTTTAGTCAGTTTTTTACGTAAAGTTTACTCGAGGATTTTAACGCGTAGGGTGCAAGATAAATCATATAGATTTTTATGGGAGGCACAATGCGGATTTCGACCTGGAAAATGATGAACGGATCAAATATTTTCTTCCGCAAGATCCCGGAAAAGCTTATGCCTGCTAAACAGAAAATTTTCTATGCTATCTTGAGAAGGCATGTGATAAGGTAGTCAAGAAGAAACTCTAGGAAGTATTGCCGGGGTATGGTGTCAATAACTCACTGCTTAGGGCTGTACAGTCTCTTTATTGTGACAGCAAAACCTAGACGCGAGTCATTTATATTTGGCGTTCAACCGTGCGTAAAACAGGGTTTGGTCATGTCATAGCCAGACTTATTTGTATTATATCTTTTTATAATTATTTATTAATTTAAAATAATGTTTAATAAATATTATATCAAATAATCAACGGAGAGTTGTCCTCGATGCCTGTTTGCATATTAGCAAATAAAATACAAAACAGCTTACTTACATGCTGCTATCTATCCAATATATCCAAATAGATTAAAAAATATTTTACTATGCACCATTTAGTGATGTGTTAGAATTCGGCGACAAGAAATGCTATTTAAATTTATTGCACGTAGGTTTTCCGGTTGACCTTAAACCATTAGCAAAATATTAATAAATATATTATTCTAAATAATATATTATACTGCACTACATTGCACACTATCGAATAGCCACAATGCAATATGTCCCACATGAGATTCTTTCTCCTTCCTTAGGCTTACCATAGATTGCATGTTTAACTGGAGTTTACACATAGACTACGTTTGTAACAAATTGAGACAATTCCTTGCGAATATTTAAAATTCTAAATAAAAATTATTGTCTCAAATTCTGTTAAAAAAAGTATGAAGTTAATGACGAAGATATTTAAACAATGTAAAATACTACCTGTACAAATACATAATACGAAATACGAATATATATAAACTATAATAGTTTAACTATTATATATATATATATATATATATATATATATATATATATATATATATATATATATATATATATATATATATATATATATATATATATATATAGGCAAGGAATTGTCTCAATTTGTTACAAACGTAGTCTATGTGTAAACTCCAGTTAAACATGCAATCTATGGTAAGCCTAAGGAAGGAGAAAGAATCTCATGTGGGACATATTGCATTGTGGCTATTCGATAGTGTGCAATGTAGTGCAGTAGAATACATTATTTAGAATAATATATTTATTAATATTTTGCTAATGGTTTAAGGTCAACCGGAAAACCTACGTGCAATAAATTTAAATAGCATTTCTTGTCAAATAAATTTATAAAGTCTTGGCGCCGAATTCTAACACATCACTAAATGGTGCATAGTAAAATATTTTTTTTAATCTATTTGGATATATTGGATAGATAGCAGCATGACCACAATAGATGTGCTATGTTAAATAAACATTCATACATTTTGTGTATTAAACAAACCAAGCAAAAAGTACTGTCGTAGCGTCAAACTTATACTTCCGAGTGTGCCAATGATTAAATATATAAATATAATATATAAATGAATATATTATAATAATAATATAATAATAATAATATATAAGCCAATGATTATGTAAATTATATGGCAATAATATTTTTATGTGAAGTAATAGTATTTGTAGTGGGATATTAACAGACTTACTTCAAGTAACAATTAATATATCCTTAGCCTTTGTGTGATGCTGTGACGACTTGCTGAATGTTGCGGGAAGTCGATGGATGCTTGTGGCTAGGGACCGTTCTTTGTGGAAAACTATCGGGGAAGCCTATGTTCAGCAATCGACTCTTGATAGGCTGTAAAGAAGAGGAAGAGGAAGAAGTCTTTGTGGGTTTTCTTAGTTATAAATGAATGATAAAATACAGTATGAGAAAAATAAATGATAATGTTCATAAACGTTTAACATATTAATTATAAAGAACTTTATTAAAATATGTACATATCAAAAACACGTCGCGAGTATAACACATAGGGAATAGAAATCATATATTTTAACGAACGCGTTAGAAGATAAGGAAAATTACTGATTTATTAAGCCGGGAAATTTTTATCATTTATATTTATATGGAATTTGAAACTTTTCAGTGAATATTTAAGTTATGTCTTAACGAACTCCGTGGACATGTGGTCAATGCAGAAAAGCACTTTTTATTCACTATCCCGAATTTGGGTGTTTGTGATACCTTCGTCGTTTTTGTTTCCATAACACAAATGCTTTAACTATTTACTTTAAGATCAGTAGTCCCTGTTTATGTATTTCTTTATTTAAAAACCACCATGTTTAGCTACTGTGACTCAAATTGTTCTCCTACAAACGCTCCGATTGTACTTCAATCTATCAAACCCAATGAAAACCTTTTCTTTCTCAATGAAAATCAAATGAAAGTCTTTTACTCATGAAATATTAACGATAGCCGAGTGGTTGGGTGATCGGAATTCAAGTTAAAACACCGAGTTCGATCCCTAGGCGGTAAGTCTTGGTAATAAGTAAGTAAGGTTTGTCACGTTGTCCCAAAAAACCTCCGGTAAAATGTGGGTCGAAAGGACAAAATTTTTTAGACTGGCTAAAAAGTCACTATTTTTTAAATAAATGCTACCACCATTTTGTAATGAGGTTCCTCTGACGTATAGGAGTAAAAGGAATTCAATAAATTCGGAAAGTATCCTCTTTTTAACACTCATTAAACTTTACCTACATATATTTGTTTCTTTGTAACCGACTCCTTTGAACTCAATTTTGACTCACTTTAATCGGTCACATTTCATTTAAACTTCGTAGACTTATCAAAATTCGATGTAAATACAATAATTCAATAAGATTTGAGAGAACCCTGAATAGGATGACCAGGATTAATATCTTTTTTACAGATATTTTGTGCAAAAAGCGTAGGGTGTTCAATAGATCAGTTCTGGAAGTATTCGATCCAAGTGATATGTCACAAAGCACCCCACGCTTTTTTTTTCTATAATACTAATATTTCATGTATCTACTTATAATATAAATATTATAAATATTTCATGTATCTACTTATCGCTCAAAACTGAAGTGGTTACCCATTCGCCAGCGTCGTAATTTGCGCGCTCACACAACCCTTTTCTCAGTCCATACATCTCCAAGTATTCCTCTTACTTGTCCTCCCAATTTCAATTCCTTTGCTCTAGCCATGACAGAAACCTTCGCTCAAAAAACAATCTCCTACTTCATTGCCCTATCCACAGCTCTGGCTTTGTTCATTCATCCTTTTCGGCTTTACCAGCTTGTGTTTGTTTGAATTACGAATGTCACTATTCTTCATAAAAATATGATGTTTACCGCCTTTATATGGACAAGCCTACGATATAAATCGTAAATAAGTTTTTGAAAAATATGGTATGAGCCTGCCACCTAGGGATCGAGCTATCTCTTGACTGGAATTCCGACCACCAAAACACTCGATTATCGTGATGTATATATTATAACTATAAATTATAAAACAAATAAAAATTATTGTTAACACACACTTTATCAGCGGCTTCACTATGTTTAAATGTTAGTCAATAGATATAAATACATTAGTCATTAGGTAAGAGAAATAGAAAAATCACGTGACACTTAACAATGAAGCTTAGTAGATATATCTTAGCTAGAAAATGTGAATCTCCGTTTTGAAATCGGGTTTATCCCGCAATCAACGGGTATAACCCGAACAGGAAAATCGTCGTCATTAGAAGCGTTTATGAATATAAATAATAATGTGGGGTATGCCACATGTCGAAGTTTGAGGCATAATTGGAGTAACGCAACCCGTGTGAGCTTACACTAATTTATTCGACTTCTCAAGAATAATAACCATGAAACTCTCGGGCTCATTTATGATCATTATGGCAGAGCTCGCGCTGTTCGTCAGTAATATCAATGAGGTCCCCAAGGGCAACGTCAACACCATCAGAAAATGCTATTGTAAGTTTACATTTTGTGCTTATGTGCTTTTTACACATAAGCACAAAATGTAAACTTACAATAGCATACAGCATAAACATTTACGCATTATAGATATAAATAAACTCCATTAAAGTATCTGATTAAACATGTAATGGCGGCTGACAGACCTGACATGTAGTCCCAAAAAATGTCTTCAGTGAAAGGTGGGTCAAAAGGACTCATTTGTCGGGACCTCTGTCTACTCCAGTATTGGTAATAGCGTGAAGATACTAAATATATCACCTTGTAACTATATACGAGATGAGTCACGATGGCCGAGTGATTGGGTGATCGGAATTACGAGTCAGAAGACCCGAGTTTGATCCCCAGGTGGCTGGCTAGTACCAATGGTTTTTTTAAAACTTATGTACGAACCGTTATCGAAACTTATGAACGATTTATGTCGTTGGCTTGGACTTAAATACGGTTTTTTACGAAACTGAGTTTCAGCGGCTTTGAAATCCAAGTTCCGTTTCTGAGTTGAGCCGAGTAATCGACGACAAGGTACTCGTAGGTTTTCTCGTACGTTCCGACGTCGCCGCTCTTAGTACGGATTTGCCTCTTTAAACTGGTGCAAAAGGTGATTATCAAGCCGTAACCTCGGATTTACCAAGCCGTAGCTCCAAGGCTTCTATTACTGCTGCAGCCCGGGGATTAGTGATACACAGACTTTCTCCATTTTGTCTTCATTAGTTTCTGCGGTCTTGGCGTGATATTTTAGTCAAGCTCTGCGTGGCGGGACGGTTACGTCAAGATAACTAGATTGACACGATTCATATTTTTCTTTTCGGATTCATATTCAATATTCTGACGTTGCCGACGCGTTAAAGCACGATTGAACAGTGTTTTAAACATATCTAGTTCGATTAAGATTTGACTCGAAGACTATATATATTTATAGGGGATACAACAAATATAGATGTACTGACAATTAGACGATTTGTTTACAATTAAAGACTAACAAATATTTTATTATAATAATTTCCCCCAAATTTGTCCCCATATTTAAATCAATCCTTTAATTTTACCACTTTACATTTTTTCTAAACAAATTATCAAACCCTTGATCCTTGCTAAATCATGAACATAAAATAAATATTTACGTATATATGTATTTTTTATAAAATAAGCGTAACAAAATTTTACCTGAGTATTGTTTATTTTTTAATAAAAAATGGTAACGTGCTTTAGCTCCAAAAGAAAATGACAATTATGTCTATTGCCTAAAATAACGTAAGAAAATTATGTGTAAACACGTTCAATTTCATTTCTTTATAGAATTTCGATCACAGGCAATACTATTAATATGTTAAAATTACGTTTACAAGTCGTTATCGCTATACGAACTCTCCGTCCCAATGGTTTTGTTGATTAACTAGTTTGAAAAACACATGTGAGCCACGATTGGTGATGCCACGAGCCATTGATACCTGCGACGTCTTACGAAAGAATTTTCTTTCTATGCGAGACTGTAATGTGTCTTCAATCCTCATATTGCCAGACGTTTCCTTACTATTAAATGAACACACGGCTGGTCACTAATCACAGTCCCCGGCCGACCATCGCGCCCTGACCAGGTGGTTAAGTGATCGGAAGATCAACTACCACACGTACGCGCTGGAGGAGGAGAAAGTCCTCCGCGCAGTCATTAGGGGTATACCCAAAGAGGTAGACACCCAAACAGTTCATGATGACCTTGTTAAGCAAGGTCTGCCGGTGCAGGCGGTGCACAGGATGCGCAACATGCGCACCCGAGCCCCCCTACAATCTGGTGCTGGTCCATCTCGACCGCACCAACGAGGCGCAGCTGATCTTCAAGATCAAGTCTGCCGCCCATGTGCACGGCATTCGCGTGGAGGCCCCGAGGAAGCGCACTTCCCCGGGTCAGTGCCACCAGTGCCAACTATACGGGCATTCCGCAAGGAACTGCCACTCACGCCCTAGGTGCGTCAAGTGCCTAGAGGACCACGCCACAGCGGACTGTCCCAGGCCCAAGCCTACGGACATTCCCCGGCGTGCGTCCTGTGCGGAGGCGAGGGTCACCCTGCGAATTATCGCGGATGTCCCAACGCACCGCACGGCAAGAGACGCAGAGGGGGAAAGAGGAACAGAAGGGGCGCACCCACTAGGGCTCCCGCCTCCACCTCTCCCCCCGCGAAAAGCGCTAAAAAGGCTAATGCCTTGGTCCCGGCTCCGCCCCCCAAAACCAACGCGTGGGTGAAACCCCCACCGATGGTGGGCCCGGCAAAACCCTCCCCCGTGCCTACTCCCGTCGCTGCTCCTTCCGCAGACCCCGCAAGGGCGTCTGGCGCGCGGGGCGCAAAGGCGACTAGCGCCGGCGACGACGTTTTCGCGCGGCTCGGAGAGATCGCAGATCTCTTCGACATCAGCGAAATCGAGACAACGGTCTCAGAATTAGAGGCGACAGATTCGGCGTCCGACTTCTTCAGAATAGTCGCCAAACATAAGGCGCTATTCGAAACTTATAATAAGTTTAAGGCCTCACGCAAATAGAACAATTGAACATTGTATTCAATGTTCAGTTGTTTTGTTCGTAAGTCAATTCCCTGGAGGCAAACCTCCTAAGTCCCCTTTTTCTTCATGTTGTACTAATCCAAAATGGATAACACACCATGTAAAGTTAAACCTAGGTTTCTGGCTGTCGGCTACTTCAATGCAAACGGCCTTAAAAACAATTGGACGAAGTTAGAGAATTTCTCACCGTCCACCAATTAGACATCCTCCTTATACAGGAGACGCGACTCACCAGTAGAATGCGCGATCCAAAAATAGCAAATTACCGATTAGTGCGTAACGACCGACCCACCCGCGGAGGCGGTACGCTTATCTACTATAAGGCATCATTGCACTGTGTGGCGATTGATGTACCTACCTTAGTTAATATCGAAGCTTCGGCTTGCAGAATCGCCTGACAGGCCATCAGCCTATCACAGTGATATCTGCTTATCTACGACCGCATTTAAGACTATTTGAGAGCGACATCGAGGCACTGCTTAAAATAAGTGACTCGGTGATAATTGCGGGCGACTTAAACTCAAGCACTCTGCTTGGAATAGCTCTGTTATTAACATGAATGGACGCGCGCTACTTAAGATAAACCTAAGTAGCAATTCAATGTTCGATATCATCGCCCCCCTAGAACCTACTAGGATAGACCCGAATCGAAACAATACCTCGGACATATTAGATATTGCAATTCTAAAGAACGTAACCTTACCGTTGCGATCTATAGAAGTGCAACACGAGTTAAACTCTGATCATCGTCCGGTAACCATGGTGCTGGGACAGCCCCGGGCGGAGGTCCCTCTGACCAAAACCCTGACGGACTGGCGTAAGCTCGAGATTTATCTAGAGAATACGAACACCCCAGAGTTAGACAGCATCCCAGATGCCATCTCCTCAAAGGAAATGGCCTTTGCTGCTGTAGACCACCTCACCTCTCACTTAAAGGCCGCCGTCGAAGCATCCTCTAGGCAGGTCAAGGTGGCGAACGATCGCCGCTATGAGCTGCCGGAGGATGTTAGACGGCTGCTGAGAGAAAAAAATGCTGCTACGAGAGCATACGATCGATACAGGTCTGACGACAATCGAGTCAGGATGCGCCGCCTCCAGAGAGAGGTCAAGGAGCGCATGGCTGAACTCAGGAGTGATAGATGGGACAAACTGATGAAGGATATCTCGCCATCACACAGTGCCTATTGGCAACTGGCGAGGGCTCTGAAGTCAGAAACTGTCTCGACGATGCCGCCCCTGATCAGCTCCGACGGTCGCACCGTAGCTTTTGAGGATAGGGAAAAGGCCGATTGCTTAGCCGACAGCCTAGAGCTTCAATGCTCTCCCAGCTCCCAGCCAACAGATCCGGTCCACCTTCAGAAGGTGGACGCTGAAGTAGCCCGTAGAGCCGCCCTGCCGCCGACGGGTGATCCGCTGCCACCTACCACGTTGGAGGAGGTTCGAGACATAGTCCGGAACCTCAAGACCAAAAAAGCTCCAGGAGCTGATGGTATCTCCAACAAGCTCCTCAAGGCCCTCCCAAACGCCCTTCTCTTGCTCTTAGTAGCAATTTTCAACGCCCTCCTCTCCAGTAGCTCCTTCCCGGACGCCTGGAAGGAGGCTCACGTTATTGGCATCCACAAATCTGGAAAGCCTAAAAACCAGGCCTCGAGTTACCGGCCCATAAGCCTCCTCAGTTCCCTGGGGAAAGTCTATGAACGCGTCATCATCGCTAGACTGAATGACTGCGTCAAATCTCTTAACCTAATTCCCGACGAGCAGTTTGGTTTTCGAGCCAAACACTCTAGTACTCAGCAAGTGCACCGCCTCACGGAGCACATACTCGAGAGCCTCAACCGACCCAAAGCCATCTCAATGGTGGGGGCCCTATTCTTCGATGTCGCGAAGGCATTTGACAAAGTCTGGCACAACGGCTTAATTTATAAGCTGTATGCTCAAAAAGTGCCAGACAGACTTGTACACATCATACAAGACTACTTGTCAAATCGCACCTTCCGCTTCAAAGTGGAGGGGGTCCTGTCCGACAGCAGACCCATAAGGGCTGGTGTTCCGCAGGGTTCGGTTCTCTCCCCGACCCTATACTCGCTATACACCAGCGATATCCCAAAGACGGCCGGAGTGGAGTTGGCATTATTCGCCGACGACACCACGCTCTTCACCACCGATACAAATGAATGCAGGATCTACATCCGTCTCCGGAACGCGATCAGTGTGCTAAGCCACTGGTTTAGGACCTGGAGAATTGATGTGAACCCTGAAAAAAGCCAGGCCGTACTCTTCTCTAGGAAGAGTTCTCCTGAAACCTTCGCGCGTAAAGCGCATAGTCCAATCCAAATTCCAAAACCTAATATCAATGTTCGATAAACCCATCCCGTGGGTTAAGAAGGTGAAATACCTAGGGGTCGTTCTAGACCGTAGGTTATCCTTCGAACAACACATTAAACATGTCAGAGACAAAGCGGCCTTCGTTTCCGGTCGACTTTACACAAGCCATCGTAGCAAAATGTCGCTAAGACAAAAATTGTTACTATATAGGACCTGTGTTCGGCCGATAATGTCCTATGCGTGTGTCGCGTTCGCGCACGCACCTAGGTCATATCTGAGAACACTCCAATTCATCCAAAACAAGTTCATGAGGCGTGCTACAAACGCACCCCAATACATGAGGAGCGCAGATCTCCATAGAGATCTCGAGATCCCCACGGTGGCGGCCTTTTTTAAAGAAATATCGTCAAGATATTTCGAAAAAATTAAGGATCACCCAAATCCGTTAGTGGCGGGTCTAGGAAACTACACCCCTTCCCCAATTATCACCCGATTTGATAGACGACCAAAGCACGTCTTGATTGATGATGACGACGTCATCACCAAATCAAACAAAAGATTCGGGGCCGCGTCCCCGTAATCTCAACAACACACGAACGCAGTAGGTACACTACACACAGTTCGTAGTCAGATTCGCGGTCCCATGTTTCACGGTTCACACGAGAATGTCTCGGGTAACCGTCCGAAAATACGACCCACTCCCAACACGATTGGCCCCAGGGCCTCTCACCTCCCTCCCCGTATGTCGAAGGTCTTCGCTTCGTTACAGGGTTCGAGTGCGTCACGACGTTGTCTCTTTTCTTCTTTTTACCTGCGGGCCTTCGTTCTCGCAGGTCTCCTCAGATGACGCTGTAAAGGCCTCCGGGCCAACAGCATCCCGTGGATGGTTTTTAGTCGGTATGTTTCTCCTTCTGAGATCCGAGTCCGACACTGTTCGTTTCGGTGGCCTCCCGGTCAGGAAACGTTCGTGCTTAAAGCATTTTCCTCCACGGTAATCAAAAAAAAAAAAAAAAATCACTAATCTCTGTGGTTGAGCCATGAGGGTTCAAAGTTATTAATTTTGTTACTTTGTGTGGGGCGTTGTCTGAGGTAGTAGGTAAACTTTTTTGGGACATAGCGACAGGTGGCGAGTCTATCTTAATGTCCAGGCCGAGGTCACTAAGATTAATAATGGGCCAACATAATTAATCAGATATATATTTACTTTCATAACTAATCATATAAACGTTAAAACATCCATGACCTCTGTCAACTCAAGCACGGAAATAAAATAAAAATTAAACCATTTATTATTGCGATCGATATAGTGATATTAATGAGCTTGTAATGTTCTCCGATGGCGCAAAAATATTATGTTTTAAAAGTAATTATACCTACGCCAATTTTTCGCATTTGGTCAACATTTGGTAAATAAAATTATACCAACTGTCTATGATACCAACATCTATTTTCGTACTTATTTACTTACAGGCCTGTAAACTACAGCGGGACATATAAGATCAGAATGCTTTGGAAAAATAGCCACGTGAAGAGTCTATCATTTTGGTAACTTCCGAGATTATTTTCCAAATACCTATTTGTTGCCGTTGTTGTTTCTAAGGATTTTCCCTATGTTTCCTCTTACGACACCCAACAATCCCTCAATATATTATCTTCGTGTAACTCCAATGGTTCAGACAGCTTACGCCAAGATAGCTCAGAAGGCAGGAATTTTTCGACTTTCTGGAAACTTATCGTAATGCTATGGCTAAACTACACAAAATCTTTATAAATTGTAGCCTATATGTTATTGATACATAAGATATATTATTCTAAAGTTTCATAATAATCAATTGTGTAATTTTTGCGCGAAAAAGTAAAGAAAACATCCACCCACCTCACAAACTTTCGCATTTATTATATTGATAGGATATATAGGTATATATATCTTCAAATTATTTTTAGAAGGGTCAATTCGTTATAATGTAATAAAATAATAAGAGCTTTGATAAAAATCACGTGCTTGAGTTCTCCTGCTTCAATAGAAATAATAGCGGAAAATTTAGACGAAAACTACGATGTATTGTTACATCTGCATTGATGGGAATTTTTGTGTCATCGGGTTTATCCCATACCCGTAATCCACTATATAAAATGTGTTTTCAGAAATTTAAAGTTATACGAAGACTAGAGGTTCAAAGTGAGGTATCGGAGTAGGAATTCAATATGCAGCTTCTCAATTTTGTTTTATTGTTGTTGGGGGCGTTAGCTGTTATGCTAAGTGGTACTCAGGCACATCCCAAGGGCCTAGGAAGTGCTATTAAAAAAGGCGGAAAAGTAATCGTAAGTATAAAAATTTGTAACGTTAATACTACTAAATGCCTTGTACGCATATTTTGCATATGAGATTTATGGTACCATATGTTTTATTCAGATTAGCAACAATTTTGTTAATTTTGTTAATAAATAAATTAATAAATTCGTTTCCTATTAACATTGCTGTCACTTTTATCACAATAAAGAAAACAAATCATTTTAACAGTCGGTAAATTGTTTTGGCATATCCTGTTTCGTTTAAACTATTTACTTTTTAGCCCATCTTTTATTATATTTTTTTTTCATAAATATTTTAGAAACACGGCCTGGGAGCGATTGGTGCTATCGGCGCTGGTCACGAGATTTACCAACAAGTTCACAATCGAGGCTAAATCAAGATGCAAGAAATGCTTAAGTAGTTTAGTAAGGAATATAATGTTAGTGTCGTGTTATAATGTTGAAGTCTTGTTATATGTGTTTAAAAGTAATTTCAATTTAAAGCAGTAAAAATATAAGTTATTACAATATCAAGCAGGATTTTTTAAATTTTCAAGTTCAAACGTTTATTAAAAAAAATCAAACGTGAAACATCAGGGCGAATGAAATGCTACCAACATTTGCTCTCTTATTTCGTATCCATAATGCAACGGCACGAAATTGCTTAGAAAAGCTAATAATCATAATCAACTCGGAAAGCAAAACAATAAGTGGGCTACAGTCTACAGTTTATTGCATTAGCAATAAAAACACAAACAAATATAACAGACAAATTGCTTTTGCCGACTCAATAGTCTAGTTGGAAGTGACCCTGCCTTCGAAGCCAATATAAATTTTAGTAATCGAGTCATAGATATTACGCTAAAAAAGTTAATTAAATTTAAAAACTTAACACTCTTCCTTTTCTATACACCCCAACCATAGGTCCACTTCTGAATATAGACCTCCACTAGAATTCGCCACAAAGAACGGTCCCTTGCCACCTGCATCTTTAATAATTGCACCTTTAATAATTGAAGGAACGACTTTATGTTTATATTCTCTACGGAAGATTTTTATAGACCTTTCAGTAAAACAGATAGAGTCACGATAGCAAAGTGGTTGGATGAGCGGAATTACGAGTCAGGAGACCCGAGTTCGATCCCCAGGTGGCTGGCGGGTACCAATGGGTTTTTTCAAAAACTTACGTACGAACATATCGTTGGCTTGGACATAAAGACGGCGACGGGCTCACCATCTGTCACGTAGTCCCGAAAACATCTTCAGAGGAAGGGGGGTCGAGGGAATTGTCTAGACTAGACCTCTGTCCACCCCTGTACTTATATACAAAATGTAATAATATTCCTCCCAACACTGAATGGTGTCTAGAATATTTCTTAGTTTAATAGCAACCTACTAACGACCATTCCTGGGAAAAATAACTCCGAATAACATATAACGATTGTTATGAATTTTGGTTGCGTCCGCAACCCAGCTTTTTCAGAGTTACCGAACTTGAAATATGTAATTAATTTTATTGGAGATGCTTTATTGGTGTTGTTTTTTATCATCAAGCATTTGTTCAATTCAGATTTATTACTTTATTACTACAAGCACTAGTATTCTAATCAGACCTAACAGTGTATTGCACTGTAAGGGTTTACTGTGCAGACAATGAATGTTTCAATATTAGCAGTATTAATGTAAGGATTGTGGGCCCTAACCATGCTACTTCAAAGATGTGAGAGTCCTATTTGTAATAAAAAAGTCCTTCTCAAAAATTAAATTTCTTAACTTTTATTAACAGCGGTAAGTCCTTTCTACCGAGAGTCTCGGTCAGTATCACACTTTTGTTCATTTGTGATGGACACACTTTTGTTACAACTAGTGTTTTCCGGTTTTAAAGATTTACAGAGCTAATTTTATAAAGGGCAATGATGCATTCCATCTTAGGTTATCGGAATTGAAAGTAAGGATCTACCTTAGGAGGAAGGCACGTACCAGAGAGTTTTTTCGAAACTTTTACGTCGTTGACTTTGACACTAAGACGGAGACTAAGACGGTAAAATGTGGGTTGAAGGAACAGAATTCTCTAGTCCTCAAACTACGCTAGTATTGGAAATTCGTATTGCTATAAAAAAGTAAAAAGTTGCTTGGTTTCATAAATAACATTTATTAACGATACGATATAAAAGTGCGGGGATTATTTCAAATTCCTAACGAGAATAAGGCCTGGGTCCCGCTGTAGGCTTTTACAGGTCCTTAAATAAGTAACAGTAAACACATTTTTGGATTACAAGGACACTTAAATATGCTTTGTGAAAGCTTAAACATATAAACATTTAATATATACTTATACTTACAGCTTTCACTTACATCAAATACACATATATATTTATTATAATGACGGTACTCGTATATGTAGCACGACGAACTGATAACCGTTGGGGAAGAAAGGTTCTCGAGTGGCAACCTTGATTAAGCAAACGCAGTGTAAGACGATTTGAGATGGAGTGACGACTTGCAGAATGCTGCGGGAAGCAGATGGATGCAGGTGGCTGGGCACCGTCCCTTGTGAAAAGCTTTGGCGGAGGCCTATGTTCAGCAGTGGATTCTTGGTAGAATGTAAAGAAGAAGAAGTATGAACAAATCTTTCAATTGAATGAAGGTAGCAGGAAAAGTTTTGTAGGTGTTAGCGCTCAGCTACAAAAGATTCCACGAGAAGTTTAAAAAAGCTTAGTTCATTTAATTCATGTCTGCATCTCAAAGTGATATCTAGGTAAATGCTTTCAAGGTATTTGCCTAAGTTTGGTATATTAAAGGAGTAAAGGGTTTTAAGAGACCTTTTTTTTAATTGAACTCGAGAAAGGTAAAAAATAAACCAGAAAAGTAAACTAACTAGTTACATATGACTAATAAGCACTACTTTTGAAGTACTTGAAGGCGGCACCAAGTATTGAGAAAATTTATGTTATTTGAATGTTACACATATTTTCATACTCATAGTATTTCGTACTCATAGTATATTTATAGGTGTATACCCAGGTGGTAGCCTCGTACCAAAGACTGTTTTCAAAGCTTATGAAAGATTTATATCGTTAGCTTCGATATAAAGACGGCGAAAGGCTTACCATCTGTTACGTTGCCCCAAAAATGTCTTCGGTTTGCGGCTTCTTCCGGGTCCTAAGGATGAAGTGTCTATACCTCTGTCAAACCCAGTATTGGAATTGGCGTGAAGATATTTTTAAGTATGTTTATAAATGTTATTACAATTATATTCCGTTAAGTAAGGCTGTTATTTTCGCTATTATTGTGTCTAGATTTTGACACCTCCTTCAGAACATCAAAAAGTAGTGCTCATTAGAATACAGTGTATTTTTTTTAGAAAACAACCAGTGTATCTGTTCTAATCGCTGTTTGCGTAGCGATCACAGGCAATACTATTAATATTATAAAATTACGTTAACAACTTGTTATCGCTATAAGCATTCTCCGCCCAATGGTTTTGTTGATTAAACTAGTTTAAAAAGGTATGTAGTATTAAATTTAATATTGAGTAAATTATAACATACTCCTTTCGCTTCTATCAGATGTATCATTTGTTTTTCATACATATACTTCTGGGTATCCAAGTACTCTTGAATTGTCACTCTTCGAGCAATTGGCTTACACGGTCTTCCAAAGTGAATCACGCGATAAATTATGCATACTGCTACGGTTTTTTTAAGTCCAGTCCCCAAAATAGGATTCCCTGTGTTTTTGAAACTCGATTGTAATAAATAAGGTATGTTTACATATTACTACATGTATAAGTAATCATGTAATAAATGTTCATACCACATGCAATATCGTTCGTATTTATCACACAAATGTTGGCCCCTTGCAGGATTCGAATCCAAAATCATTTATTTTTCGAATCGCAACAAATGATTTTTATGATATTAGACTAAAACGAGCAAACAGTCCACCTGATTGCTATGGGTGCTACTGCAACTTCAGTTAAAGGTTAAGGGCACGTCGTCACCCCCGTAGACTAATATAGAATGTCAAATTTTCCACAATTATAGTGGTACAGTAAACCACAACACGAGAGTTGTTACTCTGCTATTTGGCAGCAGGCATGGGTAAGAGTTTGGTTTTGTTGCTTACGATATCTACTTCTAGGTCGATAAAGGTACTATCACCCATAATTACATCCTTAAACCTGTCGTATCCTTTATTCTATGTATTGCAATATAATAAATGTAGCAAATATTTTTTAAGTCTGCGAATGATGGATGGCTTCATTCAGGAAGCTGCAAAAATACATTTAAATATTCGGTGTACACGATTTATTTATTTCGAGCTAAAATATCATACGGATATTGTTTTAGACGGCGTTATTGTATCTGACTGTGCGTTCAATGTTATGGCGTAACATTTCAGATATTATAACAGCATATTTTTTACTTTTGGTTCGGGTTCGAAAGAAATGCTGATGTAGTATTTTCCCTGTTAAAGCATCCACTTAATTGAAGCGCTATCTTATATAAAAATTAATACTTATTCTTTTCACCAATCACCGTGAAAAATCGTGCGTGTATATTTATGAATTATTTTAAATAGAAAGATTTTTTATTAAGTTGCCATCTGACGGCGCGATATAGAACCGTTCAACCGATTGTCATGAAAATTTATGTGTGATTGAAAATAAATTAAAAGCGGTTACTAAGTAAAAAAAATGTATTTTTATAATGATTACATATAGATGCATATTGATTATAAACATGTACATAATAGATGAACAACATCACATAAATTCTTCGGATCCCAAAATAAGTAGCTAAAGCACCTGTGTTATGGAATTGAAAATAAGGAAAGTACCACAAATACCCAGCCCCTTGACAATGTAGAATAAGTGGTTTTCTACATTAATCCGTCCGGGTGTCGAACCCAGGATCTCCAAGTTGCCGATCTGCCGGATCACCAGGAACACCGGTGTGTACGCCACTCGCCCAATGAAGTCGAAAAGCCAATTCAGCTGAGAAGCGAAAGAGTAAACATGGCCGAATTTACGAAAACAAAAAACTTATCGAAGACGCGACCGTGAGGTTATAGTGTAAGAATATACCACTCCCTTTCTTCCAGTGTGAATCGTAAGAATTGATTAAGAGACAAGCGGGATATCCATCCCGAAAAATACCACACCATAATTTTACGCGACGCGTAATAAGAACAATAGTGATGTCGATAACGTAGTGGACACTTTGTGCGCCCTTAAATAGCAATAACATAAACGCATCGCCCTCACCACGTTCTTCGTCACCGCCGGCACAGCACGCGCCCACTACCCTGTCGAGACGCGCGTTGCGCGCTCAGGATCCAATACAAATCCAAAGAAAATCACTGGCCGTGAACCACATCCAATAGCACGGCTCACATTCTCGTTTCCTGCATCAAGATCGTGACATTCTAGTCCTTAAAGCTTAAGAAAATAATTAACCCAAGAACATCTTCAAACCGTCATGTTCCTGTCTACGGTAATAGCCCTGGTCAACGTCTTGGGAGTTATGAACACTAAGTTACTAAATGTATACCCTTTACGAAAATAATTTTACATCTAATATAATATTGCAACGTGTTTATATTTAATGAATTGTAAAAGTCGCCGTAAAAATTACCGCCGCCCATGAACATCCGCAATATCAGAGGCATAGCAGATGCGTTTCCAGGCTTAGAGTGCCCCCCCCCCCCCCGAATTGGGAGAGGGGGTTGTGGGCCTCCGACTCTCTCCTAAATATAATATGGCGACGGACTCACCACCTGACACGTTGTTCTGAAAAATGTCTTCGGTCGAAGGTGGGTCGAAAGGACTTAATTGTCTAGATCTCTGTCTACCCTAGTATTGGAGAAGGCGTGAAGATATTTTTTGCTTTAAAAATAGCTATGAAACGCGCAATCGTGTCTGTTCTAAGAATTAATTATTTTTAAAGCTACAACTCTATTACTAAGAATAATTAAGATATTTTCAAAGACATCCTGTTTATACATTCGAAAACATCCGGTCTGGCGACAGATGTCTTCGAATGTAATTCTAATGACAAAGCTACCGCCTTCACGATTCCAGAAATTGATGTTAAAGTTTTATTGCGATTTGTAAAACCTTTGGTGTGATTCACCTTCGTTTTTTGATTCACCTTTTGGTGGTGGTAAGCCAAATATGTTTCCATTATTCTATCGACATTTTGAATTAACAGGCACTACTTTGGAAAATTGCAAAACGCAATCAAAGATAATAAGAATACAATTAAAGATATTAAAATAAATAGCTTGTAATCCCATTCCTAGTAATTGTTATCCTTAACAAAAACAAAGTTTACACACAGGCACAGACAAAATAGATTAAACTAAATTCCGGTAAGTACAGATATCGCCCAGGCTAATATCTATAATTAAGTAAAGCTGATATCTATAATTGTAAATCCAAATCCAAGACCACACAACAGGGTAGTCAGTCCCAAAAATTAGGTTAACATGCTTAATTTATGGGTACGCAATAGGATAATCAGTCCCAAAACGGAGGTCACCACATTTATAAAGAAACACACAACACGGCAACCAGTTCCAAATCAGAGGTTCACATGTTCCTTTAAGGGACATACAACAGGGTATCAGCTCCAAATCGGAGGTCCACGTAACAAAAGAAAATACAATAAGGACAACCATACCTAAATAAATATCCCGGGTTCCAATCCTTTTCCTTCAAATAAGTGTGACGAAACATCTTCAATGTTCAAGAACATTGCGGTTATTATTAGATTCAGGAAACTAATAATAATATTAATGATATATTTGTTAATATTTATAAAAAATATTTACCAAGTTAACTACATCGGTAAGTATCCCTCTAAGGTAATATAAAAACCATGTATCAAAATTCATCAAGAAGAATATTAGGATAATATCGTGTTCCATGAAGTAAACGTATGTTACAGATGTAGATCGAATGGCAAATAAAACACTTGAAAACTTATAGAAACACTTCATATTTAAGCAGCGTAGCGACTCATAGTTCTTACAAAATGATAATGACCCTTCTACAAACATTTGGCGCTGTTTAAACAGCCTATTTTGACACTCTTAAATCGAAATAGTCATAATAACAACTTATATTATTTTATCATTGATTTATAACCATAAATTTTACAATATCCTTACTTATTTATAAATTATACCTCTTTAACTAAACTGCATTATATTGTTATAACTGATTCGATGTACTATATACGTTGAATGTTAATGAATAAACGTAGTGGTGACGATAGTATTTAACACCCGGTAATCCTGCATGAGCCATGTCCCACAGCATTCTCTGCGCCAAGCCACAAAGTAATTTGCGTATTAATATTAATAAAAAATAAGGCTAGGCATTGTTTATAACTTTATATGCGTTAATATCACAAAATGCATAATAATGTTGCTATAATTAGTGTATGCGTTGTCTATTGGATGTATTATTCATTTAATTATGGATTTATTCGCTGATAAACAATAAAATGTCAATAAACGTCAAAATATACAATATCACAAATATAAGTGGTAGTTTTTTGTTTTCTCTATGTTGTTATGTATATCTAAATAATTTACCAATAAACTTTATTATTTAAACTGCAAAATAAAATTAATGTTGAACTATTATTCATAGGTCAGAAAAATAATGAAGTAATGAACCTTTGAAAAATAATGATCAAAAATATTAATTGATAATAATAAAGGATAAAAAAGATTTTTTAATGGGAAACTAACCTGTCTTCATAACCCCCGGGTATATACATCGTTGGAGTTAAAGTAAAGTGAGAAAATGTTGGTTTCACTTTGCTTTGTAGCTGCAAATTATTGGACGATGTCAACGGATAAAGCTAATACTAATTTTTTTTTAATATTATATGTAATAATATAGCATTTAATGATTTTTTAAATATAGCATTTGTCAAGCACCTTTGCTGTTGATGATGATCTGCAATTTTAAATTTAAAACTATTATTATAACAACTAACTAATAAAATTGATGAATTTTATTCATGCCATTCTTTCAGTGGCTTGTAACAACATAAGTATGCTCGTTTACTTTCTCAATCTATCACAATATAACCTCTCGCTAGTTAATCTTGTATATTTATTTGTTGAACATACTGGTAGGATCCGACACAATATTACGGAGGTGGCATTGTTACTTCATAAATATTGAAAAATACTGTTTTTGATAAGAATTTAATTTTTACAGAGAAATCTAAGAGAAAACATACCAAATTTGATCAGAAAATTTTTAATATTTGAGAACTGATAAAGAAATTAGTTGTATATATCTTTCAATGTATTGGTTCTAAATATATTGCTTCAGCTAGTAATATCTAACATAATTAAAGATTCACACATTTCTACCCAATCCCAAATTGAGAAAACAGTGGAGAGCCCGTCACCGTCTTTATGTCCAAGCCGACGATATAATTCATACATAAGTTTTTGAAAAACCCATTGGTACGTGCCTGCCACACACACACACGGGAAGCGACAATGCCTCACGAACGAGTGACATTAACAATTTTACATTTTACATTTTTATTATTTTTTTAATGTTTATAATGGCGAAGGTTATATAATTGTTTTTCTTTTGTATAATTTTCTCCAAGAGACACTCAAGTTTCATGTACATATAAAAATTCCCTTTTCGCTGACGTCTTTTAGCAAAATAAAATTATGCCATCAAACAAACTAATGAGAAAAGCACCACTTGTTGCGGCAACACCGCAAGCAGTTTTCGAGTCCGACAACGGTTATCGACGTTGGTAGCAGCACCGAGGGTGGCAGCACTGACGGTGGCAAAAAACTTAGTCGGATACTATTGCGGCATACAGACGCCATTCGTACGATTCTTTCTTTATTTACTAATATAATCATTTAATACAATTTTTACCAGTGGCCTAAGGCTTTTATTATCCGCTTAAGTATAAGCTAATACAAAAATTGTCCTTCGCCGTCTCTAAGTAAATAATATACACAATTAAAAAGGAACCACGTGTCTTTTGTCCGCTTCATAATAGATATTTTTTTTTATCTCAATCTCAATCATCTTTGAAGCAAGCTTAATCTTCATCAAATTATTTCACCAACGTGTATCTACGTAGGTAAACAGTCAAATCCAGAAGAGTATGTGCAGAAGCTCTTGTGAACAATCATCAAAGCATCACAGAGGTGACCTCAATGTCAACATAAGATCAAAGTACACAATCGTGTACTTCAGTGAGTTCGTTCCAATCATCCTTATTCTACAGCCTTTAATCGTATTTAAATGTGCATTATTTGGATTAAGTAACAAACATTTGTTTTAATTGCTTTTGTTTCTGCTTTTTAGTAATATTTTATAATCTCTTTTGCTTATAGTAAGAAACGCCTTGACAAACCTTGCTATTTAAAATTATTGATTTAATTGGCATTTACTATAATTACGCAATTAAATCCTAGGCCCATATTATACTTTCCATTTAAATAACATTCATATATACGCAATAAAGTTAGACATCAGAAAATAAAATTTAGCAGTAGATACGTATTAAAGTAATATAGCAAAGCTTTCTCTTCAATTTGCTTTGGTTTAATTTGCACATAACATATTTGACACAATTAAATCACATCGGATCAGATCTTTGTACTCTTGAAATCTGATAGTAATTTTATTACATCGTTGCTTATTTACATCTACCTCAAATAGAATAAGTAATTACATCGGACATCGAACAGTTGATTGTTCTAACTCTCTCCGACCGATTACGACACTCGAAACCGGTTTAGTGTGCATTCACTGCAGTCGCTCATTAACAGACCGATTCATTTTTGCATTGTTTGCAGAAAGCAAATTATTTGTTTGCTATCGACACGCTTAAAAATGAGTGAAGCTAAAGTCAAAGATTTAATTAAATTACGAGGTTCTTTAAAAACTAAGTTAACGCATTTTCAAAATTATTTAAATATATTTTTTTATGGAAAAGGGAGGCAAACGAGCAGGTGGCTCACGTGATGGTAAGTGATTACCACCACCCATGAACACCCGCAATACCAGAGGCATAGCGTTGCCGGCCTTAGAGTTCTCCCCCCCCCCAGAATTGGGGAGGGGGTGTATGGGCCTCCGGTTACCTGCACTCACCGGACGAAACGCAGAAGTTTGTTAGACTTCTACTTCAGGCCGGTATTCTGTGAGGTCGTGGTACTTCCCCGGTCCAGCCGGCCCATTCATGCAACAACAAAAGCTGATGCTTGGCTCTACCACTGTTAAAAACCTGGATAGACTCATTATGCATATTTGCAAAAGATACTTTAAATTTAAGTCAAGAACTATTCAGCCAAATATGGTTAACTTATAATTGAAAGAACACGTTTGGAGTTTCCTTTTCTTAACACGGGCATTGACTTTGCCGGGCCAGTGCAGTGATAGTCGACCGCAAAGGTAGAAGTGACAAGCTTGTTAAATCTTACATATGTATTTTCGTTTGTTTTGCAGTCAAGACAGTGCACGTCGAACTCGTTACGAATCTAACGAAGGAAGCATTTTTGGCAGCTCTACTTCGATTTATATCGCGTCGAGGCAAACCTCAGAATATCTACTCAGATAATGGGACCACCTTCGTCGGTGAGTACATTGTGATTTCTTGTCTTTCCGCGAATATCATACATTTTGTACTACATAATGCTCCACTACGTTCTATAGTAAGTCAAATCGACTCACCAACTTATAGATTGGCTCAACATGTAGTGAAAATACGGACACACTAGAGCACACACAAAGGATTCCTACCATTTTGTTATTGAGGTAAAAGTTCTATGTCTTGCTGACAATGAAACTATGGTCAGTTTTGATGTACAGTCACTATTTACATGTCTACCAGTTGACGAATACATCTCAATAGTATCTAGGAAACTAACAGAGAACAACATGCCACCTAAATATGCAGATTTACTAAAACATTGCTTGACATCTGGTTATCTGTTGTGCAAGAAAGAGTTCTACATGCAAGTAGACGGAGTAGAGGTGGGCTCACCTTTAACTCCCATTGTCTCCGACATATTCATGGAGGACTTTAAGGAGAAAGCCCTTCTTACTGCTCCTGTACAGCCACGGTTCTACAAGCGGTACGTAGATGACACCTTCACAATCTTACCTTCATATAAACTTACTGAATTTTTGAACCATCTTAACTACATCCACACCAAAATTCAATTCACGATGGAGTCAGAGGCAAATAATTCTTTGGCTTTCCTAGATTTTCTAGTAATTCGGAATTCTGATAACACCTTAAGCCACACTGTATGTAGGAAAAATACTCATACCGATTGTTACTTAAACGGTAAATCTCACCATCATCCATCATAGCTATCTACCATGGGTAAATCTTTGTTTCAGAGAGCACGAGGGATCTGTGACACTAAACACTTGGCCGCCGAGCTTCAGCACGTCAAGCAAGTTCTGAACGACAACAAGCTTTGGGTTCCGCGCCTACGTCACAGTGACCGAGTGAAGCCAGCCACGGTCGAAGAGTGCATGCTGTGTTACCATACATCAGAGGAATCACTGACAAGATTGGCTATATCTTAAAACGAGCTTCCATTAAGAAATTTTACAAGCCTCCGAGAAAGATTGGTCAGTTCTTACCATCTGTTAAGTGTACTCGTAACATCCCTCTGGAAGATGCAAGAGGGGACAAGCTTGACTGTGAATGTGGTCTCTCTTACATAGGATAAACAAAAAGATCTATTAAAAATCGCATAAAAGAGCACATAGCTGATGTAAAACATAGACGCTCTAGGAAGTCTGCATCACATTTTAAATCATCTGTGATCACATTTTAAATGGGTCCACAACCATTATATCAGATTTGACAAGCCACATGTCCTCGCAAAAGAACACCAATTCCTACCCAGGATGATCCGTGAGGCTATTGAAATTAAAAAACACCTCAATTTCAATAGAGAGGATGGTTGGGTACTACTACCTTCTTGGGATCCAGTTATTAATAAAATTAAGTCCAAGACCAAGCATACCACTGCAAGACCTCAAGATACGAGTACAGTGAGCACATTCTGCGTGAATCGGATCCAAAATTAATAAATAAACTTGACGGTAGCCGAAGGTAGCAATGACGGATACTGTAAAGCAACCGAAACGTCGGGAAATAAAAATAATTCCATTGGTTTACAAAACGATTTGGCGAATCAGTGAATTAATTTTAATACAATACCCCCGTACAGACCCCATTTTGGTAGCTTATGGGAGGATAGCATTAAGTCTATGAAACATCATTTTTTGATCTGAAAAAAGAATTTCCCGATATTTTTTTCCGGCATACCGCTTCAACATAGCGCAGGATCTCTTCAGTCTCAGATCCATTAGACGAGCATTCAAACGATGTCTTGTTTTTCTTCGATATGCCCGAAGCCTTTAGTCTTTATTTAACACCCTTTTAACTGTGATTCTACTTAACCCCATCTGAAGGGACAACAGATTCTGCTTACGTTTGGGATTTCTTTGAATTCGCGCCTTCACAGCTTTTATCACTGCTGGAGTCCTAACAGACCCAGGGTGACCACTTTTTGACCTGTCATCTACACTAGAGTCTTCATTGTATCGTTTGATGGTACGATGAACGACTCTTTTGGTTATATTCAAATTTTTCAGTATGTCAAAAATTTAAATTGGCGCGTAACCGCAACGATGCTATGCAATAACTGCAACACGGTCTTTTTTAAGCGTCCATTCCATATTTAAAAATGACTAAAATTCTAAAAAGTATACAGCTTTATTTTCAAGAACAATTCGAAATTCGAATTTAATAAACTTTTTTGTGGCCAGCATTCTAAAAGAATTTTTTTTACTGTGTGACAATACTTATGACCTGACTGTGTAGAAGAATACAAATTTGTCATTATATTCTTATGACTAGATTGTGTGATTTGATGTGACTATGTGGATTTCTATAAACCTATATTAGATATACTACAATCATATATACAAATTTAAAAAACAATACGATTCGAACGATAAGACATTTAAAACCTACACATTTTATCACGTGTAGTAATTTATAATAAATAATAAATAAATATCTTCACGCAATTCCCAATACAGGGGTAGACAGAGGTCAAGTCTAGACAATTAAGTCCCTCTGACCCACCTTCTACCGAAGATATTTTCGGGACAACGTGACAGGTGGTGAGCCCGTCGCCGCCTTTATGTCCAAGCCAACGATGAAATTCGTACATAAGTTTTTTTTGAAAAACTCATTGGTACTGCCACCTGGGGATCGAACTCGGGTCTCTCGACTCGAAATTCCGACCACCAAACAACTCGGCTATCGTGACTTGTAGTAATTTAGATGTAATTTTAGTATGAACATTTACGTAACATCTCCAAGGCATGTTTTAATATATTGCAATACACGTTTTGTATTGTAACAAACCAGATCATTATTAATTGTAAAGCGATCAACGTACCAAATTTCTTTTAATATAAACTAATTTTATGTTTTGTTTAGATTATATTCCATAATTTTGACAAGTAAACTTTTACTTATCGCATTTTCTTTTTATTAATTAAACTTCCCTAGTATAAAATATGCGAGTAAGTATACCCTGATACTTTTTTACTGCTTTTATACGTACCGCTAAGTTTATGGGTTTATCATTTGACACGGAGGTAACTTACAATAATTAAAGTTTCATTTATTAATACTACTAGCACAACTGGTTACGGTATACTTAATATGATTACGTTTGATCGATTGATTATGCTTGAGCAGCTACTATATCCACCCATTTTTGTTTAATGTAATTATGTTAAACTGAACCGACTAAAGATTTACAAAATTTTTGATTCGAGAAAGGAATAAAATAATATAACGCAATTATTTGGTATCATATATTCGCTAAAGTTAAAAAGAAGTTGAAATTTTTTTGCTTCCATAATTGTTCATACCAATTGTGTTTCAAACTAATCTATTGCTTTAGATCAAATAGCTCTATTAATAATTGTTTTCAGAATTATTAGTCTGAAAATTTTAATAAGTGGTAGTAAAAATTTGACAACTCTTCTATTATATACTTTTATTATTGATTAATTATTTAGTCTCACTTCTTGCTTATATTAAAAATGCAAAAGTTTGAAAATATTTTTTGGTAGAGTTGTTAAACTTAAACAGTTCTGAATAAAAGTCCGCGAGAATACATCTTTCTGTTATGGGAAACCCACTTCATCTCAACTTATGACTCAAAAATACATGTAAATTGGATACTTTTTTAAAATGCACACTAGAGTATTTATCAAATTCTAATAAAAATTTACACATTTGTCGCTTTCAGTATTGAAAGTATTCAGTAGTATGGATTAGTTTTAGTAGTCAGAGGTCTTTCCGAGGCTTTGACAAGATATTTTCTTTAAACACGTGGACGGAAGCTGTGAAGATTCAAAACAAGTATTTACTTAAAGTGAATATCTTGATCAATTAGCAAGTTTTGATACTACTACTTTCATACTTAATGCTTTTAAAGTTAGCATAGAGAGTGTACGAAAGAAATAAGTATTATGATGGCACTAACTAGTGATCATTAAAAATTATATTATTTGTTTGTATGAATATTCGGAATCCATCTTGAGTCAAGCACCTATCTTTCTGCCGTTGAATCAGCATTTCCGGTTACCTTACCGCAGGTGGCGCCCTCTAGTCAGGCTTCCCACCACTCTAGTTTGGCTCTGCTGATGGGGGCTATGCTCCAGTTTTAATCATTATAGCGTCGTTTTTCGCGCCTTTCACAAGTCAGCTTAGTAAACACGAAAATGCTATAAATTTCTTTTTTGTGAATTTTCATAACATTACCTTACCGAAAATTAAAAACTATGGAAGAACACAGTGTTAACGAAATTAATGAAGAATCAACAAGTTCTCAAAGACGTAAGCGTTCTTTGTCATCTAGTTCAAATAGTAGCGATACATACATCTACCAACAGCGCCTGCAGTCAAACAAGAAAAAGAAGGCCCGAAATACAGAGAATACCATAAGTTATGCACATTTTGAATTTTTATCACAACCAGTAGCCTTTTTGACAAATCTCATTTCAAAGAATAATGAAATTTCTAACCAAACCAGTACCGAAATCAATATTAATTCAAATGATCTAACATTACATCGACCTACCGATAGCGAGACGAAAAGTAACCAGCTAAAATTATCCGACCTCAGTACTACGGTTAAAGAGCCTGTTTATCCTAAAGCGAACGAAACTCATATTAAAAAGTTTTTTTTTATATTTTTGATAGTGTGGGCAAAATTGATATGAGTTACAAACCATATCCTTCCAACCATTCTTGAGTATAGGGTATACTTCTTCTTTTAAAATCTCTAGGAAATATACCAGAACTAATAGATAGATTACAAATGTAAGTTAGGGGTTCAGCAAGAACCTCCATTCTCTGAGGACTCTTCTACGAAGTTTCTTGCTGTGCCCCTAACTTATATTTGAATCATTCTATTAGTTCTGGTATATTTCCTAGAGAATTTAGTATAAAGAGTTATATCTTTTAAGTAAAGAGATCGATAAACTATCTCGATCAACAGTATTGCTATTTTTTAAATTTGTAATGAGTTGTAACAAGTAACAATTTACACTTGTACATATGTACAAGCAGATGTATGCAATAATATAAATCAGTTTGAAGGTTGTTTGCCATTTCTGTTAAAGCTTAATGTTTCAGGTAGTATTTCCCATGTTAACAAAATAATTATTTACTTCGTTTATAACATGCACAGGGTTTTCAACAATGATTAACTCTTTTGTTCCTATTGTAACAACAAATTAATGTATATCGGGTCTGTAAGATTAGATTAGAATAAGTTCTTAGATATTGTGACCATGTTTCCAAGAGAAACAAAAAATCAGAAATATGGTTTTAATATTACGATTACTATTGAGGCAAACAACTTGAAATATTTCGGTGATTAATTAACAACGACACAGGAACGCGACACAGTTCCTAAGAGTCTTTTGGACACTGCGGCCGAAGAATCAAGAGTGATTCGTTGCATGCCGCCGTTCACGCTCCTAAACTCTACACAACACTGGGTGGCGTTTGCTTTCCAATGCAACTGAATACCAGTCATTAGTACGGACTCATTAAGCCTAAAGAAGCTGTACTCAGACTACTTTACAGAATTACACAATTATCACCTCGGTATAGTGTTTCTGATAATGGCACATCGTTTCGTTCCGATTTTTAATGTACAAGATGAATGAATGACAAATAACAGTAACAATTACAATAAGCAACGTCGGTATCACCCTTGCGATATAGAAGACCTAGTCACAATAGAAAGAAATGATGCCACACCAATGTTTCCACCTCCACGGTCTCTTCCGCAATCACCTATGACGGGGCCGTACGCGCAGACGTCAGCGCTACACTTGCCACCAGACGTGCCATCACCTGTGCCATGTGAGAAAATGCTACACGACGTCTTGGGGAGGGATGGAAGCAATGACCAATCTGCGCCATCACACACTACTGACTCCTAGAATGACCAGACGCCGTCAAAGGTGACGATAGCAAGAGGAGTCCGAAGACCCGTCTCTTCCGACGACAATAATGAGTTTTACGTCACCGAAGAGAACAACCAAGACGATGTTTCGGCACATCGCTGGTTGACTCGGCAGCGTCCTAAAATTAATTATAAAACTTTTTCTTAGTCTTAAATATTAGGGGGGGGAATCTTATGTATGTAAGATGCGACCACTATTCGAAATATAACAGTGTGTCACCAGCCTCGGAGCGTTTCATTCGTATTCCCCGCAAATATTTTACACAAATTAAATATTCTGTTTTTTTTTTTTTATAAATAATTACACTCGGTTGTTTCTTTCTTCACAAAAAAATTACGCTATTTTATTAATTATGCGTTTTTGGGAATTTTTCAAGCATGTAAACCCGGAACTTTCGTTTTGAATAAATGAAAAATTTAAAAGAAATAAAAATCCACTTTCAATTGATTTTTTATAACTTTCATTTATTTATTAGAATAAAAAAATTCAATTGGGTACTCAAGTTTTTAACAAAGTTATGTATAACTTATCTTGACATAACTTTATTTAAATCAGTCTTAAATTAAACTATTGTATTGATAACATTTAGATGAAACTCGGATATTTTCGTATTTGAGAAGTAATCATTTAAGTCTCCCATGTTATTGAAGTTAGAATTTTATGTCCTTTCGAAGTCTCAGTAAGCGATCACGTGTCTGAAGTAATTCGGCACATTTAATTGTAAGCTCCTTTAATTTTTTCTCCAGTTCATGTTTACCGCTGGAAATGATAAAATAACAAACAATTAAAATGAAAAATCAACTATTAAAATGAAGCGGTCCATTTGAAATTTAACATTTGCATTATAGAGTACAGGTGACGCAGGTGCGTTTTTAATAATTTCTTTTAGACAAAGTAGAATAAATTCAATATTCACTCTTCTTCTTCTTCTTCAAAGCCTCTCAAGATTCCACCTGAACATAGGAAAACCGGGGTGAAGTAGTAATATGCGTAGTAATAGCAATGTAGAAGCGTGCTCCTCGCGACCCCTGCCAGCCCTTTTCAGGGCTGCAATTCTACTCAGCTGCGCACCCATGCCAACGAGGGTTAGGGGGTCCTCCCGCCACCCGTCACGCACAGCCCGACACGGCGGAAGGTGGAAGACAGATAAGACGAATGAGTTGATCGAAATAATAAAAGAAAGAGAATTAGATGTCGTGTGTTTGTCGGAGACCAAGCGGAAGGGCAGTGGTACTGAAGAGCTCCCTGGCGGGGCGTTAGCTCTATGGTCCGGAGTAACAGAGAGCGAGAGCGCCTGCCAGGGAGACGGAGTTCGGACTTCTCTGGGTTCGCTTTAAATTGGGACTGACGAAGTTATTCCTTTTGGCTGTTTATGCGCCGGTAGCTTCGTCATCCAGGGCTGAGCCTAAGGAGTTTCGGGAGAAGGTAAGAGAAGTTCTAGATTTGATTAGAGGAAACAAAAGAATTGTTGTATGTGGTGATTTTAATGGATGGGTTGGTACCGCTCGGCCAGAGTACGAATCGGTGCTTGGAATGTTTGGTGATAGAAGGGTTAACGATGGTGGCAAGCTTATACTAGCTGTATACAAGGAAAAGGGTCTTCTTGAGACAAACATTATGTTTAGTCAGAAGAAAATCGATGTGTATACTAGAAAAAGAAAGAATGAGAGAAGTATGATCGATTTATTCCTGGTCGATGACCAACTGCGAAAACAGGTGATGGATACGCGAGTGTTCCGGGGTGCTGACCTGGGAACGGATCAGTATCTGGTGATTACTAGATTTAGGGGTCTGTTCGCGGGTTAGCGCCACCGGACGGCGATGCCAGAGCCACAGTAGGTCGGTAGCATCCGAAGCTGGAAGCTTCAGGAAGCGGACACTAGGGATAAATATCAAGCAAAGGTAGCCGAAAAACTTGACTTCATCGATGTCAGGAAAGAATGTGTGAAAGAAATATGGCATAGCCTTAGAGATGGAATGGTTAGTGCAGCGGAAGACGTGTGTGGAATTGTGAAAAGAGGTAGTAGTAAAAAAGGTGATGCATGGTGGAATCCATGTGTGAAGTGAAAGGAGCAGTAAATAAGAAAAAGAAATTATGGTGAGACTACTTGGCCTCTAGTAATGATAAGGATATGAGAGAGAAGATGAAAAAAGATATAAGCTGCAGAAAGTTCACACGAAGGCATTGATTGAGGAAGTGCGTGAAAGGTGTAGAATGGAAGCGGACGAAAGGTTGGTGCGATGGAATGGTGCGACGGCCTTAAGAATGACCAAAGTCCTTTCGAGAACCTATGACGTCCTCTCGGAACGGAGAAAAATCGGTCGTCATGCAGCGATGGAGTGAATTTTATAGAGAAATGTATAAGTGTGATGATCGTAGTGAGGCATCCGGGGGTGACGTGGTGACTGATACGCCAGACTCGGACCTAGATGACACTGAGGTCATCAGTATGAAAGAGATTGAATATGCTATTCGAAGTTTGTAATGTGGTAAGGCTGCGGGACTAGATAAAGTTACTGCTGAAATGGTCAAGTATGGTGGGACTCGCGTCTTGGACAGCTTTCATCTGCTGTGCAATTTATGCTGGCGAACGGAGGATGTCCCGGATGATTGGCGATCCGCAGTCATTGTACCTTTATATAAAGGTAAAGGTTCACAGTTTGACTGCGGGTGCTATCGGGCGATCAGCTTGACCAGTTTAGCAAGTAAAGTTTATTCGAAGGTTTTGACACGTAGGATGCAAGAGAAATCGGAACGATTTCTATGGGAGGCACAATGCGGATTTAGACCTGGAAGAGGACGCACGGATCAAATGTTTTCTCTCCGCATGATCACGGAGAAGATTCTAGCTGCTAACCAGAAGATTTTCTGTGCTTTTGTGGATCTTGAGAAAGCATTTGATAAGGTTGTCAGGAAGAAAATGTGGGAACTGTTGCCGGGGTGTGGGGTGGATGGTCGATTGCTAAGGGCTGTGCATGAATGCTAATAAAACTAAGGTTCTGGTATTTGAAAGGGACGAAGAAAGAACTAAGTGTGAAATATGGGTAAATCAGGAATATCTAGAATAGGTGAATGAAATTGTATACTTGGGGAGTGCGTTTAGCCGGGATGGAAGATGTGATTTAGACGTGGACAGGCGTGTCGCTGCCGGGAACAAAGTAAATGGTGCCATGACTGCGTTAGTCAAAAGGCAAGGCAAGGTCAGGGATTGTGCGTGAAGATAAGTAATAGCAATGTGAATAGTAGTAATAGCAACTATACACACCGAGTGATTTATTAGTTTATACATATAAAGATGATGTCAATACATTCATTAATTTTTTTAATAATAATTATCAACTTACACTGTCTCAAGCGTATCATCAGGTACTTCTGGTATTAGAGAATTAATTTCATTTTTAAGCTTTTGTACAATGTTCCGCTGCTTTTCTTCTTCAATTTCTAGTTTAATTACATTTTGATTGACTTTCTCTAGCTCTTTCCTCATTACCTCTCCGTTCTACAAAGTTGCATTTAATTTTTAACATGTTTTCTATTCACCGTGAGGTTTTCAGATGAATTCGAGTCAAGAGACCGATCTCATGGAGGTAGGCTCATACCAATGAGTTTTTTCGTAAACTTATATACGATATATATCGTTGGCAATATAAAGACGGCGATAGATTTAACACCAGTCACATCGTCCCAAAATAAGCACCAGCGAATATGGGGTGTATGGACTAGATTGTCTAGACCTTTGGGTATATAATAATATCCAGGACAAAACTGGGGTATTGGGGTAAAATGTGAAGGTAAAAAATATTTGAATCAATAGCGGTATTTAAAAAAAAGATCTAATAAATTATACATATGTATTAAAATTCATTGTTGAACACTTGTACACAACCAGTTTCGCCTTACGGCATCATATTATCATCATATTTTTGCAACCGCTTTCAATGTTTTCCCACTACCTTAAGGTTGACTGGCAGAGAATGCTTTTAACATTAAGCCGCCTTATGTTCCATTACTGTTTTGTAAGGTTCATAAAAGAAGAAATAAATAAATAAAATATTATACTCTGGTGATGCCGTAAGGCGAAACCAGTCGGTTAATTAATGAATAATTAAATAAAGTTAATTGTGTACAAGTATTCAAAAATGAATTTTAATGCAATGCAATTTCACCAAGTGATAACAATCACCAGTATAAATTATTTATGAAAGCTCTTGAAGGTGTTGTTGTTAGTAAGAAAGTTCCAAGGTACCAAAGGCCAAATAGGCAGTAAGTAGGCGTGAGTAATCGGGCGTGGAGAATGAAATTTCTTTTGTTCTTAATCACTTGACTATAATGTAACAAATTACTGAAATATAATCGCTATCAGATTCGGCACACTTATTAACACAAATTAAAGTAAGACACTCCACCGAAAACGTGGCGCACGTCCGTGCAGCAACACGACCTGTTATGTAATGCTTGTAATGTTGCGTCAGAGCAGATGTGACATATCACAGTTGGCACTCTAGAAATATTTGACGTGCCGACATATACATATATACATAATGTGGATATAGACATAAAGTGGCCTGTAAAAGTGCATTGCAGGAAAAAGGCCTCTCCTGTAAGGATTTATTTGCTACAATCGACACCTTAGCAAGCAGATTGGATAAGGTCTGGTTATCCCGCCACCTTTCGGTGGCCAACTGCATTTTCAAAGCTTGTCCCTTGGACAACAAAGCGCAAAATTATTTTGCGAATGTACTTCGCATATTCATTAATAACTTATAATAACTTAGAAACTTCCATGCATGTTTCTGCCACATTTTTTCTATGCAATATTATAATATTCTAATCACTAAACAATGCGATTTTAGCGAGGTGGTGATAGACGCTACTGCACTCCTTTACGGTTAGAAGTTAGGAAATATTACACGATTTCTGACTAATAGTGCACGGTACATAGGTATTGAACGATAAGAAACTTATTAGGGGTTTTATAGTTTCCACCAACTGATTAGAAGATTTGCGCATATCATACTCATTATAGTCATCACTAAGACCACCACAGGCTTCACCTGGTGCTAGATACGGGTCTCCCTAAATTTGTGCCCTCAAAGTATTCACTGTATTCCGTATTCACTAGTCATATATGTTTTTATACCATAGTGGGATAAAAAAACATTTTTATTTGTAATGATAAATTATAACGCCGATTAATATAATACTGCTGCTGTTCCTAGTTTGGCAGGTTGTTGTGCAACGAGTAGTAGAAGGACTTCCTTCTGAGAAGGAATGGTTCTGATCGTATATTCGGTGTAATAAAATGTTTTACGAAATACGCAGGCCAAAAACTTAAAAATATTTTCTCAATTTGTTATTTGTATCATAAGACTATGTTTAAAATAATGAATATTCCATAATGCGAAACCGGTCCGTTAAAGTTAGTTACTCGTAAAAATTATTATGTATGTAAAATTATTATATTCTCCCAAAGTATGCGACAATGCATTTTAATATGATACAGTTTTACCAAGAGGCAACAATCGTAAGTATAGATTACGCTAATAAATTAGTTTACTTCTGTACGCGCGTCTCCCGTAAGGATTTACAACAATTGACATGCTTGTCAAGCGTATTCGCGATTACCAGGCACCTCGCACCTCAGACAACGGTGGCGCTTCCAATTTTTAAGGCTTTTCTCCCTTAAGAAATAGTGAATTTTTACGTCACGCGTTAAATGAACATTATAATAAATAGTTTAAACTTACAATAAAAACTTGAGATTTCCGAAAACTTTCCGCTTTTGCACCTAAAAACTCTTCATATTTACATCTGTAACAATAAATAAAAACTTATCTAACTACAAAGAGGACATGAATGTTCGTTTTTATTTAACCGGTCAGCCAGGAGAAAGGCTGCAAGGCTACGTTTGTGCCATTAAAGTAAAAACATCAACACTGAGGATAGTTTGTATATCATTGATTCTGTCACGGCCCTAGAATGGCCAGTGCAATCCGAAGATTTAAATCCCATAGAAAGTGGTTCAGATATATCGGGAAAACGACCAAATAATTTACTTACATTTGTACATTAATATCATACTCCTCTTCCTTTAATAAGTTTTCGAGTTGGTTGCGAATCTCTCGCGCATCGTCTACAGAGTCAGTAATAACTTCGCATTGCCATTTCAGTTGCATGCGGTTAGCTGTTAATCTCACTACAAAATACACAAAATGTTTTTAAATTTAGAAATATTACAATGAATTGATTCCTAAAATGATCCTAGATTAATATAACTAGAAGTACTATTTATATTTTACTCTTATTTACTTAATAAAACTGAGAAACAATGGACTAAATTACATATTGTAGAAGCGAACGTAACTTTTTGTGCGTATGTGTGTAACGATTGCACATATGAATATAATTATGATTATGAATTACTAATGTGTCAGCCGTTTTTATTGCTGCATGAATGGACCGGCTCGACCAGGGCAGTAGGATACCCTTTAAAAATACTGTCGTAAAGGACAGGCTTCCCGTATTTCTGCGTTTTGAATTCTGTGATTCGTAACTGGAGATCCACAGACTCTTTCTCCCTCCTTTCCCTCTTCTTCCGCTTTCCCCATTCTTTTCTTCAAGGCAAGCAACGTAAACACAGCCCCTCTGGTGTACTGAGTGTGCACGGGCGTCAACAATCACTTATCATCAGGTAGACCAATTGTTTGTTTGTCTTTTGTCTATAGTATTTCCGTAACCCATAGCAACATAATATTTGCATTACAGTACATAAGTAAAGTATCGAAAACAACCAACAGACGCAGACCTATGACGGACAGCAGCATCTAAAATACGAGGTATCCCATACTACGATCGATTATGGCGGAAAATATGTCCGGAAGCGGTACTAGCTGTCACTAATAGTTATATATTAATATTATATTTCTTTAATCGCAATTTATCTAGATTTATGGACGCCAATTATTTATATTTATGTATATTAATATTATTAAAAGTTATGTAACACTTACAACATTCTTCTTTGAGACGTTCGGTTTCAAAATTAAGCGCACGGGCGACACGGAGAGCTAGTATTGTCTCTCGATATTTTTTTTCACATTCAGCGTCTAATTCTGGTAAGGCTGAACGCTAAAAAAAAATTATAACTATTTTGGTAGGCATTTTAATCGGTTATATAACATTACACGCTGTTTATTTGTCGCTTCATTACTTGAACTACTAAATCATTTCCTATTTCTTCCAAATTAGATTTAAGTAAAAATATCTCGATTTGTTGCTTTTCAGGGGAAAGCATTATGGTAATATTATATATTTAAATTTAAACTTAACACAAATCACTAATATTACACCACAAATCTAACAAATTTAATTTACTTTATGAAATAAAGCACTGACATAACTGAAGCACGGCATAGAATAATTACTGAACGGAATGAAATTAATTCATTCGCGCCAAAAATTTTATTTTTTTATTGGTAATGACCAAAAAATATTTTACCAAAGACTATCATATAAGGGACCGTCCGTAAACTATAGATAGCAGCACAAACACTACAATTTGCGACCTCATATTGAAAAATCAGAACTAGGTGATTAACAGAAAGTCCAAATCGGATGTAGGAGAGTCCTTAGATAAAGCCCATTTTGCAGAAATTCGCAAATAATATTTATATTATTTATTTATTTTTATAGAAAAAGAGAGGCAAACGAGCAGGTGGCTCACGTGACGGTAAGTGATTACCGCCACCCATGAACACCCGCAATACCAGAGGCTTAGCAGATGCGTTGCCTTCCTTAGAATGCCCCCCTCCTCCATAATTAGGGACGGAGGGTGTGTGGGCCACGGGTTACCTGCACTTACCAGACGAAACGCAGAAGTTTGTTAGACTTCTACTTTACGCCGGTATTCTGTGAGGTCGTGGTACTTCCCCGATCGATTATTAGAGAGATTACACAAACGATTCACGCCAATTCGAAAACGAGTTACCTCATTATATCTGGAGATAAATAGTTTACAGTTCTTCAATTATCAGTTTAAAACGGAGCAGTATCGTCAACAAATATAAAATCCATTGATACAAAATAAAGAAAAATAATAACCATAATACGTACGTAGCATACAAAATGGTGAAGTAATGTCCTTCATTTCTTCACCATTTTGTATGCTACGTACTTCAGAACTTAGGCGTCGAGATGAATTAAATTATAGTAAAAAGTCTTTTCGTAATCTCGGTTTCATTCTAAAGTTAGTAATGTCAAAATAACCTCGAGAAGCTATTTTAGTTCACGTCACCTAACATACGTTATCTTAAATTTGCGGACATAATTTGATTTTTCGATCAGCACAACAACAAAATATTTTACCACGATAGCCGAGTGGTTAAGTGGTCGGAATTTCGAGTCAAGAGACCCGAGTTCCATCCCCAGATGGCAGGCTCGTACCAATGGATTATTCAGAAACCTATGTACGAATTATATCGTTGGCTTGGACTTAAAAGACGGCGACGGGGACTTGTCTAGACTAGACATCTGTTTACCCCTGTATTGGGAATTGCGTGAAGATATTTATTTATTTATATCTATATACATACATATATATTACTTAATTTATAACTTTCCAATTTTGTTTTTTGATAAAACTTGTTGAGAAACTTTAGGGAGTTATTTCCTATTTCTAGAATTTTACTGGGTCACCTGAAATTTATTAAAAAATTGTGTAAAAATCATTAAAAATAAATAATTTATATTGAAGCCGATTGTGTTCACTCCAACATAACTTTTACAGATTGCTTCTCATATTAGAGCAATGAAATCAAATCAAATCAAATCATTTATTCATCAACATAAGAATGTACATTCGTTTATTGATAGTCATTTTTAATCTACCACCGTTTCGTAATGAGGTTCCTCTAACGGAGAAGAAACAGGCGGGAGAAACACCGTAGGTATCCTCTTTTTTGGTCAATATTTTTTTAATAATATAATGTATTATAAAAATGTGATGTGAAATTTTCTAGAAATAGCTTGGGAGCGATCACCTCATTCCCAGGGGTTACTGTCATTAATATATTCATTTATATTATAATAACCCTTCTTATAAAGTTTTTCTTTAATAAATTTCTTATAATAGGCAGGCTACACTTTTACCGGGATTTTGTTGTAGAAGCGTATACACAGCCCCTTGAACGAATTACTTGCTCTATGGAGTGAATTTACATTATGCACATCAGAAGTCATGCTAAAAGTGTTAATGTTTTTATGCACATAATTTTCGTATATATATTAAGAGACCAGTTTTAAAATATTAATTTCTTTAAGTTTCTCTCTAAGATGTGCTCTGGAATTTAGACAATATATAGCTTGTATGGCCCTCTTTTGTAAAACATTGTTTCTGTGTCAGCTGCATGACCCCATAGCAGAATACCATATGACATTATGCTATGAAAGTAATTAAAATAAACAAGTCTAGCCGTTTGTATCTCAGATAAGAATCTTGTTTTTCTAACAGCATATGCTGCTGAGCTTAACCTACTCACAAGTTGGGATATATGGGGGCCCCATTTAAGCTTTGCATCAAGAGTTATTCCAAGAAAAACAGCCGTATCCACAAAACTCAACTCTTCCTCACTTATTAGTACATTGGTATCACCCAAATGCATAGTCTTATTGCTATTTAAATCTAAATTATTAGCATTGAACCAATGAACTATGTATGTAGCATCATTTACATCGTCAAGAGTAACATGTCGTTTGATTTTAAATATTACAGAGGTATCATCAGCAAATAATACTATATCGTGTTTATAGTAAGAAAGGTAAATCAGTAAATTTAAATGACAAAAAGAAATGGACCGAGAATCGTGCCCTGTGGTACGCCCATAGCTACCGCCGATCTAGATGAATATGCACCATTGATTTCTATTACAATATATCTTTGAATTCTATTACATAAATAATATTTAATTAGGTCAAGAGCCGTATTTTTGATACCGTAATGGTGTAATTTCCTGATAAGTGTTTCAAGCAATCAAAAGCCTTAGTGAGATCACAAAAGACTCCCAAAGCATCCTGTGATCTCTCCCAAGCCTCACGTATATGCGACCCCTTGTAAAACCAAACTGGTTGTAGTGTAATAGTTTGTTTAAATTAAAACATCTTAACTGTTGAGTAATAATAATTTTTTCGAAAATTTTAATAAGTGTTGGAAGTTCCGAAATAGGCCTAAAGTTAGTGGCGTCCGAAGTACTACCAGATTTAAATAAATAATAATAAAAACTTTACTTTGTTTCATTCCAGAAGCAAATACTTCAACGGACATTCCCCATAGATCCGCCGTTTTCTTACAGTCAATAGTGGTGAACATTCTCACAATATCTTTTGAACTAACAGCCTCAAACTTAAAAGTTGAGAGACGTTACATAAGGAAAATGTAAGGGCTTGCAGCACTTACATTTTCCTTATGTAACGTCTCGGCAACAGCAGAAGAAGACTTCAGCGACTGTGTAGTCAAAATTTTAATTTCACTAAAAAAAAGTTCTCAAAACTTTAGCTACCTCATGATTAGTATTTATAACTTCACTATTAATATAAATTTGGTAATCAGAACTTGTGACATATTCTTCCCCGTTTCACTATTAATAATATACCAAGTCATTTTTACTTTATTAGAAGCATTTTTAATTTTATTGCTTAAGTGTAATGACATGGCTGCAAAACAGACTTTTAAAAAAAATGAATAATTTCTAACATAGTCTATTATGTATTATATATTAGTAAATTTAAATATTAAAATCATATATAAATAAAAAATATTATATCAGTTGAAATTTGCCAAGCAAGGCATAAGAAAAGAAAAGAGAATACAGATATAAAATTTCAACTGATGCGTGTAAGACAAGGTGGCTCGGAGGTAAGAGCGTTGCCACGGATCGGCGAAGGTCACGAGTTCGAATCCCGCCCGTGACAGTTGAAATTTAAAAAAAAAAACATTTTTCTCTTTAATTTAATCACATAAAATTAAACATAAATATGATTTAAAAATCAATAAAATTGCTTAATAATATAAACAATATTATAAACTTTATTTTTGTTTTAATTTAAAAATATTATTTTTGTAAAATATAATTTTTACGAATATAAACGAAAATCTTAGCACTGGTTGGCAAAGAGTTTCTATAGTGTATGTTGTTTCTTTCGAGAAGGATTTCCTTATAACTATTATATTTTACTATTCCATTACCACGAAACATTACATATACGAAGAAGTTTTGATGAAACGTGTTCTATGTATTCTTTATATTACTAGCGGACCCGGCAGACGAAGTTTTACCCTAAAACCCGCGTGCAGCACCACCAACTAAGTGTAAATGTGTAAATCTAAATAATTTTCGAATCCACAAACACAATTTTTTTTAACAGCGATATAAAGATATACGCTGACTACATACTTTTCTTTATACATTAATAAAGATAAAAGAATGTACCAAATCAAATGTAATTAGATCATAATTAAAGAAGTCACGATAGCCGAGTGGTTGAGTGGTCGGAATCTCGAGTCAAGAGACCCGAGTTCGATCCCCAGGAGGCAGGCGTACCAATGGGTTTTTCGAAAACATGCACGAATTACATCGTTGGCTTGGACATAAAGACGGCGACGGGCTAACCACCTGTCACGTTGCACCGATAATATCTTCGGTGGAAGGTGAGTCGAAGGGACTTCATTCTCTAGACTAGACCTCTGTCTACCCCTGTATTGGGAATTGCGTGAATATATTTATTTATTTTATCATAATTAACGACATATTAAAGTTCCCTGCAGGATAAAGCCTACACGTAAGGGTGACCTTTCCATGATAGCTGCGCGAAAACCTGTGCTAAATTTATACCTATTATTTAAGTTAGATCTACGTACTGACCCAGTGTTAAAATTTAAACCAAATGTAAATTGTCTGCTGTATGCCGATGACGCAGTTTTTATTACACTGTCAGAGGCTGAACTGCAGACATTAGTCACGTGTATGAACGAGGAATAAGAAAATAAAGGTCTCCGTTTCAATGCTAATAAAACTAAGGTCCTGTTATTTGGAAGGGACAGGTCTAGTCTAGACATTTAAGTCCCTTCGACCCACCTTCTACCGAAGATATTTTCGGGACCAACGTGACAGGTGGTGAGCCCGTCGCCGTCTTTATGTCCAAGCCAACGATATAATTTGTACATAGGTTTTTAGAAAAACCCATTGGTACGGCCACTTGAGGATCGAACTCGGGTCTCCTGATTCGTAATTCCGACCACTCAACCACTCGGCTGTCGTGACTTATACGAAGTTAGAACGAAGTGTGAAATATGGTTAAATCAGGAATTTCTAGAACTTGATCGAATGAGCGAAGACCGAATGGTGAAGAAAATATATAACGCGAAAGTTAATACTAAAAGGGGGCGAAGATAGGCCGAAACTAACTCTCAAAGACCATGTGAGCGAATTGCTCGAAGAGGCCTCCCCTCTCATGTCATGAGACGGATACCTAGACGTGAATGTATGAAGAAAATGATGAATCTGAAGAAGCGAAAGAGGTGTGTAAGGATCCTGATATTTGGCAATCTTTTCTCTCTGGCTTCCCCATCAGGGACTGTGCGTAAAGGTAAATAAAATAAATAATAATAATATAACTTAGTAAAAAGGCGAAGGTAACCTAGTAACATAATAAAACATTATTTCGGTTCTCAAATATTTTATTTAAATTTAATGGGTGCCGTCGGCGGTGTCGAAATGAATGAAATGGTATAAAATAAGCCGCCGTTTGACTATGTCATGTGGAATATGAAATAAGAATAAAGAATAGAAAAACAATCCACATACATTTATTTATAAGAGAAAATATACAATGAAATATACAGGTAATTAACTCAGGCGTTACTTTCCGGAAATTCATTGTAAAGTTGTTATTGAATGGTGCTAAGAATCGTATTAAATAACAACTTTACAATGAAATATATGTTATGAAAAAGTTAAAAGGCGAGCTAAACCCTAATAAGAAGCACTTTAAACGTAACGTCGTCAAACTTACAGAGACCTAAAAACAAGGCGTATGCATAAGTTTTGGAGTCGTTCGAGTTTGTTTAGTGATTCCTCGGTTGCGTCCAGGAAACAAACATCTATAAGGGGAAGGAGAAGATTTTAGGCTAGTTATTTTAGTTTTTAGAGGTCAAAGGTTTTTGAGGCATTTTATAGAGTGGAAAGTGTGTGTAACTTTATTGCTAACCATGGAACTTTGTTTGAGACAGGCAATGGCTCCATCATTAGATTATAATTGTTATTTATTTAATAGAAATAGTTTTGATATTGATTTCTTACAAAAATCGAATTGTCATCCATACGTCCATTACATAGCTGTCACTTGTGTTTTGTTCATCATCAAATCTTATCTTGTTTTCATGTGGCAAATCCTTTAAATATGACAATGTGAACAAGACAATGTGAACAAGACAATTTTATTTACATTTAGGCTATTTAAATACTCCTGAGTATGTTAACATTTGTCTTTTGTTAGATTGCCCCTTCTCCCTATCAACAGTACTAAAATAGAATCAAGTTCAACCACCCTGCAAAAATTTGTAATGGTAAACAACGTTGCTCGATCTGTGCTGGGAGCATAATTTCAAAGACTGCGATGAAAAAGAGAACCTGTGTTGTGTCAATTGCAGTGGCCCTCACCTGGCCATTTCCAAATCTTATCCAACAACAATGAAAAAATATTTGAAAAAAAAGGATAACATTACTTATGCCTCTGTACAAAAAATATCTTTACGCAATTCCCAATACAAGGGTAGACAGAGGTCTAGTCTAGACATTTAAGTCCTTTCGACCCACCTTCCACCGAAGATATTTTCGGGACAACGTGACAGGTGGTGAGCCCGTCGCCGTCTTTATGTCCAAGCCAACGATATAATTTGTACTTAGGTTTTTAGAAAAACCCATTGGTACGGCCACTTGAGGATCGAACTCGGGTCTCTTGACTCGAAATTCCGACCACCCAACCACTCGGCTATCGTGACTAGACTTGTTGACGTGACTATGCCTCTGTGGCTAATACAACTACATCATCTGATTTTCCATCTTTACCTGCACAGTCGAGCAGCATTGTTAAGACCCTACCATCAATGAGCCCATCAATCATAATGCCCAACATGAGCACGGTGGAGTAGCCATTTTGCTCAAACCGTATTTTAAATATAATTCATTCAGACTGTGGCCTTATCGTTATATGTAAGTGGTAACCACTTAACGATTTTATGTTTATACTGCCCACCCTCGAATGGTAACTTCAGAATAAATAAACTTCGTGATATATAGATCTGCCTAAGCCAATATATGTAGCTGGTGATTTCAACGCTCACCATGGGGCACTTGGGTGTAGGACCACGAAAAGTCGGGGTCATCAGTTATACGATTTCATTAATGAATTTGGTCTATGTGTTCTTAACAATCATAGCTTTACTACTATTAATTATCCTAACCGAAATCCATCGGCTATTGATGTCAGCTTTTGTAGTGCTCCAATCACTCCACTATGTGAATGGTGGATGCATTATGATTGTATGGGAGGCTATCTTTTTCCTACGCTTACTCGTGTTTCATTGTCCATTGATAGATACCAAATTAATCCTCCCATTGAAAAATTCTTATACAACAAGACAGACTGGGCGAAATACAATTTGCTGTCTATAACTGCTTTTTCTAATTTTGAAGTTAATAATGAAAATCCATTACAACCATATGATGAATTTATTGAAAGGCTTATACACTTAAGAGGGATATTGTGCCAAAGTTTGTCAAAGCAAATAACTATTGTTGCAAACCACCAGCACCTTGCTGGAGTGTCTCATGTGAACAGAGTGTTATTAAAACTAATGAAGCTTTAAAACTGTACAGAATGGATCCAACTATTGATAATTACATTTATTACAAAAGACTGGACGCTGTTAAGAAACAATCTATTTCACAGCATAAATGCAATGGTTGGGTGAACATCTGTAATACTTTAAACAGAACTACACTTGTTAGTATTATTTGGAAATACATCAATTCGTTATTTAAACGAAGAAAATGCAATAATAGAACGTCTAAAGACGAATTTGTTATCCCTCTCGTAGAAAAATTATCTCAAAATAGATGTAGGGTTATTGATAATCTAGAAAATTATTTTCAAATTAATAACAACCTTCAGAAGTCCAGTTTCCTCATAGAACCCTTTACTTGGAGTTAGTTTTGTACAAGTTTACAGTCAAGACGAAACACAACCCCCGGTTTAGATGATTGTCCGTTCAAAAGAAACTATTAGCTAATCTTAATGCTCTTTGACACTTAAAAAATTCCTGTATCTTGGAAAACAGTGTGTAATCCCTCTTCTTAAGCTTGACAAGCCACCTGAAGATCCTAACTCATATTGTCCCATATCATTGTCATCTTGTGTTGGAAAGCTTAATGAAAACATGATAAAGATGCGTCTTGAGTATTATGTAGAGGTGAACAATATCATTCAACATGTTCAATATGGCTTCCGGAGAGAGTGAAGTTGTGCTGATAGCTTCATCTCTCTCTTATCAGATCTGAAATATGCCAAAAATGATAGTAAGTCCAGTGTTTGTGTTTTACTGGATGTTCAAGGTGCATTTGATAATGTAGACCCTGGCATTTTGGTTCAAGTTGTTTCTGACACTGGTATACCAGTCATACTTTGCCATTGGTTATTTAGTTTTTTAACAGATGAACTTTGTATATAAAGCTTAATAATATTCTCTATGGTCCCAGAAGGGTGTCCAAAGGTACAATGCAAGGGGCTACATTATCTCCATTGCTGTACAATATATCTACTAGTGAAATTCTTAATTTTGTAAATATAGAAGGTGTACATATTTTACAATTTGCAGATGATCTTGTAATATATTGTGCAGACCATAATGTTCATAGAGCTGTAAATAGTATAAATAATGCTTCAGATCAATTGTACACATATTGTAATGACAGGTTGGCTCTACAGATTAACCCCAACAAAAGCAAGGTCATGATTTTTGGTAAAGATTTTTCCCTCTAATGACACACTTTACAATAATCATCCAATTTCAGTTGTACCTAACCATAAATTCCTGGGTGTTGTCATTGATAACAAACTTTGTTTTGATTTACACATCAATCACATTATAACTAACTCTAAGGGCTTAAATATTATAAGAGGTTTATCTGGTGTGACTTGGGGTGCAGACCACAAAGTTTTAAGTATGCTATTATAAATCTATAATCAGAAGCCACTTCAACTACAGTTGTTTAGCCTACTCAAACAGTAATTGTGTAAAAAAACTAGACATAATTCAAAACAAAGCTCTGTGAATTATTTCTGGAGCTATGTGTTCAACTTCCATACAAGCTATGGAAGTTGAAACCAAAATAATGCCACTGTGTCTTAGAAGACTTCTACTAATAGAGATATTTACTGAAACTGTTATCTGGTAATGATAATCAGACTTTAGGAGGTGAGCTGTTAAAAGGTTATTTCCCAATTCTGCCTTTTTTAGATATTAAAAATGTAATTAAACAATCAAAGTGGACATGCTACTCATACCCATATTCCTGTATTATATTTGAGACCAATATTGTTACTAAAAAATTTGTAATAATTATGAATTATTAAGTTTTCTTTCCAACAATAACTCCTAAAATTTGTATACAGATGGTAGCAAAAGTGAGCTCTTTGTGCACAGTGCTGTTTATGATCCCCAATCCAAGTTTGGTCAAAGTTTTCTTATGGACCCTAAATACAGTGATTGATTGATTGATTTTAACAGACAGTTTAAGTATGGTCCAAAGTTTAACCAATCTCAGATTTGAATTAAAAAAAACTATATTTTGTATAACATAAAAAAATATAGTTATGCACAAAAGGGTATACAGGTCTCTTTCATGTGGATTCCATCACATAGGGGCATAACAGGAAATGAGATAGTAGATAAAATTGCACGTGATGGAACATGTTGGATGTTAGCTCCATAGTAAAAGTACCTTTGATCGACTGTTATCAATCTATTGACAACCAGGTCAATAGTTTATGGGTCGATTTTTGGAAACAAGACCAAGAACAGAAGGGTAAATGGTACGGAAATGTTCAAGCAAACCTACCTGTAGCACCATAGTATAACAAACTAAAATGGCCAGTCGGGACTTTATTACGACTATAAGCAGACAGCGTTTTGGTCACTCCACCGTCCCGGTCACCTGGCTCGGTTGGGCATAGTGGAGAACAGCTACTGCACCTTCTGCAATAATTCTGTTGGTGATGTCGAACATTTCATATTTACATATGAGTGCTTTTCGTTTGACAGATTGATTCTTGTCAGTGAAATTAGTGATATAATGCAAAACAGCAAATGACAGCGCAAGATCCCTCCCGCCACCTGAATGATATGTTAAAAATGATATACATCCTATTACATGCCTCTATATAAATTCATCAAAAATACATTGGAGAAATTATGACAAAAAAAGCGCGGGAACCTTGAAACGTGATAGGCGCCTTTTTTTAAACTAAAATTTCAATTTTGTTTTGTTTAGTTAAAGTTAAAAGTTGCCGGGAGAAGTCTTTGAAGAAACGACTGAAGAGGAAGAAGTTGATACCAGTGCCGAGGAAGATTCTGAGAAAGAGCAGCGCAAGTATAAGCCGTATTTTGTATCTGATTACAACAGGAGGTACCCTGAGGACTCTGTCCTCGTTGAATTTGTTGCGTTTGTCGAATCAAATGATGAAAGAAGGCCAATCGGTACGCGGGTTCAATACAGGCATTAAATATTTGCAATCTATGAATAAATACAAAATAGGCGTTCATTTTGAAAAGCCCTCTCTGGCGAATGCATTTTTAAATAGTGTTACATTTCTTAATGAGTACAAAATAAAGCCATTTATCCCACCTGTAGGGACCGAAATAACAGGAGTCATAACTAATGTTCCCCCTAATCTTTCTAATTCAAGAATTTTTGGTATGTTAACAACTTATAGGATGATAATATGTGTTAAAACGATAATGAGGAAACATAAGAGTTTGCTGCTGCCGAGGGGACCGTGGTCACCACCGTTCGCTTCTAATGTTTTGCCGGACCACGTCGACCTTCATGGTTGGAGGTTCGTGGTAAATCAGTATATTTCACCAGTGAAGCAGTGCTACAACTGTCTGAGGTATAGCCACTTAGCAAAGTAATGTAAAAATTCTGTGAAATACTAAATTTGTACTGAAAATCAAAGCTACAAATATTGCCAAGTCTCTTCAAATAAAGCGATATGTATACATTTCAAAGGAAACCATCTAAACATTTCTGGGCAGTGTCCTGTTAAGAAACAAAAGATAAAAGAAAGTCAGGCTAAATTACATAAAACCCCGTTTGTAAATCTTTTTAATAAAAACGAATTCTCCGAATTAAACCAAAAAATCCTACAAGATCTCTTATATCACTGCTAAAGAATGATTACATTATTAATATAATTTCAAATACATCAGTAGTAGTAGTAGCATTAATGTGTTAACTCTATAAATATAAACATAGAATATATATAAACTATAATAGTTTAACTATTATATATATATATATATATATATATATATATATATATATATATATATATATATATATATATATATATATATATATATATATATATATATATATATACATATATATATATATATATATATATATATATATATATATATATATATATATATATATATACATATGCATGTGCAAAAAAAGAGGAGGATGAAAAATGAGAGGACGATAAACCGATGTCCGTAAAAAATAGTCAAGTCCAAACAACATGCCATATCAATAGAAATAAAATCCAATGAAAATAAGGAAGAATAAGTACATGCACAATAAACTTCGAAAGAATGTGACATATGCATACAACGTAGTAATTATATTCTCTTTGGACATATGAATCATTATATATGTATTATCTATGATATATATTATCTGTGATATGTATAATATAATATGTATTGTCTATGGAATGTGACAAGAATTTGAAAAACCGTGACGGTTTGCTCTTGTTTTTATTATTCGCTCGAGAAAGCAGGTATAGGAAGTAAGACATACAGCCTTGTCTTTATTTTGAATCTTTAGAATTTTAAAGTGTAAAGGCCAGAACCAAGTCTTATTTTTTTTGCATATTATTTGGACTTGACTATTTTTTACGGACATCGGTTTATCATTCTCTCACGGTAAACCCCAGCTTCGTTTAGTGGACTTCACGTACACATTTTATTTAAAGAATTGGCTACGATCTTTTCTTTATCGGTGGCGAAAATACCAAAAAACCCACACTATAACTTTTATTTCGGATGTGAAGAAGAAGTTAAGTAATACTAATATATATATACTCCTGTGTATAGCATATTATTTGACACGTTATTCTTCTTAAACAATCAAAGAATTTTGTTCTTAATAGATATACGTATCATGAACTTCAAATTTAATTGGTTTTAGGTTCATTACATCACTTCCCTAAGCCTGAAAGTGATATGGAAAGTTTTAATGTCTGGAAGGGGGTGTTGACAATGACCCAGGAGATAAAGGAAATATCAACAAATAGGCTCAGGAAGGTCCTAAACCAACAAGCGATCCCTTGGCCAAACTCACTTCGCAGATCCGATAATACTTACATCTCCACGCCAGCAGAAACCAACCGCATCCTAAAGGAGGAGCACTTTCCAGGATGCCGCATGGTAGATGACATAACCTGGCACGAGGAAGAAATTAAACCCAATAGTGATGACTGGTCGGTCGCACAGAGAGTCGTGACCGCCAGTAGACTACAATGGGCTATACGCTGCTTTCAACCATTCAAAGCAGCAGGCCCTGTTGGTATCTTCCCTGTCCTTTTACAATGGGGAGAACACATCTTGGCAAAAACCTTAATCACTGTTTACAGAGCATGCTTGGCTCACCAATATGTGCCAACAAAGTGGAGGGAGGCATTCGTCACCTTCATCCCTAAGCCGGGCAAAAGCGATTACTCCAACGCCAGGTCCTTCAGACCCATTAGTCTCACTCACTTCATGTTGAAGACGTTAGAGAGATTGTGTGACAGAGAACTGAGGGAATCAGCATAAGCCACTGCATGCGAATCTATATGCATACAGAATAGGAAGATCTACAGAGTCGGCACTTCACCTAGTTATTGGACGGATTGAAGAGACTCTAAAGAACAAAAGTACATGCCTGGGAATCTACATTGATGCAGAGGGAGCCTTTGACAGAACGAACTTCTGCAGCATCAACACGGCTCTCGCCCGGCGTGTAAACAGCAGTGTCGGGCTGGATCACGAACTTGCTCCGGTTCTGGACAGCAAGAATTCCGGGTGAATCGCAAGCCGCTATCTTATTTAAAAGCTATCCACGGGGAGGGGTCCTTTCGCCGCTCCTATGGAACTTAGTCATTAACGATTTGATAAAGAGGCTAAATGAGAACCATTTCTACACTGTTGCGTACGCAGACGACTTGGCTATCTTGGTTTGCAACAAATCGACCAGTATAGTCTGCGACCTTGCGCAAGCAGCGCTACGCATTGTGGAACGCTGGTGCTCAGAGTATGGGCTATCAGCTAATCCAAACAAGACGGAAATTGTAATGTTTACCAATAAAAGATCGTTGGACAGGCACCATTTACCCACGTTATCTGGTTCCAAGTTACGGCCGGTACCTGTGGTACCGGCCGTAACTAAATATCTTGGTGTCATACTGGACAGCAAAATAAAATGGAGTTCCCATGTGGATCACAAAATCAACAAGGCATGCATTACCTTTTGGCAATGTAGAAGGATGATCGACAAACGCTGGGGGCTTTCACCCAAGATCATCCTTTGGATCTATAAAATGATCATACGCTCATTAATTTGCTTCGGTGCACTGGCATGGTGGACCAGAACCAAACTCAACTCAACGATATAAAACCGGCTGCATGACAACCACCCCTACAGCAGCCCTGGAAGCTCTGGTGAACTTGCCACCGCTAGACCTCTTCGTCCAGCAAGAGGCAACACTAGCCTGTGGAAAGACTACAGGGTACCGCATACGGCTATTTTAGAGGAACTCTACAATGAGATTCCGATATTACAAGCTGAATATGATAGGATCCCAAAACAATTTATCTTTGATAAGAAATATAAAATATAATTGCATGAGAACCATAAGTCCGAGGGTCTAGCTGGTCCACCAGAGCTGAGAGTGTTCACTGATGGGTCAAAGACTGAAATTGGCACCGGCTCGGGTATTTTCTCGGAGGACCTTAACATCAAAATAGGAATTCCATTAGGCGCCCATACCAGCGTCTTCCAAGCCGAGTGTATGGGCATTATACCAGCAACCATAGCAATCGCCAACAAGGACGTAAAAAATCACATTATAAGAATACTATCCGACAGTATGGCGATACTTCAAGCCCTAAACAGTAATGTTGTAAACTCAGGGCTAATTTACGAATGCTACCACAGGTTAAATAAGTGTAATAATATGTAGATCCAACAAAGTAATCCGCCAGTGGATAAAGGGCCACAGCGGCTCTAGAGGTAATGATGCGGCAGACGAACTAGCTAAGGGTAGATCCCGTGCGCATCCGGTGGAACCCGTACCCGTCATCCCCCTACCCTTTAGCTTCGTTCGATCCCAGATATGTAACCACATGGGTAAACCATCCAGAGTGCAGGCAGGCTAAAGAAGCACTACCGGCAATCAATGGTCGAGTTGGTAAAATGCTCGTATGTCTGAATAAGCTCCAAATTTGGTACGTAACTAGTGCATTAACTGGTCATGGTCAATTTAACAAAATCTGTTTAATTTAGGTGTTACTGACAGCCCTCTGTGCCGAGCGTGCATGGAGGTCGAGGAGACGGCGGCACACGTCTTATTGGCGTGTCCAAAGGTCGCGGAATACAGGGCCAATCATCTTGGTGCACCGAGATCTCTCCCCGAGGTTACCGATAACCTCAAGGGGTTGTTGGGATTCCTTGAGGAGCTGGGTTGGCTCAAGTAAGCTTAGACAATCCTGCCCATACGCAAAATAAGCGCTAGTACGTGGAGTTGCAGAAATCAGCCCGTGTAATCTAATCTTATCTAATCTAACCATATTTAAAGATACCAAATCAAAGTTCAGAGGACGGGTGATGGGCAGATCCTAATATGTGAGGAATCTGGTTCTGTGATCACAAATTGGCTTCCCAAGAGTGGCGATTATAGTAATCAATCAAGACACATTTACATATAATTACAAATTATATGTATATGCTAAATGTCCTCCGGTTACCTGCACTCACCAGACGAGACGCAGAAGTTTGTTAGACTTCTACTTAACGCCGATATTCCGTGAGTTCGTGGTACTTCCCCGTTCGAGTCGGCCCATTCATGCAACAACAAACGCTGATGCGTGGCTCTACGACTGTTATTTAATTAATAGTATTCGCGTCGAAAAGAACATGATTATTAAGTGCGTTTAGCTTGACACCTGGTATCATCAAAAAGATCCTGTTAAATTAAACACTGTTAGTAAATTTTCACTCAAGAAAAGTCTGTTTACTCTTTTATTTGATGTAATTTCACTATCGCCCGGACTCAAGGAAAATGAATTAATTGGGATTGAAGATTTTGGAAATATGCGAACCATAAACATTGCAGATCATGCATTGGTGCTTATAATAAAAGGAATTAAAACTAACGCCAAACAACCAATATTGTTTCATTCTTGTAAAAGCACAACAAAAACATTTGATTTAAAAAAAATTAAACAGACACCATTAAAGAACTTAGATGCTAGCATAATTATAGTATCCTCTATTTGTGACCAAGCAACTTCACATGTATGTACAATTCGTAAAATAAATAAATATCTTCACGCAATTCCCAATGTCTAGACTAGACCTCTGTCTACCCCTGTAGACAGAGGTCTAGTCTAGACAATTAAGTCCCTTCAACCCACCTTCCATCGAAGATATTTTCGCGACAACGTGACATGTGGTGTGCCCGTCGCCGTCTTTATGTCCAAGCCAACGATATAATTCGTACATGAGTTTTTGAAAAACCCATTGGTACGAGCCTGCCACCTGGGGATTGAACTCGGGTCTCTCGACTTGGAATTCCGACCACCCAACCACTCGACTATCGTGACTTATATTTGATGCGCCTTATTTATTAAAAGGAGTGTGTAATAACCTTTTTACAAAAGATGTCATGTTTAAGCAAAACAATACAGTAAAAAGGCAAAATGGGAGAAGACGAAATTAGAATAGTTAACAAATTGACAGAATATTATGTTAACCCTGCAAAAATAACAACAATGGAAGTTAAATATGCTTCTCAGATTTTTAGTCAACGAGTCTCCGCAGTTATGAAATTTTTAACACGTGAGTTAAAATTGTAACGTGAGTAATCTATGATATTATAAGCAGTAATGATTATAGTCGTGGTAAGTTAAATATTTAAACAGAAATTCTCCACACTAATTATAAAACATATGTAATCAAAATGATCTGTTTATATTTTATGTGCTACTTGGTCCATCTTAGTAGATAATGTTAATATTTATCTTAATAATTAATTGTGCAAGTATATTTAAAATAGATATTTTAACTTGGTAATTGGCAAATATGGTATGGTTTTCTTATTTCAGGACTCAAGATTCTACCACAGAAAGTGAAGACACTGCAGATTTTTTACTTATAATTGACAAATTATTTGACTCTTTTAATGGTCATTCTTACCAAAATGCGGCAAAGATTCTAAGTCTAAAAAATAATTCAAAACACTTCCAGTTCTGGGATGAAGTAATACCAATATTAAATACTTTGCAATATATAAAGGTTGTGAAAAATAAAGATGGCACAGAGACAAACTGGGACTGTGTTGTTTTTGTTCTATGTAATGCTATTAATTTTTCTTACTAAGTATACATATTCTTCTTCTTACTAAGTATACACTTTAATTCGGAATTGAAACGGATATACGTAAAAATTACAATTTGCTGCATTCTTTGTTACGAGGACGGTGAAATAATACTTTGTTTTTGCATGTCTATGTTTATTGATTTTTGAAAGGCTCATGGTTCCTATAACAGTACGTGTTTGGGCATGGCAGTGGTGGTGAATGTGACTTATTGGTTGATTATGTTAAGGAAGGTATTTTTCAAAGTATTCCATAATAATTAATATGAAAATAAATATGGTGTTGAGTGGCCAGTTTTTAAAACATAGTCTCCTTTGCAAAGCTATTTTGTTATTTATACGTAATTATATAAAATGGTATATTATTATGCCGCCAAATCAAATCTGTGATAGATTTACAACCTTCGCTATATATTTCTGAAGATTGTATTGTTAAAAATCTAGATGTGATTATATAATTGAATTAAATTAAACAGTAAAAAAATTCTATTTCTTTTTTTTGTCTGGAACAACCAATTGTGTAAAAAATCCATTGAGAAAACTGCAATACGACAAATAAATTTTGAATTTTTCCCCAATATTTTTTGGACATAGACTCCTTTGAAGCAAATTTCTAAGAATCCTTTGAAATATCATTTGTAGCTAAATAATTATTGGCTATAGGAAGGTATATCGTATGTGTACACATTAAAATACACAAACACACGCCTTCGCTAGCGCCACCGAGCGGAGAAGGCGGGTAAACAAAATATATTGAACGTGGCACATCAATTTCAGTGTTATATGTATTATCTATGTTGAGAAGCATTACTTAGTTATCAGGGATCAGCTCTAAGGCTGAATTGATGAACAACAAAGTGTACACTTTTAATTCTGTTGAAATTTAATTGAATTTTGTTGAAGTACATTATTAACTTGCTCTAATATGTTGTCATTCTTTAACATTTAACAAATGTATTTATTGAGGTTAATACAAAAACAGTTATGGCAGCCTAGTCAAAACAATCAGGGACTTAGTAAACCTACAAAATCTAGCATGATTGATTTAACTCTCGTACTTTACAAAAAAAAAACATTTACAATATCTCTATAGTTTGCATCAATCATTTATTCCGGACAACGTTCGTATGTTTAGATCATTTTTTTTATAGTTTTCTCATTGTCAAGATGTTAATTCTTTTGATTTATTACATTTCTTCGATCCATTTAAAAATATTACTTCAGTTATTTCTTTCGACACTAATTTCTAAAATATTACTATACAACATACTTTCTTCAAAGAAATTTTTTAAACAAAAGGCACATTCTGCTATATGAAATAATTCGTTGATTGATGATGAATTGTAAACTAATTACTCTTTACAACTATCTTTGTTTTCTTAACCCAATTTTTCAAAAAAGGTACGTTAGTATTTGAATAATTGCTCAAAATACCCAAAAGACTGATGTCCAATGTAAATATTATTTACGAATTTGTGCAAAATGGGCTTTATCCAAGGACTCTATATTCTTTGGATATACGCAAAGTACGTTAACCACGTATTTCACATTTTTCAACATGTGGCGTTTGTGCTGTCATCTTTACTTTAGGGGGTCATTGTAGAAGCGTGCTTGTCGCGACCCCTGCCAGCCCTTTTCAGGGCTACAATTCTACACAGCTGCACACCCATGCCAACGAGGGTTAGGGCGTCCCCCCAAGGTGACGCACACCAGTTCGTCCCCGTTGGTGTGGAATGCAGCGAGCAAAGCGGCGATGGGGACCGCCACCCGTCACGCACAGCCCGACACGGCGGAAGGTGGAGGACGGAGTGCAGAGTTGGCACGTGAAATGTTAGAGGAGGTATGAGAGATAAAACGAATGAGTTGATTGAAATAATGAAAGAAAGAGAATTAAATATCGTGTGTTTGTCGGAGACCAAGCGGAAGGGCAGCGGTACTGAAGAGCTCCCTGACGGGGTGTTAGCTCTATGGTCCGGAGTCCCGGAGAGCGAGAGCCCCTGCCAGTGAGTGGGGACATCTCGGTTGGTCGATGTTATGACTGAATATAAGGTTGTGAACTCGAGATTTCTCTGGGTTCGCTTTAAATTGGGACTGACGAAGTTATTCCTTTTGGCTGTTTATGCGCCGATAGCTTCGTCGTCCAGAGCTGAGCTGGAGGAGTTTTGGGAGAATGTAAGAGAAGTTCTGGACTTGGTTAGAGGAAACGAAAAAATTGTTGTATGTGGTGATTTGAATGGATGGGTTGGTACCGCTCGGCCAGGGTACGAGTCGGTGTTTGGAATGTTTGGTGATAGGGTTAACGATGCTGGCAAGCTTATACTGGCTGTATGCAAGGAAAAGGGTCTTCTTGTGACAAACACTATGTTTAGTCACAAGAAAATCCTTATGTATACTAGAACAAGAGAGAATGAGAGAAGTATGATCGATTTATTCCTGGTGGATGACCGACTGCGAAAACAGGTGATGGATACGCGAGTGTTCCGGGGTGCTGACCTGGGAACGGATCACTATCTAGTGATTACTAGATTTAGGGGTCTGTTCGCGAGTTGGCGCCATCGGACGGCGATACCAGAACCACAGTCGGTCCATAGCATCCGAAGCTGGAAGCTTCAGGAAGCGGACACTAGGGATAAATATCAAGCAAGGGTAGCCGAAAAGCTGGACATCATCGATGTCAGGAAAGAATGTGTGGAAGAAATATGGCAGAGCCTTAGAGATAGAATGGTTAGTACAGCGAAAGATGTGTGTGGAACTGTGAAAAGAGGTAGTAGTAAAAAGGGTGATGCATGGTGGAATGACGAAGTGAAAGAAGCAGTAAATAAGAAGAAGAAAGCATGGTTAGACTACTTGGCCTCTAGTAATGATAAGGAAATGAGAGAGAAGATGAAAGAAAGATATAAGCTCCAGAAAGTTCACACGAAAGCATTGATTGAGGAAGTGCGTGAAAGGAGTAAAATGGAAGTGGACGAAAGGTTGTCGCACAACTTCAAGGAGAACTCCAAACTCTTCTGGAAAGAGGTTGGAAGGACCCGGAGTGGTGCGACAGCCTTAAGAATGAATAAAGTGCTTTCGGGAACCAATGACGTCCTCTCAGAAAAATCGGACGTCATGCAGCGATCGAGCGAATTTTATAGAGAGATGCGTGTGATGATCTTAGTGAGAGATCCGGGGGTGACGCCGTGACTGGTACGCCAGACTCGGACCTCGATTACACTGAGGTTATCAGTATGAAAGAGATTGAAAGTGCGATTAGAAGTTTGAAATGTGGTAAGGCTGCGGATAAGGCTGGTAAGACTAGACAGAGTTACTGCTGAAATGGTCAAGTATGGTGGGCCACGCGTCTGGGACAGCTTTCATCTGCTGTGCAATTTGTGCTGGCGAACGGGGCTGTTCCGGATGATTGGCGATCCGCGGTCATTGTGCCTTTATATAAAGGTAAAGGTTCACATTATGACTGCGGGTGCTATCGGGCGGGCTAAACTGGTCAAGCTGACCAGTTTAGCAAGTAAAGTTTACTCGAAGGTTTTGACACGTAGGATGCAATAGAAATCGGAAAGATTTCTATGGGAGGCACAATGCGGATTTAGACCTGGAAGAGGATGCTCCGTGCATGTTCTCATCTCATCAAATGTTTTCTCTCCGCATGATCACGGAGAAGCTTCTGGCTGCTAACCAGAAGATTTTCTGTGCTTTTGTGGATCTTGAGAAAGCATTTGATAAGGTTGTAAGGAAGAAAATATGGGAACTGTTGCCGGGGTATGGTGTGGATGGTCGATTGCTAAGGGCTGTGCAGTCACTTTACTGCGACTGTAAAGCCTGTGTGCGGGTAGGGCTTGACCTGTCACCCATGTTTAGCGTCCAAACGGGCGTAAAACAGGGTTGTGTTATGTCTTCCTGGCTGTTCGTACTGTATCTCGACAGCTGTTTACAGAAGCTGAAAGATAGCTGTTTGGGTGTGAAATTGGGTGACATAAAAGTAAATTGTCTGCTGTATGCTGATGATGCAGTGCTTATTGCACCATCAGAGGCAGAACTGCAAGCATTAGTCACGTGTATGAAAGAAGAATGTGAAATTAATGGTCTCCGTTTGAATGCTAATAAAACTAATGTTCTGGTATTAGAAAGGGATGAAGAAAGAACGAAGTGCGAAATTTGGGTAAATCAGGAATGTCTAGAACAGGTGAATTAAATTGTATACTTGGGGAGTGCGTTTAGCCGGGATGGAAGATGTGGACAGGCGTGTCGCTGCCGGGAACAAAGTCAATGGTGCCCTGACTGCGTTAATCAAAAGGCAAGGCGTTGTGAAAAGTGCACGCCTTGCAATACATAACGCAGTGTTGATACCGACATTGTTATTTAGCAGCGAAACCTGGGAATGCCAGAAGAAGCATAAAAGCAGGTTGAATGCAGTGGAGATGCGATCTCTTCGTAAAATGTGTGGCCTTACCACGGCCGACCGAAAGCGAAACGAAGAGATTTGCAATATGGCAAGTTTGAAAGATGACCTTGTCTCAAAAATGGATAAGGGCGTGCTTCGATGGTTTGGGCACGTTGAGCGAATGAGTGAAGACCGAATGGTGAAGAAAATATATAGCGCGAAAGTTAATATTAAAAGGTGTCGAGGTAGACCGAGACTAACTTTCGAAGACCATGTGAGCAAATTGCTCGAAGACGGGAGGGTCAAGAGTACTCGGATACCTAGACGTGCATGTATGAAGAAGATGATGAATCTGAAAGAAGCGATTCACGCACAATCCCCGTCAGGGATTGTGCGTGAAGATAAATAATAATAATGTAATCTATACTTTACGCACAGTCCTTAATGTCACCCCGTCACATATTTTTTTTATTACTCTTCAGCTCCACAGACTACATTTTCGGTACCACTTTTGTAACAGAGTAATACGCTGTTTTCAAATTCAATTCAATGACAAAGACCAAAACGCATCCACATAGAGCAGCATAGTGCAGTGTTTGTAGCATAATATTTTTAGATGTAGAATTAAGGTGTCAACTGCATATTATTAAAAAGTTGTATATATCGTGTACATATAAGGTAATGTTATTTCATTTTTTGCTCTTAGTATATTTTTATTTTATTATAGTAACAACCGTAAACTCGTTTGTAGGTTATAGTAGTGCGATATAATATGCAGAACAACCCCCAGGAGCTTTCATGGCAGGCGATCCAGGCTATCGTGGGGGTTAAACTACCATCAAATGTGTTACGATTCGACGATATTGGATTTCATTTAGTCAATAATTCGGCTTCGAGTGCTGAAGACTCCGATTCGGATGTGGAAATTGTTGAAAATGATTGGGAATCCGATAACAACGCATCATCAAAGCCTGAAAATTCGGATAATGAAAAGGCATCACCCGATAGGGAACATAGCGAATCACCTGTTCTTCATCTCGTAGAACCTGATAATAATAATTCGGATAAAAATTTACTTAATTACAGAGACTATTTAGAGAAAATGGATACCAAAGATAATTTAGACAAAGACCAAATAACACAATCTCATATTGACGATGCTGATAGTTCCAATGGGAATGTTATGTCAATTGAGAACTATCTTGAGGTCACTCTGTCAACTGACTCTGAGGCCAGTCATACTTGTAGTCAATGTAATCAGATGTTCCCCAGTGAACAGTTACTCTCCTCTCATGAGTGCAGTGCCAAACATACCGAAGAGAAGAAGTACCCATGTCATGTTTGCTCTGAAAAGTTTCCCAGTTATTGGGAGCTTAGAAAGCATATAAATAGTCATTTCCCAGGTATGTTGGACTCAAAGTCTAGTTTCTGTCATCTCTGTCAAAAAGATTACACTAAGACTGGCTTCATGAACCATTTAAGAAAACATACTGGCGAAAGACCTTTTGTCTGTGAACTATGCCATAAAGCATTCTCACAGTCAAGTTCCCTCTCAATACACATGAAGTTTCATTTGAATGTACGAAAACATGCATGCACTGTCTGCGAAAAAAAATTTGTGACAAAAAGTGAACTCTCACGTCATATGACAGTACATACTAAACAGAAATCTTATTACTGTGGAGTATGTGATAAGGCTTTTACTCGCTCTGATAATATGAAGAAACATGAAAAAACACATGGCTGATAAATTATAACTTAACAAAGTTTCTCATCAAATGATACTAGTATCACACACCACAGGCCCTATGCATTTATGAAAATCAAATTGGATATTTTCTATCATCATATTATAATGTGTTATACTCAAAATGTAGTGTGTGATACTTCTGTCATCAAGCAATTGCTTCAGATTCTCTAATTGCCAAAAATTTAGTCATACAATTTTTAATGAAAATTTTAATCATTTTATATACCAAATGTAAAAGTTTGATGGTCTAGTTCATAATTTAGTCATTATGATGTGTTAATGAGTGTTTATCCACTCTTAGTGTGCCGCAGTAGTTGCTTTTGAGTTAAGGATTTTATTTATATTATATAAATGCATGTTTGGGATACCAACATTTTTTGTTAGTTAGCCTTCACGGGTGCTTTAATATAGAGTCACACATATCTCAATCCAAAGTTGCCTTTTTAGATATGTTAAAGTGATAACTATTAACTTCTGGATAGGTCAAATGTCCAAAGATTCCGATAGCTTTGCCTTTCTTACCTTATGCAAACAGCATTAGGTAGGAAATTGGATCCTTCATACTTCATAACAAAACAGTAAAGATTATGAGTGTTCCTGTTTCTATTAAGAGCTTTAATATTAAATATATATTTTTGTACACCTTACTTCAGGGCAATTACATAACAGATGTAAAGTGCCCTTTTGCCAAATTTTAGATAAGTATTTGAAGTAATTCTAATGAAACTATGTTGTAACCAAAGCAATAATAATAGCTTATGTGCCTAATCTTTATTTTATAACTGTAACAATACCAAATAATTTTTTAGACTTTAGAAATTGTGTAGAAATAAATCTAGACATGCCAAATTGGATCTTTAGTCAATAATTTTATGTGTTTATGATAATTATTTAACATATTTCAATGCACCAAAATTATTTCCTGAAAATGGTCTCAGAAATAAGTTAAGCAATTTCGAACAACTAGAATACATTTAAGTATAGTTAAGCATAGTTAAATCTTTGAATATTATGATCAAAACATCACAAATATATATTGGTGACCACATGTAGTGTAAAGAAGGAGTAGATTTATTAAATGACCAAGTCAAATATTTACTAGCATCATATCATGTCTATAAATGTTAATTTTCCTTGCTCTTTACTATGTAATATATTATAAACCATTTTATATCTATATATATTATAAAGTGAATGTAAAATAGAGAACTACGAAATTGGCTATTAAACCAAAGTTTTGTGTGTATTTGCAATGCCAAATTTGGGAAATTTTGCAGCACTACAATATTTTTGTGACAAGTTTTTTATACTTAGGATAAGGCAATAATTACTATTTAATATATTTATTATATTTGAATATTTAGAGGTTTACTGCATGACTCGTTTATAGAATTAAGGATATACACTGAGCCAAATAAAAAATTAAAATACACAAAAATCTTCAAGACTGACAATAATATTCAGAGTAGATATTAACTCATGCACAAATGAAACCTTTATATTTATTAACACCTATATTAAACTGCAATTTTATTATTTATGGAAAATCACTTTGTTATAAACTCATCATGACAATTAGAATAAGATCCGTTTAATATGAATTATAAACTGTTTTATGAAAAAAATGTAATTGTCGATTTTATTAAAGAGTTGTTTGTTGCAAATAATGTTTTATTTAGTACTAAAACTAAATAGGCTATTTTCCATTTGTTCTAGGTTACGCTAACGATGTCGTCCAGGTTGCGTAATCTAAATCCGTATGATTTACATAAGCATTTACTTAATATATATTGTTTAAATACTAAGGGATCTACTGCGAATCTTAAAAGGGACACTTCCAGAGATCGAACAGACCTCGACGTTATAAGAGAAAACCATAAATTTCTTTGGGAGGATGATGACGTTGCTGATACATGGGAGAAGCAACTTGCAAAAAAGTATTACGATAAACTTTTCAAAGAGTATTGTATCTGCGATTTAAGCAGGTATAAAGAGAATAAAGTAAGTCTTCAATTTCAGTTAATACTTCTTCAATTTAGGTTTGTTTAAAGCTCGTGATCGTGAGAAACTCCTTTTCTTTGTTTTAAACTTCTCATGACATAGACATAAGAATTATATATAGGTTATATATATATATATATATATATATATATATATATATATATATATATATATATATATATATATATATATATATATATATATATATATATATATATATATATATATGTAGGTAGATTTTGTAAAGGGCAAATTCTCAATACATACTTAAATACGAATAGCATTTACGAATTGATTTGTGACATCGGAGATAAAATTTATTTGAATAACGGATCTCCCCTTCCTACCAAAGGTTGAGCCGAGTCCGCTCCCTCGTGAATTTATTTTTTTTTGCCCTAGAGACCTTCCTTTGTATCAAATACTAGGGTGCGCAACAATAACCATAGTGCCTTTTTGTAGGCTAAATATAGCCCCTGTTCATTAACCCACACCGTTAAACTTGTAACAAGAGCACATCTGCTTCACCTTGTGTCGGTAGATCCTGATTTATAGATACAAAAAAAGTATTGAGTATATCTACGGAAATATTATATACTTTATTATATAAAACGTTTTATAATACTTTACTCCGAATATGTATCAATCATTTTAATAAAAGTCTAGAGAAACTGGTCGGCTTTTAAATACATATAGACATTAATTCGTGATAAAAAGGTTTAATTATGTACTAGCGCACAAAGTATTATATTATACGAGAAAAGCTATGATACCTTAGAATTTACAATTAATTCATGTTTAGATTCTATCTATTGTTGTTTAATTATGTTGCAAACTATAAAAATATTAATCATAAAAACAGCAAAAATGGACTGATTAGTTTTGTCTAGTATTATTTGTGATAGCTATACCGCAACCTGTCCGTAGCCATTATCTTATATTGCAATCGCCAATCTGTTTGGTAAAAGTAGCAATTATCGCAAATCCCCTCTAAGGGAAAGCCTATATGTCTGATAAGTATATATCATGTATAATAATAAGCCTATATGTTATTTTTGAAAGCTACAGGTAGGTATATACACTTTTCTTTACAGCCTATCAAAAGTCCACTACTTAACATTAAGCCCCACGAAGATTTTGCAGCTCGTCATCCTATTTAGTGGGGGTTCGTCCTACACTGCGTTTGATATCGTAGAAATTTCCGAAGCTTACACCCTGTGGTTGTCATAGGAGGCAACTAAGGGAACCTTTGACAATCTTTAAAATGCGACAGATAGCATCGCTCGCAGCGTGTATCTAAATATCTGTCAAAGTTATACTCATAATCATTAGAAAGTAATAAGCGAGTGGTTGGTTGATTTGATTCGAGTCAAAAGAACCGAGTTCAATCCCCAGGTGGCAAGCTCATATTATGACGTAATAGAAAGCGACGGACTCACCATTTGACACGTAGTCCCAAGAAATATCTTCGGTGGAAAATGGGTCGAAAGGACTTAATTCTATAGACCTCTGTCTACCCCTGTATTGGGTATGGCGTGAGATGTTTATATTTATTTCATTAGAAAGTAAATAAAATTATTATAATATTATTATATTTCTAAAATAATAATTATCTTCAATACAGATGTAGACAGAGGTTTAGTCTAGACAATTAAGTCCCTTCGTCCCACCTTTCACAGAAGATATTTTCGGGACAACGTGACAGATGGTGAGCCCGTCGCCGTCTTTATGTTTAAGCCATCTATGTAATTCGTACATAAGTTTTTACAAAAACCATTGGTACGAGCCTGCCACCTGGGGATCGAACTCGGGTCTCTTGACTTGAAATTCCGACCACCCAACCACTCGGCTATCGTGACTTTTTATTATATTTCTCAAAGTAATAAAAAACTGGTGCTATAATTAGCTGATTGCCGTTACTCACTTATTGAAACTTTATTTCGCCTTGTTTTTTACATCTATACTCGTACATAGTCGAATTTTAAGTATCAAAGGGATCTCGATAGTAATCTAAATTTTTTAACAAATTACATTATGGCAGCACATATTAATTAGTATATCGATATACCCTCTAATATGCGTAAATAGTCAAATATTTTAGGGTTCGTAGATTGCGAAACTCAACGCCGCAGGTAAAAATTTTTTAAATCTATTTAGTGCTTCAAATAAACTCTTTTTCGCATGTATAATATTAGTTGGGATGTACATATAACCTACGTTTGATTTCTTCTGTTATTATTGGATCGTCTCCTAAACGGCTAAGTCACGATAGCCGAGTTGTTGGGTGGTCGGAATTTCGAGTCGAGAGACCCGAGTTCAATCCCCAGGTGGCAGTACCAATGAGTTTTTCAAAAACTTATGTACGAATTTCATCGTTGGCTTGGACATAAAAGGCGGCGACGGGCTCACCACCTGTCACGTTGTCCCGAAAATATCTTCGGTGGAAGGTGGGTCAAAGGGACTTAATTGTCTAGACTTGACCTCTGTCTACCCCTGTATTGGGAATTGCGTGAAGATATTTATATTTATTTATTTATTTATTGTCTCCTAAACAATTGCATTAGATACATTTATGGTCTACGTAAGTATGACCATGTATCTTCTTTTCGAACACAGCTTGAGTGGCTGCCTATTCGACAACGCAGAAATATTAGAATTCTCTGCACACTTTTTACAATTCTAAACGATCCTTGTGCACCTGAGTACTTGAAATCTAAGTTTCAATACTTAGGTGATTCTCATAAGCGAATTCTCCGTTCTTTGGAAAGTCTCAAGTTACTAACACCGTTACACCGTACTGGTTACACATCTAAATCCTTCGCCCTTACGGCTATAAGGCTCTGGAATGAAATCCCTCTTGACATTAAAAAAGCACCCAACAAGTTTTCATTTAAAAATGAAGTCCGTGAATACTATAAAATGTTGCAAGTATGAATATCTGATATGGGTATAATTTTAAATCTTTCATGTATTGTCTCCTACTTTTATAGTTATGTTGTACGCTTATAGATAAGATATTATTTTTGTTTTTCGTCATTTACTCTTAACAACATAAATATTCTTTGTGTGTATATATATATATATATATATATATATATATATATATATATATATATATATATATATATATATATATATATATATATATATATATATATATATATATATATATATATATTTATTTATTTATATTTATTTATATATCTATGTATTGTATGTATATTTATGTATATAATGTATCGTCCGTATGTTTATGTAATATTTTTGTATTTGCCACATTATTTAAGATCTCTCTCCCTTTATTTAACTGCACTGCTAATACATTTTATTTCTGTTTAGCCTGATGGTTGACTGGTAGAGAATGCCCTTAAATAAATATAAATTAATGGTGCCGCATTTAATTAGTAATAGTAAATTTTAAATGCTGAATTACCCGAGACCTCGGTAGTGTGGTAAATCATGAACATCAGGAAACCTACAAATCTGCAATATAATAACAAAAACAATAGATTATTTTAAAGATATGGGGAGCCTAACGGCATTGCGAACGTAAGTTTTTTTTTTATAGAAAAGGGAGGCAAACGAGCAGGTGGCTCACGTGATGGTAAGTGATTACCGCCGCCCATGAATACCCGCAATACCAGAGGCATAGCAGATGCGTTGCCTCCCTTAGAGTACCCTCCCCCCCAGAATTGAGGGAGGGGGGGTGTGTGGGCCACCGGTTACTTGCACTCACCAGACGAAACGCAGAAGTTAGACTTCTACTTTACGCCGGTATTCTGTGAGGTCGTGGTACTTCCCCGGTCGACCCGGCCCCTTCATGCAACAACAAAAGCTGATGCGTGGCTCTACCACTGTAAAAAAAATTATTGGACGTGCAGCAATCTCTTTCAAAGTATCTTAGCATTTGCAATCTGCTACTTTATTAACAGAGACAGACGATCGATAGCCAGATTTAGTTTAGATCGAAGAGAATAAATTAACCTCTATGTTTCAGTTTTGCTTAAGGTTTTTGTAGCTAAAAGTTTTTGTTCATGTATTTAAATTGCTTACATGTAATATGTTTGCATGTGTGCATGTAGGTATATAATAAAAAAAAACAACTATATGGCACTACAAATCGATGTACTATGTTAACATGACAATCTGTCTGAGCGAATCTTATAATTATCGTTAATTATCTTAATTTCTTTATAACCTATTTTCTTTTTAATATTTAATGGTTATTTATTATAAATTTTTATAGACGTTGGGTAGTGATCAGAACTTTAGTTCAAATTTTTAGTTAGTTAAAATGTTTACTGCCTCCTTTGTCCTCTAGACGTCCGTAGTACATGGGCTCAAATATAATATTAACATTTTGATTATATATGTTTCTTAGTTGTTGGAGATGTAAAAATAAACATAATAGGGACCTGGGCAAATATTGGTGTAATAGCTTGAAATAAAAAGTAACACAGGTCATATGATTTCAAGATCTGCGTATATAAATTTCATGGTTATCTATTATCATAGCTATGTTCACTCAATATAATTTTAGTTATTCAATAAAAAATACATAAAATATTATTATTATTAAAAGGTAGCGTTGCGTTGGCGCATTGAAAGGGAAGTAGTGTTAGGCAAGGGTCAGTTTCAATGTGGTGCAAAGCAGTGCAACAACGACATAGGCCTTAGGTCCTGGGAAGTAAATTTTGCTTATCTTGAAGATAATGAGAGGAAAAATGCACTTGTAAAACTTCGTAAGTATTGTTTTTATTTATTATGATAAAATTGACGACGAAATGAATGCACTAGTAGTGCGTGATGTATAAAACAAGTGAAATTTTGTACATGACACTGTTAGAATGGCCCGGCAAGAAAAACTTCTTCGCTTCGGAAAAAAACAATCGGTGACGCACTCATTCAACCCCATTCAAGAGTGGTAAATTTGTTGTATAAACTATGTTCCATTTTCATAAAAAAGTATTTAAATCCCGCCCGTGTCAGTTGAAATTTTAACTTTTTTCTCTTTAATTTAATAACATAAATGTATAACCAAATTTTTAGAACCTAAATCCCAGAATGTAGTGATGGATACACGAGTAGTACGGGTGTACTCGGTACTTTCGTTATTGGTTATTAAACTTACCCAGTGCTTAACATTAGGTCAGGGTGATAATTACAAGTTACGATCCAAGAAAATTATGCAAACTTACCGTCGCGTTCTAGAATGTGCGTCCTATGTTCACAAATCGAAGGAAATTGATGCAATGAATATAGGTTGGCAGATCAAATAGATTTCTTTTGACACGGCTCTAGGTAAAAGGGTATGTAAACTCAACGTATACTGTTTAACACACCTGGAGATTAACACATTGACCTGATTTGGACTCAAAATCAGATTTCCTTCGGAAAATTTCCATAAGGGATTCCAGACGGTGACGGGTTTACCACCTGTCACGTTGTCCCTATAATATCTTCAGTGGAAGGTGGGTCGAAAGGACTTAATTGTCTAGACCTCTGTCTAACCCTGTATTGGGAATGGCGTGAAATTGCCATAAGCTTTTCAAGACTTCATCGGCTCCTACGACAAATTAAAAACCACATTATTGTGGTAGGTATATGTTACATCCATCACTTTAAATCCTAATTAATAATTAACTAAAAAAGGTACTTAAGGCTTCTGTAGTATAGAAAGGTAATATTATTTCGCCAGTTTTGGGAAATATAGCCAAATATTTAATAAAACCGCTTAACGTTTTATAGGTGAATTAACATAATGTACCTAATAAAAATAAAATTTGTTAGGTTTGTGTCCCGAATGCTCGGAAAAATTAAATTATAAATCAAAAAAGCGGGAAGTAAAAAGACTTAAAAAGAGTCTAAAGAAGAAGAAGAAGAGAGATAAAAACCAGGATGTTAAAAATGTCAGTAGCGATTATGAGTGTCCATCAAGTTCCGAAAATGCGCCCGAGCCTAGCACATCGAAAACAGCAGTAGAATTGGATGAAAATAAAGAGAGCTCCCTATGGAAAAGAGGTACATTTTACAAGAATATTTTATTTACTTACTTAGTTACTTCTCTTCACGCACAATCCCTGACGGGGTAGCCAGAGAGAACAGATCGCCAAGTGTCACGATCCCTACATACATGTTTCGCTTCTTTCAGATTCATCATCTTCTTCAAAGTTAGTCTAGGTCTATATCCACACCTTTTAATATTAACTTTCGCGCTATATATTTTCTTCCATTTCATTCGGTCTTCGATCATTCGCTCAACGCGCCACTATCAATATCTTTGCACACTAATCAAGGACCGAGGATAAATAGTTTCAAAACTGAAAAGCGCTTTTGTAACTATCTGAACCAAATATTAGAAAATAAACAGTAGATAAAAAAAACGTATTTAAACTAGCCGAACTAAAATCTACATGTTGAAATAAAAATAATGATTACAAAAAAAAATAATTTTACCGTAAAAAGCTTTTTAGTTGGGCTAGTTTAGTGTTTTTTAACTATTGTTTAGACTATTAACACAACCACAAACTTACTGTAATTTACGTTTTCTGCAAATGAGCTTTTTATAGTGTAAACAAGTATCTACACTTGTTTATAAGTCACGATAGCCGAGTTGTTGGGGGGTCGGAATTTCGAGGCAAGAGACCCGAGTTCGATCCCCAGGTGGCTGGCTCGTACCAATGGGTTTTTCAAAAACTTATGTCCGAATTATGTCGTTGGCTTGGACATAAAGACAGCGACGGGCTCACCACCTGCCACGTTGACCCGAAAATATCTTCGGTAGAAGGTCAAAGGGAAAAAGGACTTAATTCAAGGGTCAAAGGGACTTAATTGTCTAGACTAGACCTCTGTCTACCCCTGTATAGGGAATTGCGTGAAGATATTTATTTATTTTATTTATAGTGTGTAGAATTCGAAAGACTGAATTGTCTAACATTTTGGCGAATATATGATAATAACAGCCTATAACATATTTCTTTTGACATACATACGGATAATATTATGATTTTAGTGAATTTTATGGTTAATATATGAATGTATAAAATTAATAATACATAAAGTTTTATGGTTAAACCTAAGTCTACCAAATGGCAAGTGTAATAAAAAAATAAAAATATATTTATTTTTGACACGGGAACATAGATTTTACTTCTCACGTGTTTAATAATCAGGTTTGTAATGAGGGTGAGAAGAAACTAGCAAATAAAGTCCGTAAGTGAATACTGCAGCACACAGACACCAATATAAAACTTAATTCGAAGATTACAGATATGTTGTCAGTTGTCACCTCTGAGAACATCGACGTGATGCCTCTCAAATTTTAATTCAAACTGGTGTTCCAGTATTCCGTTGTCAATGTGAATAAGCATTTGTATTATGAAATAAATGAATATACTATTGGCAGAAAATCTTCACGCACAGTCCCTAACGGCGTAGCCAGTCAGAACAGATCGCCAAGTGTCACGATCCCTACATACTTGTTTCGCTTCTTTCAGATTCATCATCTTCTTCAAAGTTAGTCTAGGTCTATATCCACACCTTTTAATATTAACTTTCGCGCTATATATTTTCTTCCATTTCATTCGGTCTTCGATCATTCGCTCAACGCGCCACTATCAATATCTTTGCACACTAATCAAGGACCGAGGATAAATAGTTTCAAAACTGAAAAGCGCTTTTGTAACTATCTGAACCAAATATTAGAAAATAAACAGTAGATAAAAAAAACGTATTTAAACTAGCCGAACTAAAATCTACATGTTGAAATAAAAATAATGATTACAAAAAAAAATAATTTTACCGTAAAAAGCTTTTTAGTTGGGCTAGTTTAGTGTTTTTTAACTATTGTTTAGACTATTAACACAACCACAAACTTACTGTAATTTACGTTTTCTGCAAATGAGCTTTTTATAGTGTAAACAAGTATCTACACTTGTTTATAAGTCACGATAGCCGAGTTGTTGGGGGGTCGGAATTTCGAGGCAAGAGACCCGAGTTCGATCCCCAGGTGGCTGGCTCGTACCAATGGGTTTTCCAAAAACTTATGTCCGAATTATGTCGTTGGCTTGGACATAAAGACAGCGACGGGCTCACCACCTGCCACGTTGACCCGAAAATATCTTCGGTAGAAGGTCAAAGGGAAAAAGGACTTAATTCAAGGGTCAAAGGGAAGGGTCAAAGGGACTTAATTGTCTAGACTAGACCTCTGTCTACCCCTGTATAGGGAATTGCGTGAAGATATTTATTTATTTTATTTATAGTGTGTAGAATTCGAAAGACTGAATTGTCTAACATTTTGGCGAATATATGATAATGACAGCCTATAACATATTTCTTTTGACATACATACGGATAATATTATGATTTTAGTGAATTTTATGGTTAATATATGAATGTATAAAATTAATAATACATAAAGTTTTATGGTTAAACCTAAGTCTACCAAATGGCAAGTGTAATAAAAAAATAAAAATATATTTATTTTTGACACGGGAACATAGATTTTACTTCTCACGTGTTTAATAATCAGGTTTGTAATGAGGGTGAGAAGAAACTAGCAAATAAAGTCCGTAAGTGAATACTGCAGCACACAGACACCAATATAAAACTTAATTCGAAGATTACAGATATGTTGTCAGTTGTCACCTCTGAGAACATCGACGTGATGCCTCTCAAATTTTAATTCAAACTGGTGTTCCAGTATTCCGTTGTCAATGTGAATAAGCATTTGTATTATGAAATAAATGAATATACTATTGGCAGAAAATCTTCACGCACAGTCCCTAACGGCGTAGCCAGTCAGAACAGATCGCCACGTGTTACGATCCGTATATACCTTCTTTCGCTTTTTCCAAATTCAATTTTTTTTTTATACACGCACCATTTAGGTATCCGAGTACTCTCCTTAAGGGGGAGGCCCTTCTTCAAGCAATTTGCTCACATGGTCTTCTAAAGTTAGTCTTGGCCTACCTTGACCCCTTTTCATTTCAACTTTCGCGCTATATATTTTCGTCACCATTCGGTCTTCACTCATTTGCTCAACGTGCCAAAACCATCGTATCGTACATGCTTCAATGGTTTGGCAGAAATTGCATCAGTAAATTCTAAAAGTATTGTACAAAGGGACGTGTTAAGCACTAACGGAAGTCAGCACAGAGCCATCAAATAATGTTTCATTCGAAATACATAAAAATACTTATTGCAGGTGTACAAGAAGTTGAAGAAAAGTCACGCGAAGAAGAATTTGAGGAATATCTTGAAGATTTACTATTATAAGTTATAATATAAAATAAATAGACATTGGTAATTGATCATTGCATTTATTTCATTTTATTCACATTATGTTCGATTTTATGTGATAGGACAAACATTACTTACTTAAAAAAACTCACTTCTGTTATAAACTCATTGTTTTGGAAACTAACGCAACTCTAACAAATCAATAGGAAAAATACATTACTACTACGCTACATGCAAATTTATATATGTAAAAATAAAATAACAATTATATACTTTTGTGTAAATAAAATTGTTTGATCAAAACTTTTGACTCTCTGTATAATGAACAACATATAAGCTTGCTCTAAAATCAAATGAAATGCATTGTTTATTCCAATTTTCATCGGATTTAAAACAAATATAAGTAACAATAATTTTATGTATCATAATATAAAAAAGACTTTAAAATTATAACAAACAAACTTTTTAATGCAAGAGTTCAGTTCCAAGTTTTTAAGAATTAAGTCTATTAAAGTTAATTTTACCAACGTGCTTATTTTCACGTCATCACTGAAATTTTATAATTCCGTAATGTCAATCAAAACAATGTAAGTAACATTATTATGACGTGAAAAACAACGAAAGGTAAAATAAGAATAGGAGAACGCTATTTTGTTTCTATAACATTTTTAACAGTTTATTTGAACATACAATAAAAATATTCAAAAGCTAACAAATAATGTAATTTATTGTTAAAATGAAATCTGCAAAAAAGTAAGAAACAAAAGTTGAATTTAATACTTAAAACAGAAACATTTTGTCTACACTTGGCTTATAAAAAAATCTTAAAAGGTTAACATTTAATAATTAAATTTTCCTTTATGAATGGTGGACAGAAATTTGAATCAAATAGAAGAAATTTCAGCATTAACAGAATCAGAATCATCAAACACATCACTGAATACCGTAAAAATATAATTGGATAAAATCGTAACATATATTTATTGTTTATTTCACAAGAAAGGAAAAATTGATTTGTAAACTGCACTATGTTTACCCAAGTAGAATCGCTTTAATAGCCCGTCATGTTCTTATTAAACCACGCGTGGTATTTACTGATTTACACTCAAGTTTTACTATTATATAACAACAAATAACAAACTGCTCAATTCACGACACTCGTTTGACTAATTCTCGTTTTTAAAACGTATAAAATGTTATTAAATCTAGGCCTTAATAGCTTAATATGTTAAGACTGTAACAACATAATGAAATTGTTAATGATAAGGGCATAGCATAAGTCACCCGGCGTGACACAAACTACACCAGTCTATTTGTGCCCTGTAAAAGTAATATATTTAGACGATGCGCGCACAGTTTAATTTTGTGTTAAATAATTTTATTTATGTCCCGTTTTGGAAACGTCCTCATCGTCCGAGCAATCCTCGTCGTGGGTGTGTGTAAGTTGGCGTGGAGTTTCTGGCCTCACGTGCGGTACGGATCCCTGACCCTAAACAAAAATTTAGCTTTCATGGTAAAGTTAAATTCACGGTCAACTAAACATAAACTACAGTTGTTTGAGTTACCTTCATTTCGTTAGTTTCGATCGTGGGGACAGCCTCTTCGGAGGTGTCTTCTGCGAGCATGGTGTACGTTCGCTGGGCGCCCGAATGTCTAGAGCTGAAATAATTATAAAAAAATAAAATATCTTCACGCAATTCCCAATACAGGGGTAGACAGAGGTCGAGTCTAGACAATTAAGTCCCTTCGACCCATCTTCCACTGAAGATATTTTCGGGACAACGTGACTGGTGGTGAGCCCGTCGCCGTCTTTATGTCCAAGCCAACGATATTTGTACATAAGTTTTTGAAAAACCCATTGGTACGAGCCTACCAACTGGGGATCGAACTCGGGTCTATTGACTCGAAATTCCGACCACCCAACCACAAGGCTATCGTGACTTTACAATTTTATAATTATCATAATGAAAATATTTTTTTTACAATAATGTGGTAAAACCTTTTCAGGTGGTGTTTAGTTCGGACCGTTTAAAAAATCAAACACAAGCATCAGCTTAGTTAGTGTTTAACAGTAATACTAGTTATGTTATTTCTTATAGTATTACATATATGAAAATTGTAGTATTTGTAATATATAAAAGCAGTAATTCTTAGGTCATTTGATGTCTCTATAAGTATTATGTGATGTCTCTATAATATCAATTCGATTCAACATCAGTCATGGTATATGTGCGACAGATAAAACTCAGGCTTTAAAAATAGTAAGGCATATGTCGGTGTGAAGAAGTAAACTTTTAGAAAGGCTAGCAATTCATTGGAAATTCTTATGTCGTGTGTATTGTAGCGAAGAGAGAGAGCAGTAGGAGTAAGGAGCGAGAGGGCGCGTACCGGTCGATGGTGGGCGCGTCGACGGTGAATCGCTGCTCGTGCGCCACGGTGGACTCGTGCGGCATGAGCATGGCGGGCGCGCGGAACATGTAGCAGAACGGGTAGTACATCAGGTTCAGGAAGGAGGCAGCGTACAGGTCCGCGTAGCGCACCACCTGCCCGCCCGCCCGACGTTACACGTATTTGTTTTATATATATATATATATATATATATATATATATATATATATATATATATATATATATATATATATATATATATATATATATATATATATATATATATATATATACATATATATATATATATATACATATATATATATACATATATATATATATATATACACATATATATATATATATATATATATATATATATATATACATATATATATATATATATATATATATATATATATATATATATGTATATATATATATATATATATATATATATATATATATATATATATATATATATATATATATATATATATACATATATATATATATACATATATATATATATATATATATATATATATATATGCAGGTGGCAAGGGACCGTTCTTTGTGGCGAATTCTAGGGGAGGTCTATTTAATTTTTTTTATGGAAAAGGGAGGCAAACGAGCAGGCGGCTCGCGTGATGGTAAATTATTACCGCCCCGCCCATGAAGACCCGCAATACCAGAGGCATAGCAGATGCGTTGCCTCCCTTAGAGTGCCCCCCTCCCCCCCAGAATCAGAGGAGCGGGGGAGGGGGGTGTGTGTGTGTGGGCCACCGGTTACCTGCACTCACCAGAGGAAACGCAGAAGTTCGTTAGACTTCTACTTCGCGCCGGTCTCTGTGAGGTCGTGGTACTTCCCCAGTCGAGTCGGCCCATTCGTGCAACAACAAAAGCTGATGCGTGGCTCTACCACTGTTAAAATCAACTGTTGTTATCCAAAATCTCACCCATGAGCAGGATGAACTATATTCGTAACACTCAGCAAAGGTATTAACATCGCAGCAGCTTAGACATGACGGGTCTGCTGCCCGGTCTAAGTATGTCCGAATTAGTTATTTTAATTAATTTTAATTTTTGTAAGTTAGGCCGAGCTGTTGAGTGATTGGAATTCGAGCCAAGAGACCTGAGGTACGATCCTATATATATATATACGATCCTATATATATACGATCCCTAGGTGGTAGTTTCGTACCAATGGGTTTTAAAAAAACTTAAGCGCAATTTATATCGTTCGCATGGCCATAAAGGCGCCGACGGGCCCACCACTTGTCACGTTTTCCGAAAACATTCCTTTGGTGGAAGGTGGGTCAAAAGGACTTAAATGTATATACCTCTGTCTATCCCAGCATTGGGAATGGCATGAAAATATTTATTACTTAATTTTGTTCGAATGTCAATCTCAGCGCTATGGTCGTCCTCAGACGCATGCGGTGGACTTTTAGAAACTGGATTTAGATAACTGATTGACTGTAAAAAGACCAATTATGTCGAACTTCAATCTGATATACTTAGACCGGATAGCATTTTTTACATAACTGCACTTACAAAAAAGCTTCTATAGTATAGATAAATATTAGCAACTTTTACTAGGCCTGGCAGTGAATGAATATATGTACAATGTTAAATAATAGTGGATCAATTGCAATATATAGACTGCGCCGATAGTAGTAGCTAAGTTTCCTTGTAATTTCTAATAAATAAATACATATTTTACAATGTTTGTAAAATGAATTGAGTAACGTACTTGTGACGAGAAGAAAGTCTGACGAGATCCAGATCGGAAGAGCGAGCCCAGCATGCCATAGGCGAGGTCCATCTTGTGCGTCACGTCGCGGATGGAACCTCTGAGTTTCGAGATATCCGGCTTCTCCTTAGTACTGGAGTCTAGATCCCTGATAACATACAAACAGTAAGTAGTGAAGGGCGTAAGAGATAAAGGCAGGTGAGTAGCTGCTAGTGTAAATAGGTGAAAGATCACATTATAAAAACTTTGGCAGAATCATCGTAATATCCGTTTATTTATGTCATTAATTGTATTATTTAAGTATTTAATCTGTATAAGTGTATATTTGTATGTATTTATATGTAGTTTAATACGTCTGTATGTATAAATGTAGGTATATATATATATATATATATATATATATATATATATATATATATATATATATATATATATATATATATATATATATATATATATATATATATATATATATATATATATATATATATATATATATATATATATATATATATATATATATATATATATATATATTTTAAACTCATGTATTATATCAATATCATATTTATCTGCTTCACCTATTTCATCCAATCTCTGCATCACCCAAAGGTATACTGGCAGAGAATGTCTCAGGCATTAAGTCCGCCTATACATTAAACGTATGAAGTTTAATAAATAAATAAATACTTGCACAAGGCGTAAAATCATGCACATGTGCAGAAGTACATCTTAAGTGTATATTTGGCAAGAAAGGAGGAGAGCGAGGGCAATAGCAACAAATGAAATGATGACTTTCTAATGGAGTCAAAGCATTTGTGATTAATACATTTACGTAAAATTGATACCAAATTTTGCTCGAATGTTTATTATTCGCAGAAATGTCGTCAACTTGTGCTCACTACTAGTGCACGTTTATTTTGAAAAATTACACGTAAACATTACGTTGCACGAAGAGAAAAAAATTTTTAATTGCAGCGGTAGATGCTATTTATCAATACTATAAGCGACCTTTTAATGACCTTTTGGAATCAAGTGAAAGGATGTAGTCATATAAGGTTCCTTTCTCTAGAAAAAGTGTAGTGACGATAAATTTTTGGGAAGCAAAATAACTCAAAAGTACATCAGTAGGCACACACTATAAAAATACAAGTATCGTGGTCATTATAATTTCCACAGATATTTTCTAATTATGAAGTTTTTCACAGAAAATAAACAATATGTAGATCAGTGACTAATAACTATAAAACTATGGCATAGTTTTATTTACTTTACCCTTGTAGGTAAGATGTTTTACGAAGTCAAAGACAAAAACTAAGGAGAACAATAGCTTTAATAATTTATATCACTAATCAATATTTCGCTTCAAATATTCATTTCATATTTAACAACATTAAACAGCCATAGGCTTACCAACGGTCACGTTTACTCAAATATGGTCCGGTGAAATCTCTGACAATTCTATGAAAATTTCACTACCGATGAATATATTAAAAATATTCATCGTTAATGAAATTTTCTCATGAATTGTGCTTGCTTTTGTGAATGATGTACAATTGAAAATAATTTTGAGACTCGGACTGTAAATGAACTCAATTAATCTGAAGAAATATTTCAAAAAAATATTTAAGAAAATGGCATATTCAATATTAAGTGTTCTGTTTGACTTGATAAGCTGATACGGAAATAAACACAGAGTAAACAATGCTAAAGGTCAAATAAATTATTATTTGTTTTTAAGAGATATGCACGCACACCAGTTGTAAACAGAAAGTTGTGACACTTAATAATTGCCGTCTTCGCTTTGGCCACGTTTGTTCACCAGTACACGTAGCTAAATTGAGGATCCGAGATAACTCTATTTGTGAGTGCGGACTTGGCGAGGGGACCGTCAACCACCTGTTTTTTGATTGCCCTAAACTAACATACTCCCTGTATGACGTCCTACCACAATACATTCCACTACCTGTTAGTGCTAACTTTTTGTTATCTCTCATGTTTACCCAGTTTGCAAACATAATGTGTGATTTTATTAATACTAATAACATTAAATTATAATTAGTTACTAACTCGGTGAAGGAGGGTTTTTTTAACGAAATTCTATGTCTTTTGTTTTAGTTTTAGAGTTGGTGACAGTTTGAAGCTACAAAATGAAATCCTCTCTTAATCTATTAGCTTGATTTAGTGTCACTCCCATGACTGACATGACATTGACAGAATTCTTTTAAGAGAGGCCATATAACAAAGAAAAAAGAAGAAGACACTTAGTAAGTCAATTTTGTGTACAAAGATGGTTTTATTCGTACACCGTACTTACGAGATTTTTCAAAGAATTAATACTAAATGTTACTAAAATATTCGTATGGACGAGTATAGTACGCACCGGATTTCATGGTGTAGTCAGTTTTGAGGGGTCTGAGGCTCCTGAGGCTCTGAAGGTTCGATTATAAGTCGGATCAATACAGAGAACCACTTTTTCTACATTACTTTATGTTTGAGGTACCCTTATTGTTTCTTCGGAATCGGATACAAGTGCTTTAGCAACTTTGTATCAGAGCAATGTATGTGAAGTTATCCCTATTTACGTATGTATTTATTTATATCTTAGAAGGGCGGCTTTGCACAGTAACAGTGTGTCATTATATGTCTCTTAGACTGTGTGGGTGTACAAAGGAATCTAAGAATTTGCATATATTAAACAAGAAATTTAAACAGATTTAAAAGAGAATGAAAGTGGGTTGAGAATGAATGAGTTACTCGTCAAATGTTTTCTCTATGCTGATGACCGAGGAGTTGCAGGAGATAGTAACTGCTATGAGTGGAGCTTTTGTTAGAAAGGGAATGAAGATGAAAGTAAAGAAGACAAGAGTGACGGTGTTTGAAAGAGATGAGACAATGACAGACTGCAATATCGTGATTGGAGATGAACAAATTGAACAGGCGAATGAGTTTGTGTATCTGGGTTCAAAGTTTACAAGAGATGGAAAGTGTACGAGTGATATTGAAAGAAGAGTGAATGCAGGAAACATGATGAATGGAGCTCTGCACTCCTTTATGAACAGTCGGAAGGTGTCTAACAAGGCTCGTTTGGCTGTGCATGAGGGAGTGTAGGTTCCAACACTCATGTACGGAAGTGAAAGTTGGGTATGTCAGAAGAAACATGAAAGCAGAGTAAATGTAGTTGGGATGAGAGCGTTAAGAAGTATGACAGGAGTTAAACTGAGTGACAGGATAAGGAATAGTGAGATAAGGAAACGTTTTGGTCTGAAAGAAGATGTAGTGATTAAAATTGAGAAAGGTATGCTAAGATGGTTTGGCCATGTCGAGAGAATGAATGAAGAACGATTGACGAAAAGTGTATAAGGGAAAATACTACCACTATATTTTGCTTCCCATCTCAAAAGTGCTTTGGGCATTATAGATATAGGACATAAATAAACGACTATTTAAAAAATTTTTTTTACTATAACCAGAACTTAAGTTTTTAACTTTATCATGATATGAAACAACACAGCAATGATTAGATTAGGAAATGATTGTACGCAAGGTTACGATATTCATGAATTACTCAAGATTGTTTACGGGATATACCACATATAAAACTAAGGCTATCATTGTTCAGTTTGTTCAATCTAGTAAAAAGAATAGAAGAAAAGAATAATATTATTTGACAACAGTGCAATAGATAGATCACACCAGAACTTTTCTTGAAAACCAGAATGAAAAAAAAAATTGTAATAAGACATTTTAATGATGCAGTCACAGTAAAGTTATCTGGAAGTTCCATAATAGGTACCGTTTTATAAATGTACGGTACCTTAATTCGTTTCACATCGACAACATAAAATACATCGACAATATAAAAAAAAATGCAACCATATTTATAATGGTACCACAAATCACTTGGTAGCACGACCTCACAGAATACCGGCGTGAAGTAGAAGTCTAACAAACTTCTGCGTTTCGTCTGGTGAGTGCAGGTAACCGGAGGCCCACACACCCCCCTCCCTCATTTCGGGGGGGGGGGGCACTCTAAGGGCGGCAACGCATCTGCTATGCCTCTGGTATTGCGGATGTTCATGGGCGGCGGTAATCACTTACCATCTTGTGAGCCACCTGCTCGTTTGCCACACTTTTCTATATAAAAAAAAAAAACTTACTTGTACATATCTCCCAACTGTATATCGAGGTTCTGTAGCTGTGCAAAGAGCTGACACTTGTCGGTCCACACGTGCAGCTCTTGCACCAACTCGGGCACTATCAAGAAGGTCCGCCATCCGCCGATCTTCTTAGACTTGAGGATGTCGCCGAAGATGTGGTCGCCTATGTACAGCACGTCTTTGCCCTTCGCGCCAATCAGTTCCGTAAAGACATCGCATGAGCCTAAGAAAAAAAATTTATATACTTTGCTTCGTCTTCGAGATTTGATAACTTGTAGTGGCACGTACCGTGCGCCCATTCACACACTAAAGTTGAGAAAAGAAAAACAAAAAATTGGCGGAGTCATTCGCGTGATAGTGCTCAACAACTCGTCATTTTTCTCATGTTATTCTTATTGTTTTGATTAAATAAAATGCCTGAACGTAAACATCAACATAGAGGTGACTATTTTATACGAAAGATAAAACGATATAGAAAAGATCCCGCAAAAGACCATCAGTTAGATCTTCTGACAAATCTACAGCATCTGCGTCATTCCAACGAGATTGTTAATATGTATATTTGTTAATATCTATTATGGAATGCCTAGAATAGGTGAATGATATTGTGTACTTGGGCAGAGCTTTTAGCCGGGATGGAAGTTGTGATATAGATGTGGAGAGGCGTGGGAGAGGAGAGAGAGATGCGATCTTTTCGTAAAATGTGCGGCCTTACCATGGCCGACCGAAAGCGAAACGAAGAGATTCGCAAAATGGTAGGTTTGAAAGATGACCTTATCACTGAAATGGATAAGGGCATGCTTCGATGGGTTGGGCACGTTGAGCGAATGAGTGAAGACCGAATGGTGAAGAAAATATATAGCGCGAAAGTTAATATTAAAAGGGGTCAAGGTAGGCCGAGACTAACTTTTGAAGACCATGTGAGCAAATTGCTCGAAGAGGGGAGGGTCAAGAGTACTCGGATACCTGGACGTGCATGTATGAAGAAAATGATGAAATGATCGTGACACTTGGCGATCTGTTCTCTCTGGCTACCCTGTCAGGGATTGTGCGTGAAGAATAATAAATCTATCTATTATGTAAATTATAACGTAGTATTTACTGTACACTTCAATAAAAAGTGATAACTACGAAATAAATTATATTGGTAAATTACTATTACTTAATGATTTCAAAGTGTTATCTAGTGTTGAGTTCACTTTAATAGAGAGTGACACCTACACAAAAAGTGTACGTGGTGAGGGTAGTTGATATGTCTGTCGCGCATCGCATGCGGGAACATTAGTGACTCGGCAGATATAATTGAAACATTCCCAAATGACGGCCAACAAACAATACTAAATGATATACCTACAACGTCAAAATCACCATCTGATGATACAATGACATTAAATGAAAGTATACTGGAACTGCTTGGAGAAACCAAGGAAAACTGCAAATTTCAGCTCTCCAATTCAAAGAACTAGCCGTCCGTTGGGAACATATTGCAACCATCGGTCTTTCAAAGAATATGAAGAAAGAACTTCTTGATAAATATTTCTTACCGGAAAATTGCCAAAAAGTCGGTGCTCCTGAACTAAATCCGAAATAAATAAAAGCGGTATTATCTGACAGGTTAATAAAAAAAAGACAAGGCTATAGAGATAGGCCCAGCAAGCACTTGTCATCTCTTGTTAAGTCAGGCATTGACAAAAATGTTTGCAATGCACGTCAAAGACCCAGAGGTCACTAAATACCTAATAGGATTTTGATTAAGTAAGAAATTTAAAATTTTTACAACTGTAAAGATGTACAGTGCGGAAGTTGGGCCATGATATTCTGCGCCTTATATCTCACCAAATATGCAATACATCTTTCGGTTTGACAACTATCAAACGGTTTCTGAGATTGCCGATTCTGAGGTTCGACGCAAAAACAAAGTGAGTGTTGTTTGTGCATTACAAAACATCCGTTCACAATTATAGTGTAACAAAGATGCGCTGGGAGAAACTGACTCCAAAGAAATCGCTGGCAAAACAGCTGGTGAGACCAACGGGACATAAGCTGATTTTAAATTTTTAATGCTGTGTGGTATTGTGATGGACAAGCATGGCGAATATTGAAAATTCTCCTTAAGCCTATGTCCTGCCCAGACAATTTAGTGATTTCGACCACCATTTCCCCAGAGATATTTTGGGAAAACATGATAGATGGTCAATCCATCTTGGAGATGAATTCAACGCAAACAATACAATTTGTAAATAAGTTTCGAACAAACTTGTAGGTTCCTCGTGTGAATTGAACTCGGGTATTCTGATTGAAATTCCGATCATCCCAGCATTCAGTTATCGTGGCTATATTCAATACTATAGCTGTAATTTAGTATACCAAATGGACCTAGTCGCAGGTATTAGCCAATGTTTAATATATCTTTACCTCCAGAATACACGAGTCCCTCGTGTAAGGGTCCAACATGATGGCCCATCTTCAACGCTCCTGTGCGTGTGTCCACTTGCCTCAGAGTCGTGCCTTCGCCAAAAAATAGCGGCTTCTTTGCATCCACTACGATCCAATCGAAGTAAGTCTTCCAATTCCTATGAGGGTCGGTAACCTAGACAAACCAGAAATGAATAATATAATTTATCGTATCTGTAAATCAAAAAATATCTTACTAGCGTGATTTCATCACATATAGGTTTCACAACTTCTGTAAATCTCTTTATTGTATATTTACATAAGTTGCTAATGCACTTGTGTTATGAAATCGTAAATAACAAAGGTACGACAAACACCCTGAATAAATATAGAAAAGTAAATTTCTATATTGACCTGTCCGGGAATCTAACCCGGGACCTCAGAGCTGGCGACCCCTTGGAAATCGGAGTGTACGCCACTCGACCGCGGAAGTCGTCGTATGCCAAAGATGTCGACAAAAAGCGAAATAGTTAGTTTAGTTTTTTTTTCTCTATGAAAAGTCGAACAGTCTTACTAACTGTCCCCCGTCTGCTATGCGTGGCAGTAAAATAAATGCGAAGCGAGAAAATTATTATTTTATCTATCAGACGACGACGGGCTCACCACCTGTCACGTTGTCCCGAAAATATCTTCGGTGGAAGGTGGGTCAAAGGGACATAACTGTCTAGACTAGACCTCTGTCTACCCCTGTATTGGGAATTGCGTGAAGATATTTTTTATCAGATTAATGGTTTGTTATTAATGAATTATAATATATGAATATATAAATAATATGCTCTAATATGTACTACTTATTGCTGTGCTTGAAGTCAGCGCCAAGTCTTAATCTGAACTACACCACACCAGTGGTTTGGGCACGTTGAATAAGCGAAGAGCGAATATAGAAGAAAATATAGGGCGTGAAAATTAACAAACTAATTGGCCGAGATAGGCTGAGACTAACTTTCGAAGAGCAAATAGCACGAAGGGCAAAGTAATAGTTTAGTTTTGTTTTAGACAAAACACGAACCGGTATTCCGGCGCACGTTTATCATAGTCAAGCGCATATCTAATACGCGACCTAGTTTCTGTTTCAATGTAGAAGCCTACGCGTTAATGTTTTGCATAATAAAACCAGTTTTCCTACGTACCTATTAAATGAAATTTAAATGTAACCATTTCTAGCATATAAGGTGAAAGTTATTTTTTTTTTCAATTACACTGGTATTTTTTACTTAACTTCAAACGGTTTTTAAATTTGGGATCCTTCATAAATTTTTACTAACAAAACGTTGATATGTCGTGTAATACCGTAAAAGTTGAACCAGTTTTCGTATTGTTATAAACTAACAAATATCAATCCAAGTAAAATTTCTTAACGGAATATTAGAGAAATAATAAATAAATAAATGTCTTCACGCAATTCCCAATGCAGGGGTAGACATAGGTCTAGTCTAGACAATTAAGTCCCTTTGACCCACCTTCCTCCGAAGATATTTTCGGGACAACGTGACAGGCGGTGAGCCCGTCGCCGTAAAATATTAAAGAAGATTAGAGAAGATTAACCAAGATTCTCGAAAGTAAATTAACAGTACAATTCAATATTGAACTCAATTAATTAGAGTACAATAACATACATGGATTAATTTAGGAATATTACAGACAACTGTATTAATCATAGCATGGTGTTGACAAGTAACTTTACAACGCCTCGCTCCAGACGCGGTCACATCCTTTTCCCGGACAATACTGTCTTATCCGATTGACGCACGGAAGCGTCGTAAAGAACAGATTACTTTCAATTACGTTTGATGGATGATATCAAGAACTATTGCGACTAAATTAGAAAAGACATGGTATGGTAATATCTGAGAATAAATCATACATTAATATTGTTTCTGTTGCGTGCGGATTAGGTATTAATAGGTTGCAATAAAACTGTAGGTATATCCCATATTAAATTGGCTTTATTAACAACGTGGTACATAGCAATTAAATGTCAAATTCACTCACCTTCGCGCCATGCGGGAAATCGAACAAGTAATTCATGATTTTATCAGTGAAGTTGTAATCGCTGTTCGTCAGTATGAACAGCTTGGCTCCGCTCTCTCTTATCCTAGACAGGAACATCGGCAGCCTCTCATCTTTCTTTAGATAGAGATCGAGGTTCTCTATAGTCTTCGACTTGAGGTTTCCGTGTATATGGACATAATCAACCGCGCTTCGCACGTCTTGGAATATGGACTTGAATGACATGGCCAAGTCTCCGCATCTTACTCCGGTCTTTTCTCTGAAAAAATATATACGATTATTTAATAATAGTTGTGAGAGAAATTCTTCAATCTTCTTCATTATAGTGGGTTAAAATATTTAATTATTTTGAGCACTTTTTTATTTTACACAAGTTTTTATTTTTCCTAAAATAAGTAATATTGAAATTTACCTTGTATACTGTGGCGAGTTCGTAAAGAAATCTATTAAACACGCTATTAAATAGGTCTCCGGCAAATTGAAAAGTGTGTTCAAAACGTAAACCCTGGATTCGTCTAGAGTCAAAAATTTATTTGGATACAACTCGTACACTTGTGAACTGTGAACAATAACATCTTCATAAGAAACACGAGATAAGAGTAATTATGTGACAAAAACAAAATTTCACTTACTGTTTTAAGAATTCAAATCCATGCACACAGACTAAAATGTTACCATAAGCATCTACTTTTAGTAGGTTTCCATATAACGTGTCGAACCACAGACCTCTGAAATGAATTAGTATTTATTAAGGTAACAGTTATTTACAATTACAAGGAGTTGTCATTCAAACAGAAACATATTTAAGAAGAAGGATAGTTTGAAAGAAAGTATAAATGAAAATAAACCTTAAAATGCCAAGCACTTTCGATTTATACAAACTTTAGAAGGATCCTTAGGACGATAACTATTTGATTTTTTTTTCATTCTGATTGATTTTTTCAGTTTCCTATTAAAACATTAAACCTGTAATGAAGATGTAACATCTGCCACTTTATTGTAAATAGACAAAGTTAGTAAGTGGGCGGTATCTCCGAAACCAATAATTCGCTTCTAAAATTTTTTTTCTTCCCGTAATTTCACACACAGGAACCGGCAGAGGTCAGGTAGGTACAATGCACTGCTCACGACCCACTTTTCAACGAAGATGTTTAGGGACCACCGACGTACTGGCAACGTGCCAGGCGGTGAGTATATCGCCATCTTAGTGTACAAGCTGACAGTGCAATACTAAGTATTAATTCATTTCCAATGTGATATAAGATTAAATTTACAATTACATAGATGAGTATTCATACATATTACATAGAATGCGAACAATTATAGTGTTTTTTGCGGAGCTATCAGTTTTTATAGAAATGCTACACATATATAATTGCAATTAATCTGACGAAGTCGCGAGAAAAGGCTAGTATACTGTAAATAAATTGTTTAATCATTTGTTTGGACGACCTCAGTGGACGAGTGGCGTAAAACCCGGTTTTCATGGTGTTTGAGGTCCCGGGTTCGATTCTCAGTAGGGTCAATGTAGAAAACACTTCTACATTTTCTCGGGTCTCTTCTTCATCTTTGTCGCTGTTTCTGATTCCATAATACAAGTGCTTAAGCTGCTTACTTTGTTATCAGAGCAACGTATGTGAAGTAGTCCCTATCTTTGTATGTATTTATTTATTATTATTTATGTACCAACAACAATCATCAAGGCATCATACTGTACACCATAGAATTATGGTTTACACTGGCTGTATAGGAGGGCCACAAATGTTTCCTCAAAAAGATAATATAAACTTATAGATATTAAACAATCAAAACTAAAGTCGAACTAAGAAAAATCTTGATGAATCGTTAAATAAAATGTAATAATTTTTATTACCTGTGGAAATATTTAAGATGTAAGTCAGAGCTAACCAGATATACGTAGTCAGTACCTACATGGTGTAGTGGTCTTAGGTCCTTGACCACGACCTTGAGACTACCACAAACATTGTTAATAGCAATTTCAAGTGCTGAAATTACCACGAGCTGGTAAACAATACGGTGAACTCAAACACCGTCAGGAAAACTGAATTGAATCATTATTTAAAGAAATTTAGATTATTAATATTAAATTTAGAATTTCGAAACTGAACTTGAATCATTATTCAAATTAACATTTTAATGATTCAAAAATATATTATTTCAAGGAAGTGTGAAGTTTGCCTGCCAGAACTGTAGCAACGTGACGGACATTGACACTCTTATCTTTCTCAAATATTTCAGAGAAGGCCCTTGTTCAGCACTAGGCTGTCAGCTTGCTACTTACCTTACTTATTTATTCGATAAAGCACAAGTAGTCCGTTAAATTTATCTCGAATATAAGATCTCGATCTCATTTATTTATTATTTTAAAAATTCGATATATACATACTTTTGAGACTTGTGTATTACTCACCTTACTGGAAAAGATGGATCGTATTCGAATTCTAATATTTCTCGAGGATATCCCTTATTAACTAATCTCTCTTTGGTTAAATTGAATCCTAATGTTTCGTATTGTGGTGACTTGTATTCTGCAAAAAATAGAGTGAGTGTGTAATGGCTTAAATTTGCTAATTTACAAAAATAAAATACTGATGCCAAACAATGTCAAATAAAATACTGATAAGTTTAGTAGAACTACTGTTGTTTAATAGCAACGTAAGAATCTACCAATTTCACATTCATGAGGGTTTAAAGAGCGTTGGGAAATGATTCGTTATTTCGTCTATGTTAAATTATTGGCAAACTCGCAGTCGACCATAATTGTCTACTTTTCCCGGTTATTTTTCTCGGAGGCGAAAAATGAGTTGAGTATATAAAGGAGATTTGTATATGTACGTAAGAATACCGAGTTAGTTAAGTTTTTAATCGATCAGTAATCAATCATTAAGTAAGAAACCAATATATTTTAATCGTAATACTTTTGGCTTACAAACCGCCTAATAATGTTTTGCATGGCTATTCATTAATTTTGGTAAGTGAGCTCTATTAATTTTTTGACCTAATACTAGTCGCTTAAGGCTGGACTGCAAAACAACAGATTGGATCACTCTTAGATATTTTACCGCAGAAAATGAACATTTTCTGTCTGAAAATGAACAACTGTAAAATGTTTTTATTATAATATTATTTAAAAATCTTCAAACAATGACAAACCATAAGCACATTTAGAATGTGCAACCGTAAAAAGAAAAGTAATCAATCATTTAAAAAATAGCGTAACTGTTAATTATGTTATGGTAGCACCATGTTGCTTTTATATTTTAAAAACGAGTTTGAAGGCGAATGTTACATGCTAAAAATAAAATGGATATCATTACAAAAATATCTCGACATACCAGCGAGTGTGTAGTCCATATCGAAGCCGTAAAATTTCACATTTTCTAAGTGCAGCGACCTGTTCACGAAGATTCTAAAACAAAGATCCATCATGTATAATGTTATTGTAATGGTTTAGTGTGTTAAATGTTGATTTCTCAGCATCATCAGTTGTCTATAAAAATTGTACTCTACAGTTTTTATTTTATGAAAGATTTATCTATGAAAGCTTTTTTGTAAATGCATCAATGTAAAGATGCTATGCGATCCAAGTGCATCAGATTGAGGTTCGGCACATTTGGTCTTTTACAGTCAGTCGGTTACCTAAACCTTGTTTCTAAAAGCCCACAGCATGTGACTAAACACGACCATAGCAGTGGGATTGACATTCGAAAAAATAAAATAATTAAATAATCTTTCTCGCCATTCCCAATACTGGGGTAGACAAAGGTCTGGACAATTAAGTCATTTCGACCCACCTTTCTCCGACAACATTTTATGGGACAACGTCACAGGTGGTGAGGCTGTCGCCGTCTGTATGTATGTCCAAGTCAACGATATAAATTATGTACTCCTGCGGATCGAACTCTGATCTCTCGACTAGAATTCTGATCACCAAACCACTCGGCTATAATAACTGTTAATTTCTTTATCTTCACGCATTGAGATGGAGGATAGAAAAACAAATATACTCGCTTAGGTTTGTTCATTTTATTAATCATAACACAATATAATTTGATTTTCATTTGATTATCACGAGTAACCAGAGAAATAATTGACTAGTGACAGACCGCAACGTCTGCTACAAAACCGAAACAATTGCTAAAGGCCAGATAACCATCTCGAAATAGACTATAACAAAATTAAGCTAAATCCTAACGGGCAGCATTTTCTAAGGTTCGTGGGGGTCCGCAGCTGAGAACGCCAACCTTCTTTCCAAACGGATGTTATACATAAACATATTTCGATTTAATTGGTTTGTTTGGTCGAGATTTGGGTGACAAACAGGAAAAAAAGCAAAACGTGGCTAAAAATTTCCTGTAAATTAATGGTTTCTTCTTCGGAAACTTTTTGAAGGACTAACTAAGTATTAAATTTGTAACCCATTAAAGTTCATTCTTTACAAAGTTTTTTCAACTGTATTCCTCATATATATAAGTACTTACAAAAATTCCTCGTGGATTATCATTGCTAAAGTAAAAGAGCTAAATTACTCAAAATGACAAAATTTTGAATTAAAGTATACATTGAGAAATGTAGTTTATCAAACAAAAGTATTCGGTAGATATATGACAAAGTTTTTAGATAAACTAACTATGTGAAAACTAACCATGGAACTGGTAGTAGTTATTGCCGGCAAATCATATGTTACTGCATAACTCTTAACCGTTAAGTAGTGTACTTGCTTATATCATCGACTCGGCATCCTAACACGATATTCACGAGGTGCCGAAACTGTCACATCACTAAAGGGGCCAAATTCTCAAAATGCTGATATGCATGGGATTCCATCGTCATCGTCTTGATATGGTGACAATGGGACCCACCTGTAAGTATACTCTTTCAAACAATAAAAGAGTTTTCAAAATCAGTTCAATCGTCTTTGAGTAATCGGGAACCATACATAAAAAATAAAAGATTACGATTAATTGAGAAATTTCTCAATTAAACGTTTAATAAAACGGAACATTCCATACACGATATAGCCAAATTTTTATATTTTCCATTAAATTTTTCATTATAAAACGAATGATTATTGATTATATTCAGAACTACGTATTTTCTATATTATTACCACTAGCAAATACGCAAAACGCTCCCAAGTGTATTACTTTGTGAATTTTTAGCACGTAAGTTTGCTGATTTTTTGTTATTTATGTAATAAATGAGAGATATTAAAATCAATTGATACTATGGTGTTGAGAAATTATTACTTTGAATTCAACTAAAGCATAGAAGGTGATAACGAAACGAACACAGAATTTATAGGCACGTCTGCATTTTGCCCACCTGTGCTTAGTGCTTACGTCACCGAAGAAACGAGCAATAGTTCCTCTGATAAGCGCCAAGAAAAGGTTAAATATAACATATGCGTGAATTATATGTTGCGTAATATTTGCGTAATCTGCAGAAACAGGGCATTGTTTTTCATGTATTACCTTATTAAGGACACGTACTGTGAATTTTCTAGGAAGAATTACCTCCGTCAACACATCTGATAAACATTTTTTTAAACAAGCATGATTTACATTGTTGTTGAAGAAAGTTTGTATAGAAAGTTCACCTACTGAATATAAAATGCACTTAAAGTAAAAATATGAATGTTAATCTAATATTTCTAAAAATTTACATAATGTGTTATCCAGCGACCTCCTTCAGTCCTATAAATAAGAGTAAAAGGTGAAGCGACGATATCACTACCTCACAGACAGACAGAACAAATGTAAATTGAAACGTCCACGTAACTCGAAGGTATGCATGCAAATTTAGTGTAATTACTTGTTGACTTGGTAACTTAACCATTACCTTCAGATAACAATTAAGTCAAATATGTGACGATAATAAGAACGGCTCGGCTTCTAAATAAAATAGAAAATTATGCAAATCGCTCCACTCTCGACCTTATTGCAACGTAAACCGACAAGTATCCACTAACGTATCTCGCTATCATCATGTATGAAAAGTGAAACTTAAAAACTTGCCTTAACCGTTACATTACAAATATCTTTTTGAAGTAAAACTTCTTTGCATACGCTTGACTTGGGCAGTAAGCTGGTGAAAAGCGTGACGTTACGAAAAGTGCGATCAGGCGAGGCGAACGTAAGTAGATATCGTTAACATTTAATACACTAGATGTAAGTTAGTGTATTAAATGATAACGATTTTAAATCCTTTATGTGTATTTGAAAAAGACGAAGATAAAAAAAGTCACGATAGTCGAGTGGTCCTTCTTCTTCTATATCTTCTTCTTTATAGCCTATCAAGAATCCACTGCTGAACATAGGCCTCCCCCAAAATCTTTCCACAACGAACGAGCCACCTGCATCCATCGACTTCTTTTTTTTGTATTTTATTGCATCAGTCGAGTGGTTGGAGCGCAGTCTTTGCCAGGGTGATAAAGTGATCTCGAGTAGCTGTCGGGTCAATATCAAAAACTCCAAGTCAATTCCAAGTCTGCGTTAGTCAAAAGTGAGGGTGTAGTAAAAAGTGCACTCCTCGCTATTCACAACACAGTGCTGGTACCGAATTTATAACATTTTAAAGCCAGTTTGCCAGAAAAAGGTTTGAAAGACGATCATATAACTAAAAATAATATGAGAGTGCTACGTCACGTCATATGTCACGATAGCCGAATAGTTGGTTGATCGGAATTCGAGTCAAGAGACCCGAGTTTGATGAACCGGGTTCGATTCCTGGTAAGGGCAAACATTTATGTACTGTATATGTATTTGTGCATTTTAGTTCTCGAGTCATTTATATTAATATGAATATTTTTCTATTTAAATATGTACGTACGTAATCTACGTAAGAATAATGTATCTTTAATTTGGACACTACGCGACCATAGGCCACGCCTATCATGTTGGTGAGCCTCACCACCAAAAAAGGCTGCGGTGAAAAATGGACTTAGTCATAGGCCGTGGAAGCATAAATATAAGAAGTGGCTCAACCCGAAAAGCATACAGGATAAGTAGCCATAAAATACTGTTGAACATTTGCATATATTGTCATTTACTGTCTCTTTACAAAAAATTTAACCCATTTCAAACAAAATAGACTGTATTTTGTAAGCACGTTTATTCTCGACCTGAACTGAGCAAATACTTATATTTGTACTTTGCCACTGAATGTAAATAAACATCATTGAAAATGTTTGTCACGTCAGGTGATACTACAAATATAAACTTGGGCGCCGGAGGTAACGCCCCGATTAATGTGGCGATATTTGACAGGACAGAAGTGGAATAATATACATCATACACATGAGCTGTGGCTAATATCCGATTCAATGCCAAACTGTATATCACACCAGTGATTCTCCAGTCGTCCACAAGATAAGACCGCGATTCTCAGGGGTATAGAAAATTAAACAAACGATCACTTCTATTAATAAACAGCACATATTTTCCTGCTTTAATGCTTGAAAACAACTTTCGCTTTTCACAAATTCCAGTGATGTTTAGTAATTATCACTGTTATAAATAATAGTACAAAAGGTGACTCTCCCTTCGAATACTATGACAGGCTTCCGGTATGTGGAAAACAAAAAACTTATAGTGCTGTAGTTAACTAAACTAACAATTACATTAATTACCGCGTAGCAAATTTTGGATTAGCACCATTTTATAACTATGTATATACATATATAATATACAACATTAAACAAACTTACTCATTAGGCGCCGCCGTATATCTGTCACCTTTTCCATAAGAAGACCCATTTATTATAGTGTGGTCATTTAGTGACAGTTCAGCTTTTTGAGTGGCCATGATCCCTTGATATCTCATGGCAATGCACTTATAACAATTTATTATATGAAAATTACAACATAAACAAAATACTTATGTTCAAACAATCACAGAAGTCAAGTAGTGTTGCCTTTGCAAGGTATTTAAATTATTTCAGAGCCTAAAATTTTATGAAAAATCTTAGAGCTTGCCTGCTAACAAACATAACACTTGGTAAATTGCGAGAAGCGTTTGAGTGGATATCCTTGACAGTATTACAAGGTTAAAAAAACTCCGCTCTCAAATATCATACAGACGTATGTAAGATGAATTGCTAACGACTATTACTTTCAGTGCTACAATCCTTTGTTAGCAAAACGTTTTTGAACAGAAATAAAATGAACTTATCGTAAAGTTAAGGATTGTAACTAAATGATAGTTAGTTTAACATTTAACGGAGCAAGATATAAAAGAGCTAGCGCCTGAGGAGCTCTGCCAGGAAACGCGCTGATCGATAATATTTCCCCTAGACTACAGCTAATATAATTTTACTCTTTAAATATTAAATAAATCAGAACATCCGCTAGTTATCTAATTGTGTCCAGTATCACTACAATGTTAAAAAAACAGGTATCGAGTATTTACTGAACAGTTTACAATTAACACTCACTCGAATAATAAAATAAAGTTGAGTATAACATTGTAACAAAAATAGATTCATTAAAAAAAATAAAGATTGGGTCTTTGTAATTTAAAACATTTTACGATAACGCATGAAACAATGAAACGCAGTTCTGAGAACAATAATGTTATTGTAATGTGTTGCGACTTTATGACTCACTATGAGAATGTATAAACACTATATTAAAACCAAATTTGGTCCATCACAATATAAAATAATAATATTATCTAAACATTAAAAGATAAATAATTTACAAAAGAAAAAGACTAAAATATGCTACACTAATAATTGACACAATGAAACATCTTTCAAAATTATGATTTTGTGCTGTACACTGACACAAAGTATATTTCACTTGCTATCAAATCGTCCAACACGAAACTAAAAAAGGATCCAGCACGCAAGGACAATGTTGTTACGACAACATTGAGGCATGTCGATTTCGCAACATAATCGAGATTGTCGTAACTTTTGTGGATTCCAGAACATGTTACAACTAACACAGTTTTTCACAAATGGTTACAATAAGTAGGTGTGCATAGTTACTGTTATCTAAATCGTCATCGATAACCAACTAATAACACGGACGTGAATGAAGGTTGGACGTGTGCGTCGGACGCGACCGCGTACACTGAGCCCACTCGCGGCCAGTGGACGTGATAGCAACAAGCACTTCCCCCGCAAATGCGACAACAAACAGCTGATTCACTGCGTCAGCGACGGTATGTTGACTAAATGCCACATAAAGTGCAAGAATTATATCGCAAATTTCTAACTGCGTAAAATGAAAGCAGTGACTGACTGCTAATTATGTTGTCAATGAGTCCAAATTGTAGGTTGAAATTTACTGGTGCGCTAAGCAAACAAAACTAATTTTAAAAGAGGACGTTGATTCCAGAACACTCAATTATACGATATTGATGGTTATAAACTCGTAATCGAAAAGAAAACATCATTTGAAAAATATACATTATATTTCTACAATATGTTGTCTTCCTATAGCCTGCAAGAAACTATTTTTGTTGTATTAAATATTTACTTAAAATCGTCAAACACACAAATAACGAAGATATCACATGACACATAAATTATTCCGAAGATGATGAAAATAAGCGTTAGATCTTTCATCATCGACTTAATACCTAGGGGCCTAATGTCTTTTCATTTACTACACAAGTAATTCAGTCAAGGTACTGAGGTCCGGTCGCTGGCAAGACAAACCTTACTTCTCTTTTTACGAATGAAAGGAATGCAACATCATATAAATAATATTTCACTGAACAAATAATGAAATCAATTTGTTTGCGAAATGTTTAAATGTGTAAATTTTAAAATTTGAAGTTTTGCTCTCTTTGCCACAAAATTTTATGCTACAAGAAGCCATTGATATGTACATGATATGTATGATGTACACATTTGTATGCGAACGCAGAGACCGAATTTTCTGAAAGTTTTCTCCGTGTATTAATCATCTATAGGCCTATTAGGTTTATATTAAGTATATCTACTTTAATTTGAAATCAACACTAATAGAAAGATGATTAAATTACCATCCACCTGTATTAATTTTGCTTATAGACTAATAATGTATTTGATATATAAAATTATTCCTAAATTTGTGCATATTTAACGCCGTAAATAATTTGTAAAATAGCTGAGAATCTATGGGAGAAGATGCTTAATTACGTCTTGATTTATAACATAAATATTTATGAACTGATTCAAGATATTCAATTAATGTATGTCTCTTGTATTTCTAACTTCATTATTAATATAAATACATTACCTTTTAAAACGAATCTAGAGTAGAAACTATCAAAATTGTATCAAAATTATTTTAATGTTATTACACAATAACATGCTTTTATGCTTCTAAAAGCATTAAAAAGCCGCTATTGTTCGAACCTTACCCATTAGTTTAACTTCTCTATTCAAAAGTAAGTTATAATTTCTGTTTTAATGTTTATCGGATTTTTAATCGATTTCACACGATTTTTAATCGATTTCACACGATTTTTAATCGATTTCAATTCGGCCTAGTAGTTGGGTGATCGGAATTCAAGTCAAGGGACCCGTATTTGATTCTCAGATGACAAGCTCGTATCTTATGGGTTTTTTAAAAAAAAAAATATTTAAACACAACATAAACCTTTATTACAAATTAAACAAAAAAAAAATTAATGAAACCATTGCAAAGTTCAATTTTTTTAATGTGTATAAATAACTAAATCCCATTCCAGATATGCAGAATTATACTATATACTACACTCTTTAATAGTCTTAAAGACTACTGCTCAAAACATACTAAAATTTCAGTAATACTAGCTGTATTACTGAAATGTTTAATTTGATGATTAGACTATTTTTATCATGAAATTTAAGTATTCCTAGTCGTGACAAAAGAAAGATTCTATCACCGAGAAAGTTTCAAGCTCGGTGAGAAGTGTTAAATAATCCAGAATTATCCTTTTAATAACAGAGATTATGCTATTAGCTATTACCCGATGCAAAGCGGCAGCGAGGGTGACAAAGTAAATATATTGAATGAATCGGACACAACCTCATCGCATGTCCCTTGTCCCTCCGCTCAAAGAGTCAAGTAGCCTACAATTTGCATCAACTTATTAAAAAAAATAATAGCATATCATACTACATAACTAAAAATTTACGCTGTGTTGTCAGGGTCGGTAGATATAAATAAAATTTCAAACTTTGATGTTTGATATCGATATCTTTGAAATATTCTTCATGTCTCAAATGCGTACTTTTATTCTAAACCCATGCGATTGATTTGTTGAGAAAAATGCGATAATTTAAGTTTGTTACGACGACTTGAAGTGGTTGAAGGCTTTGCCAACATAACATCGGTGCAACAACCTATATTAACTGAATATAATTGTTTTGTCAAAAATACAAGGTAATAAAATATTTAATAATATATAATATAATAATAAATCAAAATATATAATGTAAAAAAAATAAAATTTTTAAAGTAAAAAATATTTAACCGTCAAAAAAATTTTACCCAAATATCAAAAATTATGTTTTCATTTTAAAATTCGTCCACAAAATTTAAAAATACATACTTTATTTTTATACCGACTACAAAAAAAGGAGGTTCCCAATTCGTTGGGATCTTTTCCTTGATTACTTGAAGACAACTGAAAATTCTTTTTAGTCATAGTTTCTGTTTAATAGTTTAATAGTGGTAGAGCCACACATCAACTTTTGCTGTTGCATGAATGGGTCGACTTGACCGGGGAAGTACCACGACCTCACAGAATACCGACGTGATGCCGTCTTGATGCCGTCCACTACCATCTGGAGACGGCAAAGCCGGCCTTGCTCTTTCTTACCGAGACGCAGATATCCTCTCCGGCGGATACCTCTTATCTTTCCTACCCGGGGTACAAGCTAGAACATTCTTTTGTGCCTCGGGCCGGAGTTTGTGGGTACGTCAGATAGGATATATGTTCTCAACGGCTCGGCAGTCTTGAAGATAGGGACCTGTCCACCCTTTGGCTCCGCATAGACAGCGACGACCACCCTCGCGTCTATGGGTGCCTCTATAGGTCCCACAGCGGTAATGCCGAAACTAACCGACTCATCGAACACATCCAAATGGCTGCAGATTCCCTGCTACAGCAGATCCCATCCGCAGATATCGTGGTACTCGTCGACTTCAACGCCCACCACGCCGAATGGCTAAGATCTCGAAACACTGATCATGCGGGGAGATCTGTTTTTGACTTTGCCCTAGCATATGATCTGACACAACTGGTTACTTTGCCAACGCGGGTTCCGGATGTGGAGGCCCTTCCCTGCTGGATCTTCCGCTGACCTCTCATCCGGACGGCTATGTAGTACCCGTTAATGCCCCTTTGGGTTCTTCGGACCACTGCCTGATCCGAAGTAAAGTGCCCATCATGTGCCCATCGCGGTCGCGATATGCAGGCCACCGCCGTGTGAGGCACTACAGGTCGGCGGATTGGGAAGGGATGCGGTCTTTCTTTGCATCCTCCCCATGGGGGCAGGTTTGCTTCTCGCTAGATAGTCCCGACGCCGTTGCTAATTCCCTCGCCGATGTGGTGCTCCAAGGAATGGAACTCTTCGTTCCTTCCTCTGTGGTGCCCATCGGTGGTAGATCAAAGCCTTGGTTTGGTGTCACCTGCAGAATGGCATCTAGCCAAAAGCAGCAGTGCTACCGGGCCTGGGTTAAAGCATTGGCGTCTCGGGATTCAAAAACTAGCGTTAATAATAAGGAGTATAACTCTGCCGCCAGGTCCTTCAAAAGAGTAATTTCTGCGGCAAAGTCCGAGCACATTGGCAGAATTGGCGAGAAACTAGTTCGTCTTCCTTCGGGAACTCGTGCGTTCTGGTCCCTCGCCAAGGCTGTCCAAGGGAATTTCAGTCAGCCATCACCACCATCTCTGCACAGGGAGGACAACTCGCTGGCCCATGACGCAAAAGAGAAAGCCGATCTTCTAGATTCTCTTTTTGCGTCCAACTCGACTCTCGATGACAGGGGGAACTCACCGAAAGAACTCCTCTCCCTGGACATCCAGAAGTCGAGTGGCCCCGATGGTGTCACCCGTATTGTGCTGAGGATGTGTGCTCCAGAGTTGGCACCGGTTCTAACGCGTCTTTTTCGGTACTCCTACTCTGTAGGCGTCGTCCCGATGACATGGAAGACAACTTTGGTGCACCTGATCCCTAAGAAAGGCGACCGCTCAAATCCAGGTAACTACAGACCGATCGCCATCACCTCCTTGTTCTCCAAAATAATGGAGTCCATTATAAACTGCCAGCTCTTGAGGTACTTAGAGGAGCACCAGTTGATCAGTGACCGCCAGTACGGCTTCCGTCGGGATAGCTCGGCTGGTGATCTTCTTGTGTACCTCACTCATCGATGGGCGGAGGCAGTAGAGAGCAAGGGTGAGGCCCCGGCAGTTAGTTTGGACATAGCGAAAGCCTTTGATCGGGTATGGCACAAAGCGCTTCTTTCAAAGCTTCCGTCATATGGGCTTCCCGAGAAATTTTGCAATTGGGTCACTAGTTATCTCACAGACCGGAGCATCAAGATCGTAGTTGACGGTGCATGCTCGGACTCCAAGTCTGTGAATGCTGGTGTCCCACAAGGCTGTGTGCTATCGCCAACCCTGTTTCTTCTGCATATCAATGATTTGTTACAAATTAGTAGCATTCATTGTTATGCAGATGACAGCGCTGGTGATGCCCTTTATACCGGCCGTGCCAATATTTCTCGGGAACACGTCGACGAGTACCGGAACAAACTTGTGTCTGAAGTCGAGATTTTGTTGGACAAAATCTCGGACTGGGGCCTACTAAATTTAGTCCAGTTCAACCCTAAAAAGACACAAGTTTGCGCGTTTACCGCAAAAAAGAAACCATTCGGCGTATCACCTCGTTTTGAGAGCACTCCCCTAGTTTCCTCAGCCAGCATCGGAATCCTTGGCGTCGACATATCGAGCAACGTTCAGTATCGCGGTCATATGGAAGGAAAGGCCAAATTGGCCTCTAAAAAGCTTGGTGTGCTCAGTAGAGCACGACAGTACTTCATGCCTACTTGCAACTATTGACACCATGCACCCCACGCTTTTTTCAAAATAAAATATTTTTTATTCACACTATTATTAATTTAAATTTATTAAAATTTATTTTCTATTTTTTAGTTTGGTTTTCTATAAAAAGCGAGTTTTTTTAGCTTTTTTAAACTATTATTTATTTTTTAGTTTTTTTCAAATTAGGGTATTGTCATCGGTCCTCGATAAATCTACAAAGTTTGAACGAAATCTGGCCGTTTAAAGTGGGTCAAAATCGCGCCCAAAGAAGTCGGTTCCAAACATACAAACATACAGGTGAAGCTAATAAAAGCGTGTTAAAAAGGATCTATGTAAGAACATAGCTCTTTTTTAAGCCTAATTAGCTTGGGGAAGGCTCCAATAACCATATTAAATTTCAGCACAAGGGGCTCAACAGATTAGCCATGAAACATACATTCACATTGGAAAACAAACGGACAGGCAAATAGTTAAAAACTACTTTCGTCTCTACAAGGTTAGCGGCTAAGGATTATTATGCATTCTATTATTATTGAAGACGATTACTGAATACAGCGGTTTCACATGTCGTACGGTAGCAGCAAACCAAAAAAAACTGTAAGGATTAGAAAAATATCATTGCCTAAACTCCCCCTTTACCCGCTCTCTGCGACTCCTCGTCTCAAGTTAATCTTATTCAGGTATTTTTTCAAAGTATTCGTCCAAACTTCTCAGTGTAAAAGACTTATTTCAACTACAAGTACTAAAAGCCATTCCCAATACAGTGGTAGACAGAGGTCTATACAATTAAGTCGTTTCGACCCACCTTCAACCAAAAATATTTTTGGGTCAACGTGACAGGTGGTGAGCCCGTCATCGTCTTAATGTCCAAGCCAACAATATAATTCGTACACAAGTTTTTGAAAAACCCATTGGCAGGGGCCCACCTGGGGATCGAACTCGGGTTTCTTGACACGAATTCCGACCACTCAACCACTCGGCTATCGTGACTTTTTAAATGTATTAATAGTTCATTATTTGGGATATATAGGCTTCTAATAAAAGGTAGCTATATGATGTTGCGGAATTTTATTTAGAACTGTTTACGTCAAACAATCCCACAAAACGTTATCTTAATGTAACTCAAACGGTTTAAGCAGCGCACTCCGAGATAACACAATTTTTCCGACTCGATACTTATCGTAATATTATAGCAATATTACTCTATACTATACTATAAATCTTTATAAATTGTGTATATCAGAATAATACATACTGCCCATATATTGTTCTAATGTACAAGCTATATTACTCTAAAATGGAAAAAATTTCATCAAAATCCGTTCCGTAGTTTTTTCGTGAAAAAGTAACAAACATCAATCCATCCACACCAACGACACAACAACAAAATATAGTTAAAAACGGGCGGACTTAATGCGTTATGGCATTCTTTGCTAGTCAACTCCAGGCGAAATAGAGAATAAATGACTGGTGTATTAAACATAATAAAAGTAATATATTACTATTTTTTATTTTAACGCATTTTCCTATACAGGGTTATGCAAGGGTCTACGCAATGAATTCCTTTCGACCCTCTGAAGCTGTTTGGAACGTGACAGGTGGTGAGCCTCTCGCCGTTATTTTTATGCAAAAGAAAATAAAAAAGAAAACAAGAAGGAACAAACATAAAAAAACCTAACGGAGAATCCCTGGTTTAGGTTTTTTTTTTTGCGTTTAGAAGTCAGCATCTAAAGTCATGCATGCATATTAATGCTAGTGCATATTAGAATACATTATTTAAAATGATAAGTAATAAGTCACGATAGCCGAGTTGTTGGGTGGTCGGATTTTGGAGTCGAGAGACCCGAGTTCGATTCCCAGGCGGCAGTACCAATGAGTTTTTCAAAAAAACTTATGTACGAATTTCATCGTTGGCTTGGACATAAAGGCGGCGACGGGCTCACCACTTGTCAGGTTGTCCCGAAAATATCTTCGGTGGAAGGTGGGTCAAAGGGACTTACTTGT